>CM040123.1:33985291-34367108 GCA_022559845.1 Amorphophallus konjac | reverse complement strand
TCCAGAACCCTCTGATGCGTCTGACTGGTGTTGATGCCGTCCGAATGCCGTGACGAGACGATTCCGGATGCCGAAAAGGGCAGAAGAAGACTCAAGAAAGGGAAGCACTCAAGTGATTCAAAACGCGTAAGCCGTCGCGGGGCGTTGTATAGTAATATGAGACTTTCTCAGGAGACGTCAGGAATGGTGTGTCTACAGCTGCCCCGCCTTGGCGTCTGCTTTGCAAGGGAGCGATACGTAGTGGAATGGTATCGAAGTGGAGTGAAATGGAGTGGGAGCGGACTGATAAGTTGATGCCAAGGTGTGATGAGACACGCTTTTGACGTTACTGTTTGGAATCTTTCCTGGAGTTTCAATGAGGCGACCTTGAAGAAGGTCTTTCAAATATTGACGATTGCTTGGACGGAGATCAAATAAGGGAGGGTGAGATGTGCGCTCAGGCACGAAACAAAAGGAGGCCAACTTCTTGGTGTGGAAGTACCTGGGTCATAAACCGGAGGTTTCACCTTTGGGGAGCGGTTACCAGCCAATGTGGAAGTGCTGCGGCCAAGGTGGGTCAAAAAAGGTAAAGGAATATCTGAGGGTCTGTCCAAACAAGGGTCTCCTTTGGAAGAGCAGCGTCGGGGCTGTCTCAAGGAAACTCGGTATTTCATTCGGAGTGGAATATCTCATATTTGTGGGAATTGAAACACAACGGCTTTCACAATCGAATCACTTGAATGATCTTCCGCAATAAATCAAAGTCCTATATGAATGCATGCTGGGTTTAAAGAAAAATTCAAAACAAACTAAAATAGAAAATAGCCAAGGATAATATTGTCAACTTGTGAAGAACGGGTCAGGATACCGACCCGGTGAGCTGATACTGGGCCGGGGCCCGTTTATCCGCGCATCAACTCACTGAATGGAACCGTCGTCCCCATTCTATCACAAATTGACGATCTATCCGTACAACCCAAATTCTCCCGGGATCATCACCATTTTTGTTGAAGGGGAACTCAGATCCCAGATTCGTTCGGGTCGCACGGTCCTCGGCATACTCTAGTAGCGTAGGTATCGTATACTATGATGCATGACATGGTGGGACCAACCATTAAAAGATGGGACAGGAGATAGGACAAAGATGTCCGTTAGTAAAACCTGCACAGACTAGCAAAGGTTAGCAACATCAGAAAGTAGCAGAATCACAGCAGAATCGCACCACAATGGGAAGGAGATCTAGCCAAAATCCCGACATTGACCGCTGATGTGACATGTTCTGTCTTGTAGCGATCTTCCCTTCCTATAAGAACTCCCCTTAGGCTAGTTCATTCAAATGCACCAAGGTGGGTTTTGGAAGCTCAGGAGAGGAAAGAGAGGAGAATCTAGAGATTTCAGGATGGAAGGAGAGTCTTCCCGCGTTATGAAGAGGAGCAGGCCTAGCAGCGAGATTAGGCGACTTTCCGACCTCGAGGGTCATCTGAGTGGGACGATCATGTCGCATATGGTAAGCTGACTCATTTCAAATTTCTCCACGTGAACCTTCTTCTTACTTCCTTCATTTCTTCTTCTTTCTTCTTCCAGCCATATCCACTCTTCCCAGGCCCGAGGAAGTTTTCCAAGCTGCCATGGCTTTCAAAGCTGACTTCCAATATCTCCATTGGCATTAGGGCCATACTCTCGAAGTGGCATCTGCAGGGGCTCCTTATTCATGCCAAACATTACGAGAAGATTCGTATGGACTGGGCGGCTATGGGCGCACTAGTGGAGATCTGGCATCCCCAGACCCACACTTTTATCTTCCCGACCTTCGAGGTGACCATCCTCCTTGAGGAGGTGGAGCTTCTGCTTGGATTGAAGAAATTCAAGAGTGACGGGAAGGTGAAGGCTATGCGAATGCTGACACGGGGGACTTCTGAAAGTGTCCTTGGAAGCTTCATGCCGCCCGACGCAGCCCGAAAGGTCCGTACTCAAAAGGGTATCGATCTCCGAAAGCTCGCGGAGTGGGTCATGGACGCCCTGAGAGGGTCACCAGATGATGACTATTTGGAGGGAATCATGAAGGGGTTCACTATCTGTCTGGCGGGTGCTCTCTTGTTCCCTTATACCGACAACATGGTGGAGGAAGACCAACTAGGTGCCATCTGCGGGATCTGGCGTGGAAAGAGGGTGGGACCCGCCGCCCTTGCCTATCTTTACAGCGGTCTTACTGCCTCGAGCATGGGTAAGCCTCCATTTGGTTGTGCACTTGTCTTGAATTGCTGGCTGGATTTGCATTTCAAATTCGACCACCGCGAGGGAATGCCAACCGCTTCGAAGCTCTTCCAACAAAGCCCTCTTCATCACATAGCCGACGTGTTAGGCTTCGGTGGTACCGTAGTGAACCGCGTTCCGTGGCTGAAGAAACGTGAAGACTGGCGGTCTCACTTTCGCACCGTGACACAAGGCTTCTTTACTTGCGCACCGGCATGTTTGCTTTCGCTAGATCTTCTCATGAGGCCTTCTCCCGAAGTTGATCTTCAACTGATCGGTGCGACCGAGTTTGTTCTTTACAACGCGCATCGGTGCTGCCTCCAGATTGGCATCCCACGCCATTCGTTCCCGCCACCGACTGGCATTGTTCCTTTGAAGAAAAGGGAGTTGGGCACTGAAGCGGACGCGAAGGAAGCGAAGGCCATTAAAGCTCCCTGGAAGACAAGTGTTGCGGGAAAGGCCTTAGCGCACGTGGTGGAAGAATGTGAGCCGTGGAGGGCTTATGTAACCGAACTGGGGAAGTTAAGGCCTAAGGCGCCTAAACCCCTGATGTAGCTCATTCTGCTTTCTGATGGAATAAAATCTGGCATTTGGATGTTTCGGACCCCCGTCCCCTTTATTATTATCTTTTTTGTGGTTTTTCTTTTTCTTTCTTTTTTTTCTTTTGTTTGGATTATATACATACTCTAACCCCTTTTTTCTTTTTATTATATTTTTTATTATTTTTTATTATGGGGGCGTCCAGAGGCCTGGACGCCCCTGTTTTTTTTTTATAATTTTTTTTAAAATTTTTTTTTGGGGGCGTCCAGGGTCCTGGACGCCCCTAATTTTTTTTTTTTAATTTTTTGGTTTGGGGGCGTCCAGGCGCCTGGACGCCCATAAGGTTTTTGAATTTTTTAAAAAAAATAAAAAAGTGGGGGCGTCCAGGCGCCTGGACGCCCCAATTAAAGCTCAATCTATATATAGGGGGGGGCTCCCCCCCTAACTCACTTACTATTCATTCAAACGATCCGGTCAAACCAGACAGACCCATTCTTCGCCCCAATGGAGTTAGGAGGCCCGAACCGAGGTGGAGACAAGCGTAAACGACTAGCTCGTCGTCCGAGGAGACTGAGAGACGATGCTGAGGAGGCCGTAGCAGAGGAGATTGCTGCGGAGGAGGAGATGGAGGCGCCGCTTCTGGCCGCGGAGGCCGCTGCGGATGTTGGTGACGCGGGAAGGATGATCACGACCCGGTAAGTACTTCAGAATTCTCACTCTGTGGTTTAATAGGCTAAAACGGGCGTGCGAGAGGCTGTGAGAGAAGGCCGGGTAGTGAGAGAAGGGAGGCGTCGAGGGGCCTGGACGCCTCCACTTTTTCTTTTTATTTTTGTTTATTTATTTATTTACGTAAATAATAAAAAAAGTTTCAAAATAAGGAGGCGCCCAAGGCCTAGGACGCCTCCATAATAATATACATATTATATATATATTTTTTGTTTTTGGTTCTTGGATTTTTTCGAAAAAAGAAATAAAGAAAATAGGAAGGAGGCGTCTAGGGGCCTGGACGCCTCCAAAAAACAATATATTTATTTATTTTTTTAAAAAAAATAAAATAAAAAGAATAAATAGTATATACAGTGTTATTGTTTATTGCTGTTCATGATGCTGATGTGTTCTTTGTTGGTTTTTGTGGTGTGCAGGACGTGATGAAGGCCCGGATCAGCTGGTCCTTGGTGGTGGCAGCATACCGTGGGCTGCCGGATTTCCAGAGGGCGCGTGTGGACGCCATGGGCTTTGAGCTTTCCTTAGGATCGAGCCCTTCCGGCTCGACCTTCCTCTTATCCAGGCACTGAGGGAGCGGTGGCACGCACCGAGCCGGGCGTTTCTGATGCCCTGGGGGCACATGGTGCCGACGCTGGAGGACGTGGCTTTGATCACCGGGCTACGAGTTGACGGAGAGGCAGTCAGCGGGGTCACCTACCCCGATTACCGAGAGAGTGCCCTAGACCTGCTGTGGTTAGAGACGAGCGTGACTGATAGAGACAGCAGGGTAGTCGGCCGGGTGGAGATCATGGAGGCGCTCAGATTCGTCGACCCGCGCCAGCGGGTTAGCGAGACTGGAGCAGAGTTCTTGGCTCGACTGGAGGGGGATGCTCGTGCAGCTTTCACCCAGGATCCGAGCGAGAGGGAGCTGGTGGACCTAGATCTTCGGAGGTTTCTTTTCTTCTTCCTGGGCTGCCTTCTGTTGGGGACGAAGGGGGATGGCATCCACTGCCGTTTCCTCGGGATCTTGGCGGATCTGGACAGAGTGGGACACTACGCGTGGGGAGCGGCTCTGCTTGCCCATTTGATTGCTGATCTCTCCCAGACTTCGGAGAAGGAGACGACAGTCAGCGGCTTCGCACCTTTCCTCCAGGTAAACATTTTATTTATGCATTCTCACAGTTAAATATGCAATTATTGTACTAATGATGTATGATGGATGCAGGTGTGGAGCTATTACTATTTCCCGATGGGGAGGGCTAGGCATGGGAACAGGAGGGCCGTGCCTCTGGCGCGGCAGTGGAGGCCGGTCGTGGTTGCAGCACCCCACGGCTACCAGCTGGCGTCACTTCGTCGGGAGCTGAGCGAGTATCCCGAGGCCATGGTATGATGCGTATGATTTTTTTGTGTGTATGCGTGTGACTGAATGGTAACTAATATGATGTATGTATGGTGATGCAGGTGGTGTGGAGGCCCTACCTGGGCATGGGCGATGCTGGCCAGTCCTGGGTTGTAGCGGGTCTTCCTCGCTTCAGGCGGGACGTGTGGGTCCATTGCCTGAACGAGATTAAGCCGCTACGGCTTAGACTGGTCATGAGGACGTTGGGGCTGGCCCAAGAGTGGGTTGACGTAGATGCGCCGGCCCGCATTGGGCGGAAGACCAAGGGGAAGGTGAAGATTGTGGACTGGCGTACGCGCTTCCCAGCACAGTACCAGGACTGGCAGCAGGGCGGGGTCCCAGTGGTGTCCCACGTACAGGACAGCACAGACTACATGAGACGGTACCGAGCTACGTACGGGGACCGCCTCTCCTTGGGTGGTATGGCAGGGGTAAGTGAAATGAAATTGCTCCACCTTTCTGTATGTATATGCATGGGACACTAACTTATGTGTAATGCAGGATGCTCGTGATACCATGATCGCCGACCTGCGGGCCCAGTTGGCGGACGCCAGGCGACAGTTGGTGGCCATCTGACAGGAGTTGGAGATCCTGGTGAGTTTATGTGATGCATTTTTGTGACCTGGATTTTTGATGCTTAGCCTTTGACTGACGTTTGCCCCATGTTTCAGCGGGCCCACCAGACAGCGACAGCCGGGATGGCTGGCGGAGCGGGTTCCAGTTCGCGGGGCCCTCCTCTGGAGGTTTCTGCCCTCCAGAGCAACCGGCGTATGCGGTGGCTCGGGCTGAGGAGGCCGAGCGTGACCGCGAGGCTCGAGTGAGTGCTTGCTTGGCCATGACCCTCTTCTAGCTGCTTTCCTTCTATCACTGTTCTCTTACGGTGCATGCGTGCTTTGACAGGTGGCCGAGATTCGGGAGGCCCTGGCCCATGCTGTTCGTGCTGAGCAGGAGCACGATGCCTGGGTGGCAGAGCGCGATGCCTGGGTGGCAGAGCGTGACGCCCGGATTGCGGAGCTGGAGGAGGAGCGTCAACGGGAGGCTGAGGAGCTCCCTCGTGACGTGCTGGATCTGCCGATCGCCCTCGAGCTGTCGAGGAGAGAGGCGATGAGGGAGAGAGAGGAGAGGGAGAGGGATAGGGAGAACGTGGAGAGAGAGAGAGGGAGAGCGTGGAGAGAGAGAGGGAGAGGGATAGGGAGAGAGAGAGCGAGAGGAGCGACAGCGGGATCAGACCGAGAGGAGGGCTCTAGAGGCCCAGCTGCTGGAGCTCCGATGGAGTCTCGGCACGGCGGAGGGGAGGCTTCGGGAGAGCAAGGAGCGGTACCAGAGGGCGAAGGAACGCGGGGCGCGACTTTGTCAGTCTGGTTCTTTTTCCATGGGCAGCTATCTGGTCTCTTCGGCCGAGGAGCGTCGTCGCGCCTTCGAGGCTGGAGTGCCACCGCAGGGCGAGGCGAGCACGGCTTCTCAGGGTTCGCAGAGGCCCCTAGGGATCCCCGGCAGAGGAGGGAGGAGAGAGATGACCAGGAGGGTGACGGTGAGAGTTAGAGAGTTGCTTGTATACGTCACCCTTCTTACTGTATGATGTACTTTCGGCTATTATATGAAATGGAAATGGCTTTTTGTGTTGTGTGTACCTTTCTTTCTCCCACACTTTCTTCTTTGCACTGAGTTGTCCTTTGAGGCACGCTCCGCGAGACCTTACCCTGAACAGCGGGGAACTACTCTTTGCACGGGGGGATTTTGTTTCCGTTTCCCCCTTTTGGGCGCGTCCAGGCGCGAGGACGCGTCTTAATCCTTGATTTCAAATTTAAAGCGACGGGTGGTCTTTCTTCTCCCGTGCCTTACCCGCAAACGAGTCCGCCTTCTGCCGAAACTCGCTTGCCCCCTTTCTCGTCTTCCTCCTCTTTTGATCGATGGAGTTCGGTGGGCCTGACCACGGTGAAGGTGGAGAGGGACGCGGGACCCCTCGCCCGAGGAGGGACGCGCCCGAACACGGAACGGCGTCCATGGAGGAGGAAGGGCCGCTTCGGGCCCCCGAGGGACCCGAGGGGCCCGATGGCGTGGGAGGAGGTGAACACGGTCCGGTAGGTCCTCCGATCTCTTCCTCTTTTAATTCATTTTGGGTTTTGAAGCGAGCCGCGCGAGGGGGAAAGGGTTCGGCGAGTGTTGCACTCAAATGATGGACGCGTTCTAGACAGGGGACGCGTTCCTTTTGACTGATGTGGGACCCCTTTCTTGGTGCAGGACATGGCAAGGACCCTGGGTCTGGCCGATGAGTGGGCGTGTGCGGACGAGCCGAGCCGCGTCAGGAGGGAGAGTCGCGGCAAGGCGAGGCTCGAGGACTGGCCCGTACGTCTCCCTGGACAGCAAGGGGGTGTACTGGTGCAGGACAGTGCCGACTTCCTGCGGCGGCAGAGAGAGAGTTACGCGGGGCTTCCCCAAGCTGGGGACACGCGTGGCATCGGCGGCTCGCGCGCCCAACTGTCAGAGACTAGGCGGCAGCTGGCCGTCGCTCAACATGAGTTGTCGCTCCTGGTAAGTTATGTGCCGCACTTTTAACTTCAGATTTTGGAGTTTCACTGACGGCCGTTGTTTATTTTGTTCCAGCGTGCCCAGCAGACAGCGACGGTGGGAGTGGCTGGCGGATCTTCAGTTCCTCGGCCCCTTTTCTCGAGATTGCCTCCCTCCGAGAGCAACTTGCCGGTGCGGTGGCCCACGCGACCCGGGCGGAAGAGGAGCGTGACGCCTGGGTGGCGACTGTAGCGTAGCTGCGGCATCGCGGTGAGGAGAGACCTTCTCCAGACATCCTGGAGTTAAGGGTTCTTCTGCAGATGATGAGGAGAGAGGCAGAGAGAGAGAAAGCCGAGAGAAGGTCCGAGCGACAGCGGGATCTGACCGAGAGGAGGGCCTTGGAGGCCCAAGTGAGGGAGCTCCAGCTGGGCCTTCAGGTCGCCGTACAGAGGCTAGGAGGGATGGAGACGCGCTACGAGAGAGCGCGAGAGTTCGGGGAGCGACTCCGCTAGTCCGGTCGCTTTGCCGCCAGTGGCTTCTTTGCCACGCCAGGGGAGGAGCAGCGAGTCACTGCTGCGGAGCAGGCGCCCAGAGGCGAGGCAGGTGCTACTGCACGGGGATCCCGGAGGCTTCTGAGGGACCCTCACCTCGGGGGAGAGGAGGAGAGTGCCCGGAGAGATGAGTGATGGTGAGGATTGGCGGGCCAGTGGGCCCGCCACCTCTCTATGATTGTAGTGCTTATGACAGCTTATGTAGAATTATGAATGGAGTGATTTGATTTTCTGCTGTTTATTTGTTCTCTTGTGCGTTCCTTCTTCCCTACACTTCTTCTCCTTTGCACTGTTCCCATGTGATGGGTCTGCCGAGACTCCGCTCCAAGCGGAGAATCGCGTCTTGTTGTGACCATTTTCCACGGGAATCTGCCGTCGAAGTCAATAATGACGGCCCTAGTTCCTTTTCCCGGATGTTATGTCAAATTTTGCGGACGTCCTCCAAATCATGATAGGGTATCCCTAGATAACATAGGGGCTATTCGTCCTATCCTTCGTCCAGTCAATCACCCTGTGCGAGCGGTGAAGTGACACATGGGACCGCTTGTGCGGTGCCTCATTGCGAGGGCTATCATTGACAGGTGATGGAGGCAATCTTGGCCCGCACTCCTTCCATTTCTATAAATTCTTGTCCCTTTTATCTTCCCAGGTATATCGAGGACTAACTCGAGGAGCACAAATTCTCACGGGAGAGGAGGAGTTCAAAATTTTGAGAGTTGGATGGAGGGCGAATCTTCTCATTCCTCGAAGAGAAGCAGGTCCAGTGGTAGTAGTTCCAGGAGGCTTTCAGACCTTGAAGGGCACTCAGCGAAAGGGCCCAATCACAACTCGTAAGTCAAGTTTTCTTGCCCTTTTCTCATTCTTTCTTCCTTTCTTCTGACCAAACCTCACCCCCATTCCTTGTATGCGTAGGTTGTGATGAAATCACAAATCTTATGGGAGTTGGTAGTAGCAGCGTACAGGGGCCTCCCAGATTTTCAGAAGGCGAGGCTAGACGTGATGGGATTTGGTACCTTTCTTCGGATCGAGTCGATCAAGCCCGACCTGGTTCTGATCCAAGCCTTGTGTGAGAGATGGGACCTAGTGAGCCGGGCATTCCTGATGCCCTGGGGGCACATAGTGCCGAGCTTGGAGGATGTGGTCCGGATCACAAGCCTGAAGGTAGAGGGCGAGGCAGTGACCGGAGTCACTTACGCGGACTATAGAGAAGGTGCCCAGAAGTTACTGGGTCTGGACCTGGATGGTCGGAAAAACAGGTCGGTAGCTAGGGCGTCCCTGATGGATGTATTAGGGCTCACCAACACTCGTCGGCGGGACGATGAATCCTCAGAAGAGTTCATGGAAAGGATAGAAATAGGATGCCGCGCCGTGTACTGCACAGATTTTGGCGACTGGGAAAGATGCAACATAGATTTGATGAGATTTCTCCTCTTCCTTTTGGGGAGATTGGTACTGAGCTCGAAAGGGGATGGTATCCAATGTTGCTTCCTGGAGCTGCTGTCAGACCTTGAAAGAGTAGGGTATTATGCCTGGGGAGCCGCCATGCTGGCACACTTGTTTGCAGGCCTTTTCCAAGAAACGGATCGTGAGATGACTGTGAGTGGTTTCACACCATTCATCCAGGTATTTTTTTTGGTTTTGCTTGTTTTATATTTTTTTTGTGTTTTTGCAAAGTTCTGATGACCTGCGCCGAGCAGCTGTGGAGCTATTATTACCTCCCTATGGGGAGAGCTCGGCATTGGCGACCTGTGATGGTGCCGCTAGCCAGGCGGTGGAACCTATCATGAGTGCGGCACCCCTAACCTACCAACTGATGGTGCTAAGGCGGGAGCTACAGGAGTTCCCTGCAGCGATGGTAAACTGGAGACCCTACTCAGACATGGTCGATGCTGACCAGCCGTGGGTTCTAGCAAGTCGTGCCCGGTTCGGACGGGAACTGTGGATGCACTGCCTGAATGAAATCGAGCCACTTCGGCTACGATTAGTTATGAGGACTTTAGGACTGGCTCAGGAATGGGTGGATACGGCTGCGCCACCTCGTGTCGGGAGAAAGACGCGGGGACCGGCGACCTGTATTGACTGGCGCGTGCGATTCCCCGAACAGTACGAAGATTGGCAACGGGGTGACATGATTGTAGAATCGCAGGCGCGGGATAGCGAAGACTACTTGCGTCTATATAGGATAAAGTACGCAGAGCGGCTCCAACCCCGGGGACTTGCGGAGGTAGGTTTCCCCTTTTTCTCTTTTCTTCTTTCTCCTTTTTTGGTTTTCTGGTGAAAATGCTGACTTGTAAGGCTGCAGGATGTCCGGGATGCCATGATAGCGAATTTACGAACTCGCTTGGCAGAGATGGAACAACAGTTGGGCGATGCCCGCGGAGCTACGAGCGCCTTGGTAGGTGTACAGTACGTTCCTAATTAAAACCCCAGATTCCAGATGTTGGCTGCTAATTCACGCGGTCATAGCATGCCCAGATTGGCGCGGCTTCCCCAGCGATGAGAGTGGGTGGTACCTCCTCCAGCTTGTGGATTCCTACCTCCGAGCTTAACTTGCTTCATGAGCAACTTGCTCACGCCACGCAGCGTGCTGCGGAGGCAGAAGGGATGCTCCGTATACAGGTAAAAGTTTCAGCGTTGAGTTCTCTTTGTTTACGCCTTATCGCGTATCTGAGATGGTACACTCGGAAGGAAAAGGAGACGGAAGAAGTGCTTGCCCAAGCTGCGCAGAAGGAGGCTAGGATAGCAGAACTGGAGAGGGAACTGCGGCGTCATCCTGATGACGACTCTTCCAGGGATGCTATGGAACTGAGGATCACTCTCCAGTTGGAGAGGGAAGACCGTGAGAGAGAACGGGCAGAGAGAGAAAGAGACGCAGAGAGAGAAAGAGCCAACAGTTTGGCTGAAAGGGAGGAACGAAGGGCCATGGAGGCCCAACTATTCGAACTCCGAATCAGCCTTGGTCTTGCTGAACAGTGGCTGAGAGATGGTGAGGAGCGCTACCAAAAAGCACGAGAGCGTGGCTTTCGTGTTGGTAGGTTCTCTGCTGCTTCCGTGGATCAACGCCGAGATGTGGGAATAGGAAGGGGAGTACAGAACGGTAGGAGTACCGCTTTTCGTAGTTGGGTGGCACCTTTGAGAGCGTTTTGCCCGGAGAGTAGTGGGACGAGTGATGCAGAGAGAGAGGGCGGAACTTGATGTAAATTTTTTTGGTTACAAGGTTCGGTTTGTTTGTTTTTCACCTATGCTTCTGTTGCCTGAATCCCTGCACACATCACTGAAACAAACAAATCAGAATTTCTGTTCTGACTTGGCCCCTTGCTCAATAAGCAAATGGTCACTGTGACTGTCCTTGATAACTGGTCAAGGGGCCAAGCCTTTATTTAACGAAGGCAAAGGAAAGATGTGGTGATGATAAATGCGACAGGTAAGCACACGAATGCAAACGGTATTAAAAGTGAGATACTGCACGCAAATGTAATCATGCAAAATTGATTTGTTTTCTTTTTTTATATTTGATATTTTTTTTTGTTTGCAAATATGTACATTTCTCTTTTCCATTTTTTTTGTGCTTTTATCATTTCAAAAAAAAATTTATTGCTAACGTCCGGCAAGCACCCAAATGGCACCTGACCTTCGTGAGACAGGGGTTTCTTACTAACCTCCCAGGTATCCTAAGTGCACATCTAGGTTGATTTGGGCCTCTAGACCCCTCGAATGACGATCCCGCCGGCTAAGACTTACCCTGATGACAATACCGTCATGCCATGCTTAGGCTCCCAGTTGCTTCCGACCACAGGGATTCACCCAAAAGGTGTTCGAGGTAAATGATTTGCCCGACCCGGGTCTATTTCCTCACAACTCTAGATGGTATATGATGGAACACCCTGGAACCCTAACGACCAACCGCGCGACGCTGACCCGGAATCAGACGCCGTCGCACCCATAGGTGACGCGCTTGCATTGGCCTAAGCCCGAGGTTAAACAAGAAGACATCAAGGCGGTAAACATGGGTCTTGACCAGCCAGAAACACAGAGACTCCTTCGCAGCGATAGCTTTTACTTTTCAAAGTAGACAACCAAATGTGTATATTAAAATAAGGTCGCAGACCCTAGGCAGTTTTCACCTTTCAGAAACTCCATCGAACCTTCATCTTTAGAGGGAGAAGGAAGAGTGTAGGGGATAAACCTCCTGAGAGGACCGGCAAAGCCGTTAACCCGGCGAGCGAATAAGGGCCCATTAACTCTTTCCTTTCGGACAACTTCGGACCAAATCTCGAGCATTTACATTCCACGGCCCTTTTTGTGGATTCAGACTTTTGCTTTGAGGGGTTCCGTTTATCGCAACAGGCACGGTCACGACCAGGCTTTTCTCTTGATTTTGATTTTGTATTTCTTTTTGTGAGGGAGATATAGTCGTTTGACGTTTGTGGGCTCCCTTTTCGTATGCCTGCGGGGACACTGCCCTCTTCTCGTGCTCTGATCGATGCTCGAGGAAATGGATCCTACTCTTGCCCTTGGGGTTTGAGTTTCGGTTTCTCATGCTCAGCGTTTTAAGGGCGCCGACTGTCTCATTTGGTCGAAGAGAAAAGAATAAAGATTACAGCTTCCGGAGATCTTCTGGGTGGAGCCCCACCGTAGGTGATGTTACCGACCCTTTTTTTTGAATAAAATACATAAGTGAGCACATGTTAGCTTCCTTCGAGCGAGCATAGGCCCACGTGGCCGGACAGGGATTTCCACGGTTCTGACAAACCAAGACCCGGTGCCTACCAAGCCTTAATGGGCCCTATCCTAACATGAAGGTTAAATGCAGAGACTTAACAATATGGTGACTGCCGGGCATCGGCATCTTAAATTTTCCATATTTTTAGTGGTTTTCAATATTCCTTTATTTTTTGATGTTTTTTATCTTTTCATCATTTTTTTTGTTTTGTGCTAAGGGTAGTATTTCTTAAGATAAAGCCCATTCCAAGGGTGGGATAACTCGGTCCCTTCGACGTTGATTAGCTTGTAGGTGTTGCCAGGGTACACGGCTTGAATTACAAATGGTCCTTCCCAATTGGGTTGGAGTTTAGAACGCGGCCCTCCAGGTTTGACAAAAATTCTTTTTACGACCATCTCACCGACTTTGAATTTTCTCTCAACGACTTTCTTTTGGTAAAAGCGAGCGAGTCTATTTTGATACACACGCGCGTGTTCGGCAGCGGCCAGCCGCTTCTCATCCAAGAGTTCCAACTGGGCGAGGAGTGAATTACGACGATCGTCGAGGAGAAAGTCCTCGTCCAATTGTACCCTGAGAGAAGGGATCAGAGTCTCATACGGGACTACCGCTTCCATACCATAAGTAAGGGCAAATGGAGTCTGCCCGGTGGGGGTACGGATTGAAGTGCGATAGGCCCATAGGGCTTCGATAAGCTTTTCTGGCCAGTCTGAAAACTTACTAGACTCACAGGTTTTTTTGGTGATTTTGAGCAATGTTTTATTGGTGGCCTCCGCTTGGCCGTTACCCTGTGGGTAGTAAGGCGATGAATGATGCAATGCAATTGCGTACCTTTTGCAGAGGTCCTGTAGGTCCTGAGAAATGAACTGTGGCCCATTGTCGGTGACGATCGTGCTTGGGAAGCCGAATCTGGCGAGGATGTTCTTCATGATGAATTTGCAGACTATTGACGCCTTGATTTCCGCGTAAGCTTCGGCTTCGGCCCATTTGATGAAATATTCCGTCGCAGTAAGGATGAAAGATTTCTGCTTGGTGAGGGAATTGGGATCACCTAGGGGACCAATGATGTCGAATGCCCACATGGAGAAAGGCCATGGGGAGGATATTGGATGAAGTGAGGAAGATGGTGAATGGATTTTATCGGCGTGAAGTTGACACTTGACACGCCTACGGACATAGATAGCACAATCCTCTTCCATAGTGGGCCAATAAAAGCCTTGACGAATGATCTTCTTGGCGAGCATCTGACTATTCACGTGGCCACCGCACACACCCGAGTGCGTCTCTTCTACACATTTCCAAACCTCATCGTCACCAAGACATCTTAACAGAATACCAGTAAGGCTCCTCCTATAGAGTAGACCTCCAACCAATGTGTATTTCTGAGCCACCCTTCTTATGGCTTTCTTGTCCTCTGCGGTGGCCACTTCAGGATAAGACTGATCTTGGCAGTATTTGACAATTTCATAGAACCATGGTTTCTCTTCATCAGCCAGTTCTTCTTCGGCCTCTGCTAACATGATTTCCCTCTTTTCAAGGATATCTTCCTGCAGGATCTTCCTTGCTATCCTGTCTTTGATATTTACGTAGGAAGCATCATCGATTGCAGGGGCGTGAAGTTTATAGATGGAAATGGACTTAAACCATCTTCCTAGAGGGAACCTTATGGATGATGCCAACGAGGCGAGGGCATCGGCGAGAATATTCTGATGACGAGGGACATGAACAAAGATCAGTTTGGCGAACAGTTTGGCAAAGGCAGCAGTGAGTTCTTGGTATGGCTTGAGTTTGGGATCGCGAGTGCGATACTTAGTGAGCACCTGGCGAAGGATGAGTTGACTATCACCTACGACTCGTAATTCAGTGATATGAAAAGAATGAGCGAGTTCTAGGCCAGCTAGAAGAGCTTCATATTCAGCTATATTGTTGGTGACTGAAAATTTGAGCTGGTATGTCAATGGGAATGTGAGGCCTTCAGGCGACAGGAGAGCGATGCCGATTCCTCTCCCTTGAGAATTCAGAGCTCCATCAAAATATAGTGTCCACATTGGCTCATCTGATTGGTTGATGGACATTAGTTCCTCATCTGGAAACTCTGATTGGACGGGATCAAACTTGGGAAGAGGATGGTGAGCGAGATGCTCGGCTATGGCATAGCCTTTAATCGCCTTTTGCTGGATGTAGGTGATGTCGAACTGAGAGAGAAAACTTTGCCAGCGTGCTAGCCTGTCCGTAAGGACGGCTTTCTCCAGAAGGAATTTGATAGGATTCATACGAGCAATCAAGTGGACCTCATGAACCAAGAAGTAGTGTTTCAATTTCTGCACTACCCAAACGAGGGCAGCACAGGTTTTCTCCATGACGGTGTACTTCTGCTCACAGGGATTGAGAAGTTTGGACAAGTAATAGGTTGCCCGTTCCTTGCCTTCTTCATCAGCTTGTACGAGGACGGCTCCCACGGAGTCATCCAAGACTGAGACGTAAAGGATCAGAGGTTTTTCTGGTTTGGGTGGAATGAGAACGGGTGGACTGGCCAGATATTCCTTCAACCCTTCAAAAGCTTTCTGACATTTAGAATTCCAGTGGAATTCTACTCCTGGCTTGGTCAACTCGTAGAGAGGTCTACACCTTTGTGAATGTTGAGACAGAAACCGACGAATAAACTGCAACCTCCCGATTAAACCTCGGACTTCCCTCAAATTCTTGGGAGGCGGCATATCCCTGATGGCCTTAACTTTGTCGGGATCTATCTCGATCCCTCTTTTACTCACAATGAACCCCAGCAATTTACCCGACGACACACCAAACACACACTTTTTCGGGTTCATTTTCAATTGGAACTCTCTTGACCTTTGCAAGACCTTAGCCAAAACTTCTGGATGTTCCATCCAGGTCCTTGATTTCACCAATAAGTCATCCACATACACTTCCAGATATATGTGCATCATGTCATGAAATATGGCCATCATCGCTCTTTGGTAAGTAGCTCCAGCATTCTTTAACCCAAACGGCATGACCACGTAACAATATGTTCCCCAAGGGGTAGTGAATGACGTCTTTTCCTGATCCTCTTCTGCCAAACGAATTTGATTGTATCCCGAAAATCTATCCATGAATGAGAGGGTTTCATAGCCTGCCGTGTTATCAATCAACACATCAATGTGAGGTAAGGGAAAATCATCCTTTGGACACGCGCGGTTAAGGTCCCGGAAGTCGATGTAAATCCTGACTTTCCCATCTTTTTTCATGACCGGGACAATGTTCGCCACCCATTGAGGATAAAGGACGACTCTAATGAACCTGGCTTTGTGGAGCTTATCGACCTCTTCTTTCATTTTCAAAGCCATCTGAGGGTGGAAACGCCTTAACCTTTGTTTTACCGAGATGGACCCTGGTTTTAGGGTTAAACGGTGTTCGACCAAGGTTGAATCCAGACCCGGCATATCCTCGTAGCTCCATGCAAACGTGTCCTTATATTCCTTGAGAACCTCAATTAATGCCTCTTCTTCAGAGGGTGGTAGGTTGTCACTTATGAGGATGATCCTAGGGTCTTCCTCATTTCCCAAGTTGACTTCTTTGGTGGATTCTTCTACGGCGGTTGACGGCTCGTCGAATCTCCTCATTCCACTAGCGTATGCGCCCGCCGCATCCTCATATTCTTCACCCTCATCTTCAGTGGGGCATTCTTCATCCGTGATCTCGTAGACTCCATACCCTTCATCAGATGCACAGTCGCCCTCGCATTCTATTTCGGGTAGCTGGATGGGATTTTCTAACAGATGGGGGATGACAAGAAGGGCCTGACACCTGGCGGCCAAATCCAGAAGGAATCGACGAGGGATCTGCCTACCCTTGAATTTCTTCCTAGGTACTACCCTTGGCCTATCATTCCTAGATTGACTGACAATATTTACAGAAGAAGAGGAAGATGAAGAGGATGGTGTAGAATGTACAGGAGAAGACCCCTCAGAGGAGGGGTAGAAAAGGTCGCTCATCGGACCTTGGACGGGTGGTCCGCAAGGCGGTACGCACCCGTGGGAGATGTAGGAGGTTTCCTCAACGAAGATGTGTTGTTGGGGAGTTTGAAAATTGACGTTTTTTTTTCGTTTTCATTTTTAATGACAAAGCAGTGAAAAGAGATTGGAGGAGAGAGAAAAGGGGTTATGGCTAGAGGATTGTGAGGCTCATAGAGCAGATCATGGTTGAAGACCTGGCGCGGGTTGAAAAGCCCGCGCAGGTATGTAAGCAAAGAAGGGGACCTAGGAAGATCATCAGACAATTGTCTGGCCCAGGAAGAAGATATCAGCAAAGGCTGAGACGAGTGGATGGAGAGGATGGCGGCTAGTGAGCCGTCGACGGCAATGTTGAGGACGGATGAAGATCCGTCGATGACAGAGTCCTTCTGGCGAGGACGAGGATAGTTTGGAACCTTGGCAAGAGTGGTAATATTCTCTGGTATTTTGGAGATCAATGGTGGTCCTTCAAGCTACGGAGATGAGAACATCCTTTCCAGTGCAACGGAAATGTCCCGTATGTCGAACCATTTGTCCCACTCGCATTCCGGATCTTTGATCTTGCCTCTTTTGGTGATCCTCGGACATTTTTCAGCCAAATATACAGCATGTGATCCCCCATATGCTTCTCGTGGGTGATCTCCCATCTGAACCACGGGCCCTCTGTTGAAGTGGTTTGATAGAGTCCACGTGAGGGGCTTCCAATCTGCCTTGAATGGTCCTTTGAAGCCCAGGCCAAACCTGCGGTTCGGCCTAATTTCCTTTGGCGGTTTGAGGATACCCTGTAATTGTGCGCCCAGACCTTTTCCCTGTTGATAGCCGATGTTCCTCATAATCTCCCAACCTTTGGAGTGAAAAGGGAGACATGATGTTGTGGTTGCCCTGACCGGCTCCTTTGGTGCTAGTGGAACATGAGATGGATCACGTACGTCCAGCAGTGACAATATGGGCCGATGAGACGGTCAAACAGAAGGCAGAGAGGTGTTGATAGCATCCACTGTGTGGAGGACAGGTGTACTGACCACTTTAATAATTCTCCCATTGTAAGGAAACTTCATGCACTGATGGTTGGTGGAAGGCACAGCGTCCATGGCTTCGATGTAGGGGCGACCCAGTATAGCCTTGAATGTGGGGTCCATGTCGAGGACATGGAATTCCGTGGGAATTGACATGGGGCCTAGTTCTGCCTTCAGGATAATCATCCCCTGCGGCCGTGACCGTGATCGTGATCGAGGAAGGTCTTATTTGTTCCTCGTTGACCCCACACAACTGAAGAGTGCTCATGGAGATCACATTTATGGACGCACCCGTGTCCACAAGACACGGGTTTATGGATACCCCATTAATTTTTATTGAAATACACAATGCATATTTCCGAGCTTCCTTGGGAGCGAGCTCGTAGTTGTGGAACATGATGGCCGGTTGTGTGTCTGTTGGGGTCAGGACGGTCGAAATCTTCTCCACGGGGAGGTCTTCATTAACCATGACCTTTTGAAGATATTCCATCAAGGCCGCCTGGTGGGATGTGGATCTTTGAAGAAGCTCCAGGATGGAGATCCGAGCAGGCGTCTTGTCCAAATGTTTTAATAGATCATACTGTGTTCCAGGGATAGCTCTTTCTGGTTGTTCTCCATCATTCTTCTCTGGCTGAGATTGCTCAGGATTCTGACTGTTGTGGGGGAAAACCCTGTGGAAAATCCTTCCACTCCGGAGCACCATTGCCTGCGGCTTTTGTACCTCTGTGGGGGTAGCAGTGGGTTTTAACAGGGGTTTGAGGGGTAGTAGTGGAGGAATGGTTGATGAAGCAGGGGTGATGATGGGAGCAGGGATTCTGATGAGGGGTTTGTTAGGTGGAGGCATGGTGGAGGTAGAGGGGATATCGCGCGGATTATGAAGGATAAGGGGTCTGGAAGGTGGAGGCGGAGGCAAAGTGGAAGTGGGTAAGGTTTGAAACGGGTAATGGTTTTGAGGTGGATGGTGGGTGATGAGTGATTTTGAAGGCATTAGTGGTGATGTGGTGGAGAAAGACGGGGTTATGTATGGTTGACGGATGATAAGGGGTTTAGAAGGCGTAGGGGTAAATGTGGTAGAGGTGGATGGTAAAGTGGGGGAGTGAGAGAAGGTGAGAGGGTGTGAAGGCATAGTGGAGAGTGTCGGTTGATAGGAGGTCGGGGTGCGGATGAGAGGGCGTAATGGTAGTGGAAATGGTGAAGGCGATACTGACGCGGGTTGATGAGAGAGAGGTGCTACCCGGGCAAGGTGAGGGGGTTGCATGACGATAGGGTTGGAGGTAGAAAGAATGGAGGTACTTTCCCGGTGCCACACCTGCTCTCTCCCGACTTCCGGGAAGGAGGAGATGGGGTTAACCTGATGATTGGGCTGTTGGTGCTCCGGTAATGGATTCTGGATTATTCCCATGTCGGGCTGTTGTTGTGGGGCCTGCTGAGGCTGCTGTTGTTGTTGTGGTTGCTACTGCTGTTGCTGTTGTAACTGCTACTGTGGCCTCTGAGGAGGTCTCCTAGCCTTGAGAGCCGCGACGTACCGTCTCATCTCATCCCAATCTATTTGATGTTCATCATTCATATCATGGATGTAATCTTTGAAATGGAAGCAGTAATCTACTGTGTGTCCCGGCTGCCTGTGGTAGACGCAGTATTTAGAGGTATCAACATTGGGGGGCCACGCGGGCCTTTCTCTGGGTAGGGCGAGTTGGTTTGATGCCATGAGGGCATTAAAAATATCTGCTAAGGTTTCCGGCAATGGTGGATAGTAGGCTCTCTTGGGACCGAGCGGCCTCCTTTGTTGCTGTTGGGGACCATAGTTCCCCGGGGGTGGAACTTGGTTGTACTGAAGCGGTGGTTGTTGTTGCTGAGGTTGTGGTTGTTGTTGCTGGGGTTGGCGTAATGGAGGCATATTATCCTGGGGTGGATTATTTTGGGGTGGAGGACGAAGAGGGAAAGGACCCGGTTGAAGGGGAAGTCGGGGCATTTGTGGAGGCCTTGGGTTGACTGCATAGTTGGCATTGTTGACCGCACTGACTTGCTCATTTATCACGACCCCTTCTGTGGCTCCGCCCGGGACACCAGCGCCTGTCTTTCTAACCACTTTGGGCTTCGGCGACTCAAACATGTTCATGATGGGGGAGTCTTTTAGCTGGGTTTGGATGTACTGGGCCCTTTCATAGAGTTCCTCCATTGTAGTAAGTTTATTCTTGGCCAGGACGTGTCTGAACTGTGGGGTTGCATTAGACACAATCATCTTCACTTGTTCGGGCTCGGAGAGGGTATCCCTTATTCTTTCCGCCAGAGACCTCCATCTATCAGCATATCGGACAAAATCCTCGTCGGGTTTCATCTTTTCGGCCACTAGGTCGGTAATGGAGAGTGAGGGACCGACCCTATCCCTATATTTCTGCAAGAACCTTCTCTGGACTATTTCAAAATTCTCGGCCTCGCGGGGCTCCAGAGAATAGAACCACTCAAGCGCGGGACCATCCAATGATCTCCGAAAGAGGTATGCCAGGGACCTCTGATCGTTTTGCCAGTAAGAGGACTCATACATGAAATCCTTGAGATGAATGAAGGGGTTGCCGGTACCATTGTATCTGCGGTACGTGGGCATTTCGGAGGGAGGAAGATGAATGACGGGAAGGATTGGCAAAGCAACCTCCGGGGTGGCTTTCACGTCCACCATCCTTCTCAGATTTTGAAACTGCTCGTCCATGCGGTTGAACCTATTGAGGAGCGATTGGGCGAGCTCCTCTGGGGGTGAAGGTGGCACTTGCCACTGGGGGAGAAACTGTCTCCCGGAGACTTGAGGGGGGAACCCAGAATGAGAGGGAGCTGTCGGACCGCCGACAGTTGGCCCCGGCTGAAGCGGTGTCTGGGGAACAACGGGAGTTTGAGATTGTGATGGGAACTGGAATGAGGGTGGTTGTTGGCTCGCTTGTCCTTGAAGCGAGGGAGACTGGATGGCTTGCGCCAATGAAGGAGATGGAATGGCCTGCACGGACTCTTGGAGAGGTGCGATGGCCGGAGTTGACTCCTGGGGCGTGGGGGAAACAGATTTCCCTTTTAGAATGGCCTGGAAGGCCCGGAGCTGTTCAGAGGTAAGCTCCGTGTTGGCGAGGACGCCCAGTAAGGAAGTGATATCCTGTGGCGGGGACGTGTCCCCGGCAATAACCTGCACCTCATGCGAGGGGTCATGAGAAGGACCCGAGTCCATAGCATAGACTCGCGGGTCGGCTGTCAAACCACGACTAGGGTGGTTTTCCTCAGAAGACTCGTGAGACATGCTCACAGTTTTCCCAGAACGTAAAAACATACACTAGCAAGTAGGTAGCAGAGATTATCAAACAAGTGGATGCCTTTACACCCTTTTTTGTGTTTTGATTTTGATGATTTTTTTTGTATTTTTAGCGAGATCCGAAGTTCACACAAAATGGGGACCCTAGTTTGTTTTTGTTTCACCGCCGTGTCAGCTAGGGTCTCTCGTCTCACCACGAATGAAATGACTAACTCCGGGGAACTTCAATGGTACAACCAGCCCAGTGAACGAAGAGGAAATTCTTCGATGTCGGGGACTTACGGAGGTCCCAGTGTAGGAGATTCTAGTCCGTTGAGAGGAATTCCCAAACGGAGAGTCCTTCCTTCACCGGGAAAGGGTGATCCTCAAAAAATGAAAAAAAGGATAGAAAAGAGGAATGGATGTATGCAATGGAATGCTGACAGATATATGAAGTGGGAAAATAACAGAAATAACATACATATAATAAACAAAGAACCAATCAAAACTGACGGTGCTGCCGTGAGCACAACGGGGGCGCGCGCGGGCGCGAAGGTGGAGAGGCACGGATGGTGCCGAACTTGCAAGGGTAGCCGAAAGGAAGCAGTAGAAGTCCCACCGTGATCGCCAATCTGTGAGCGACGTCACGCGGTTCGGGGAAGAGCGGAGAGGAAGCGGAGCGCGCGCGGGCTCCTCTTTTCTTTTGTTTTGGTGTTTGTTTGCTGCAACATAGAAATAAGAGAAGAGAGAGAAAGGGCCACCACGGGAGATTGCTCCGGCGGGGCGAGCGGGACAAGTGTGATATAGCAAAATATGGGGTTTAAACGGCCATAGCGGGAACTGACTCGCCGCGGCCTCGGGGGGACGAGAATGGTGCAAAAATTAAATAACAATAATTGAAACGGCCATTGGGGAAGTGACTCGCCGCGGCCTCGAGAATATGAGCAGATAATAAGATGACAGAATATAGAGAGAATACAAAGAGCGGGAATTTAAACGGCCATTGGGGAAGTGACTCGCCGCGGCCTCGAGAATACAAACAGATAAGAATATAACGTATAAGAACGTGAATTTAAACGGCCATTGGGGAAGTGACTCGCCGCGGCCTCGAGAACACGAATAGATAAGAATATAACATATAAAAACGGGAATTTAAACGGCCATTGGGGAAGTGACTCGCCGCGGCCTCGAGAATATGAGCAGAATATAACAGAGTATAAAGAGAATATAAGAACGGAAATTTAAACGGCCATTGGGGAAGTGACTCGCCGCGGCCTCGAAAATAAGATGTGATCGCCAGGGGCCGAAAGACCCCAAAATAAGAAAGTGATCGCGCCTACCTCAAGAGCGGGAGATGGCGGGTTGCTTCTTCCTCTCCCTCCGGCCGGCCGACGGAGAGGGCTTTCCTCGGCTACCCTTGCAAAACAACGACAAACAAATGACAAGTGGATTAGAAAGATGGAGGTGTAGTATTCAAATCCTTGCGATGAAAATAACGAAATGATGGCAAGACACACACCTGGTTGGTGTTATCTTTTAAACCCCTCTCGGACTCGAGTAGGAGGAAAATGAGATGATGGATGCAAGAAGTATAAAAGAAGAGGCGCCCTTATGAAGGGGGATAGAGGATGCGAGATGATGAATGCAAAAGAACTACGAAGAAAAAGGGGAAGAAAAGGCTTATTGGATGAGCCGAGGGTGAAATCCGGCGGAGCTCCGGCAGCGTGGGGACGACGTGGAAGCGCGGTGGATGAAGACGACCTTCCTCTCGCGAGCGTGAGCACCCGAGAAGCCGGCAGAACCTCCACCTACAAAAGAACCCACGGGTTAGAAAATGACTCCGTAGCCTCTGGGCTCCGGCAGCCTATCGGATCACTTCTCAGCTCCTCTAGAACTGAGGGGGTGGGCCTCTATTTATAGAGCTCCGGAGGGTGGAGGCGTCCAGGACCCTGGACACCTCCATCAGGGCCGAAATAATATTTTATTCTATTTTTATTGATTTTTTTGGAATACTTTTGTGGAGGCGTCCAGGGTCCCGGACGCCTCAAGCAGGTCCACCGAAAGCCGACGACGGCCGCACGCGGTTTGGCACAACGCGTGGTTTTGTGAGCGGCGCCTCGTGATTCAGAAATGGGCGCGTCCAGCTGACTGGACGTCTCCATATTTTGGATTTTTTCACACACGACAAACCGTCGTTCGGTGGACGGCGCCCGTGAGGGTTTTGATGGAGGCGTCCAGGGTCCTGGACGCCTCCATTATTATATTATTTTTTATTTTTCTTTTGTCTTTTATGCCAAGGCTGGCATTTTTATTTTTTTATTTGTTTTTATGAAGGCGTCCAGAGGCCTGGACGCCTCCATTAATATGTATTTTTTATTTATTGTTTTTATCTTTTATGCCAACGGGCATTTTATATTTTTTATATTTATTTTTATGGAGGCGTCCAGGGGCCTGGACGCCTCCATTAATTTATTATTATTTTTTATTTAGTTTTGGGCCTTGAAAAATAAAAATAAATTAAATTAAAAGATTGGGGGCGTCCAGGGGCCTGGACGCCCCCATAAAGACCCACCCGGGTCCTCGGATAACTTGTTGGCGGCTGCCCGGCAGATACCCTTCTTGGTTCCAGAACCTCTGATGCGTCTGACTGGTGTTGATGCCGTCCGAATGCCGTGACGAGACGATTCCGGATGCCAAAAAGGGCGGAAGAAGACTCAAGAAAAGGAAGCACTCAGGTGATTCAAAACGCGTAAGCCGTCGCGGGGCGTTGTATAGTAATATGAGACTTTCTCAGGAGACGTCAAGAATGGCGTGTCTACAAGTGGTAGTCTGTTGTGCCGGGGCTTTGTGCCTTTAATTTTTAGACCCATGACATGCATACGACCAGGGTTTTCCCTGCGGGGACTTTGCCACTCTTGTCATGCCATAATTCATACTTTTACTTTTATCGAAATTCTGACTTGATGTTCATAATACCCCTTTTGGCTAGATATATATCATGAAAACTCATATGAAAACTCATATTGATGTTGATTTTAGGTCAAGACTGCCCCTATTTGAGACTCCTCTCGTATTGGGGATTACCTAGGTTGATCATCTCATCCGTCAACCTCTTGCCCCTGCATGTGGCTGAATAAAGAAGAGAAAAGACTTTCAGATATTCTTATGGCATGGTCAAGATAGCAACGGTGTTTTTATCAAAGGAGCCAGCTAAGGACGCCGTGAAGTGTGTGCGGTGCCCAACTAAGGGTTGCTCTTAACAAGCGGGGAGAGAATGTTGAATTCCCAGCGCGGGTTTTTATTAACCAGAGGTTCTGCAAAAAAACAAGCCTAAAGGACTCTTTTGAGAATGATTTCAATTAAACAAAAGCTTAAGATAAAGGTTTAAAACACCACTCTTAATCTCGTTAAGAAGCACTTGATTTTGAAAATCATGCGTGAAGTAATGAGAAAATGATATCATTAAAATGCATACTTACGCCAATATGTTACCTTGCAACCTTTGTAGAAGCAGCTGTCAGAGGCGAGGTTGATCATCATGAGATTTGTCCTCTTTGGGAGTCAAAAGGATCGGAAGAAAAGGATTTTGGGAGTGGCTTAACAAGAATGAGTGGTGCTCAAACTAGACTCAAACGAATAAGGAGAAAAGGGAAGAGAGGCGAGGGCTAGAACTCCCTCACTAAGGCGCGGAGACCCTGATCACATGGAACAGTCTACAGAAGAAGTGAAGAATTAGAAGGATGAGTGAGGACTAAAGCCTCGAAAGCTGTGAGAGAATGGGCATATGCCCAAGGCAGTGGATGTGGAAGAAGTTGGGTCAGACCCAGAATTAGGAGGAATCAGAAGAAGAAATTGGTAGATGGAAGGAGGCGGATCTGGAGAGTCCGGAGGTGGTGGAGGAGAATCATGAGCAGAAGAAGAATCTGGAGGCTCCGGAGGGATAACGAAAGAAGGGACGCGATGCCCTGGGAAGAAATAGAGAAAAAGATGATGAAAAAGGAGGAATAAAATGAAGGATGTGATATCCCGGAGGAGCAGAAAGATGAATCGGAAGAAAGATGGATGGTCCGGAGGTTCCGGAGGAATGAGATGGAAAGGGGCGTGATGCCCTGGAAAATGATAGGGAGAATAAGACGGAGAATCCGGACGTTTCGGAGGAATGATGGAAGGAGGGACGCGATGCCCAAGAAGGTCCGAAGGTTCCGGAGAAATGAGGTGGAAAGGGGTGCGATGCCCGAGGGGAAGGTCCGGAGGTTCCGGAGGTAGCAAATGGAGAGGGGCACGATGCCCAAAGGACAAAGAGAGGGGTGAAAGATCCGGAGGTTCCGGAGGAAGAGGACGGAAAGGGGCGCGATGACCAAGGAAAAGACTGAGACAATCAGATGGGGACGCGATGCCCAAGGCTGCGCTCGTTCGGAACACAAAAATGAAACACGACCTGGACAAAGGCGTCAATTCAAGAATTGACGACCTGCCAGAGGGCGTCTTTTAAAAACATGACTTAGATGATAGCGTTAATTCAAAAATAAAATTTTAGAATTTATTTAAAAATTGTGAAACACGTCTGAGTCAAAGGCGTATTTAATAACGCGCCCTACCAAAGGACGTTAATTCAAAAATATTCAAAATACGGCTATTTTTCATTTCTCAATATTATTTTCTCATTTTTTAGGTGGAGGTGCATCTCATCGCCCTGATTCCAACGACTATTTTTGTGAATTTTTCTGACACCCGGAAGGCCACCAAATCACCCCTAGAAGGGGGTTGAAAATAATATTAAAATAATCAATTTGAAAAAGTGACGACCGTGTATAGGGCATGAATTTGATTTTTGATTTTTTTATTCTTTTCAAATTCCAAAAAACGTCTTCTGTTAAGTCGTCAATTTTTTAAGAAACGTCCAAGCCTAAGTCATTATTTAAAAGACGACCCACGTCAAGTCGTTATTTCTGATAAATTAATAAAAATAGAGAAAAATACCCAGAAAATCTAGAAAAATCTAGAAAAATCCAGAAAAATAGGGAAAAATAGGAAAAAATAAGAAAAGGGTGATAAAAGGGAGAAATCCAAGAAAAGTGAGAAAAACCACTTAAATAGAACTAATTTGAGGGTCAAATTGGGGCATTACAAGGTAATATGAGATGTACTCATAGTAACGTCAATTTTGGCGTGTCTACAGGCACCACCCCCTCAATCCTCAGAACTGGTTTCCACTCCCGGACTTCTCCCACCAGATACATCGGAATACTCCGGGGGACGCTGTACAACAAGCTGTCCCGGGCTTGCAGAATGGCCTGCTCAGCCTTCTTCACGACCCGGAAGTCTCGCCCTTCCCGCGAGCGAAAATGCTTCAGAAATCGAACCAGGTGTCTGTCCTTCGGGAAGTCCTTCCTGTACTCCCCGGTGACCCGGTCAAATGTGAAGCCGCTGTCAACTCTGGCAAGCCTCTGGAAATCCATGGTCTCCCCGTCAGACTCAGATGACTCTGCCAAAGCGGCTATTTCTGCATGCTCCCGATCCAAGTCCTCTACATTTAACCAGGTAACTGCTGGCACCGGACCCCGTGGGATAAGGTCAGCACCGATAGCAGCAGCAGGAGCAGAGGAACCACTTGGGGCAGCCATTTATCTGCAAAGATACATAAACAGAAGATCAGAATAAGCCACATGCAAAAGGAAGTGAAAGACTGTAAAAGGAGGGCTTTGCTACAAGTCAAATGAACAAAATATTACCAATTTCTGACGAAATTTCGGCAGAGTTTCCCCTAGGCCAGAGGCGTTAGGGAAAGCACGGGTGCGTGTCCACAAGGAGTGACGGCCCCAACAAAGCAAGGTGGGCCCCGAGAGGCAACACCAGAAGTCCTCCGGTCGAAGGAGTCCTCTTCCTTAGCTAAAAACTCCCCCTGGAGACCCTCACAGGTACACTGCCCAGTGCCCTTCCCCGGCACACCCTGCAGTTGCCCTCACCGGTACGCCCTAGAGGCCTTCCCCGGCACGGCCCCTCCAACGCTTTGTCGGCACGCCCAGGGGAGGCCTTCCCCGGCACACTGCGCGCAGGCCTTCACCGGCACGCCCTCGGCGCCTTCCCCGGCACAGTCCTAGTCGTCTTCCCCGGCACGCTTGCTAGCAGGCTTCACCGGCGCGCCCCAGCGATCGCTTCGCCGGCACGCTCTGTGGCGAACCCATTTCGCCGGTACACCTCTCCCCGAGCTCCCCCCGGCACACTACTCCACTGGGCTTCGCCGGCACACTTGTGCCCCTCGCTGCCCAGCACACCCTAGAGTGGCCCCTCACCGGCACGCTCCATAGGCGGCCTCCCCGGCACGCCCGCTCCCAGCGGCATCCATCCGGCCACCCGCAGCGCCGGCGACGGAGAAGAAGAGAGGGGGGAGGGGGAAGAGAACGAGGGGGAGAGGGAAGAGGTGGGGAGGTGGAGACGGACGGGGCGACCACCCCCGACCGCCGTCCACGGTGGAGAAAAGAGGAGGGGAAGAGGACGAAAGAGGAAGGGAAGAGAAGGGAAGAAGAAAGAGGAATGGGGGGGGGCTCCACGGCCGTCTCCTCACCACGACACCGGCGATGGTGGTGCCCACGGCGACGGTCGCGCCCGGAGAAGAAGAGGAAGGGTGGGGGAGCTCGTTCGCCCGGTCACCGGAGAGAAAGAAAGAGAGGGAATAGAGGGGGGGGGATTCGAACGGAGTGACCGTTCGAAACACCCCCGCGCCCCCTTTTATAAAAAAAAGAAAGAGAAAAGAAAAGAAAGGAGAAAAGAAGAAAAAAGGGGGAGAAAAGAGAGAGGGGAAAATAAAAAAGGAATGGAAAGGGGGGGGAGAAAATACAAGAAAGATAGAAAAAAGAGAGAAGAGAAGAGAAAAAAAAATAGAAAGAAAAAAAAAGGGAGAAAAAAATATAGAAAGAGATAGAAAGGAGAATAAAAAAGAAAGAAAGGGGTGATGAAAGAAGAAAACAAAAAGGGGAAAACAAAAAATTATTATAAATAATATGTATACATACTTACATACATATATATATATATATGTATACATACATATATGCATCTACTTATATATATACTACATATATATATATATTTAGATATGCGCAAATGAGGCACAATAATAAGGTCCTTCCGAGGGGAAGTCCCGTCCCCACTGTCTCGGGCGGACATGCACCCGTGCAAATGGAGCCGACGCTACCCCTGCACACTCCACCTTTGCGACGGTGCCATTCCCATGCCAACAAACATGCCCGTCCCCGGCACGTGGCCCGGGCCTTAGCCACCCGCATCACACAATATTGCCATCACGGGCCCTACGCCCGGATCGGCAGAACCTCTATCCTTGCGTTGGCATTAATCCCTTGCCAACGAATAAGTCCCTTTCTGGCGCAAGGCCCTGTGCCCTAGCCACCCACTCCGCACAATATGGCCATTATGGACCTTACGTCCGAATCGGCACAGATTCTCCCGTTGCGCTGGCATTCTATTCTTGCCAACGAGTGAACCTTATCTTCCGGCGCAAGGCTTCGTGCCCTGGCCGACACTCGCATATCACTCACTTAAAAAAAAAAAAAAGAAAAGGAAAGAAAAGAAGAAAATGGGGTTAAAAATAGAGATACCCCGCCGGACTTGTCCCTACACGGGGACAAGGGTAAAAATGGCAACAACCCGGCTGTGGCGAAAACCCGCAAGGGTGCCGCATGCAAAATTGGGTACCCCGCCACGCGAAAACCCAAAAGGGCGCGTGGGCAAAAGCAAGAGGGGGCCGGTACCGGTGAAAACCCGATAGGGCGCTTGTATCGGTAATGTGGTTCAAAAAAAAAGGGAAAGACAAAAGAGCAAAGAGATAACAAACCATGTCAGCGCCCGACATCCTGTCGGCACTGACGAAGAGACCAAGAGACTAAGAGATCAACAAACCAGGTCAGCGCCCGGCATCTTGTCGGCACTGATGAAGAGACTAAGAGATCAACAAACCAGGTCAGCGCCCGGCATCCTGTCGGTGCTGACGAAGAGACTAAGAGACAACAAAGCATGTCAGTTCCCGACACCCCGTCGACACTGACTAAGAGACCAAGAGACTAAGAGATCAACAAACTAGGTCAGCGCCCGGCATCCTGTCGGCACTGACGAAGAGACTAAGAGACAACAAAGCATGTCAGTTCCCGACACCCCGTCGGCACTGGCAAAGAGACCAAGAGACCAGCAAAGCATGTCAGTTCCCGGCATCCTGTCGGCCCTGGCGAAGAGACCAAGAGACCAACAAAGCATGTCAGTTCCCGGCATCCTGTCGGCACTGGCGAAGAGACCAAGAGACCAACAAAGCATGTCAGTTCCCGGCATCCTGTCGGCACTGGCGAAGAGACAAAGAGATCAACAAACCAGGTCAGTTCCCGACGCCCTGTCGGCACTGCGAAAGAGACAAAGAGGCAACAAAACAAGTCAGCTCCCGGCGCCCCGTCAGCACTGATGAAGAGACGAAGAGACCAACATGCTGCTTCAGTTCCCGGCGCCCCGTCGGCACTGATGCAGAGACGAAGAGACCAATATGCTGCTTCAGTTCCCGGCATCCTGTCGTCACTGATGAAGAGACAAAGAGACCAACATACTACTTCAGTTCCCGACACCCCGTCGGCACTAACAAAGAGACCAACAAACAACAAACCAGGTAGGCTCTCGACACCCCGTCGGCATCGACAAAGAGAGAAGAGACGAAGACACCCGCGGGCACCCTGATGGAGCTCCAGCGGCACGCCCCTTCAGGGTCCCAGCGGCACACCCCATGGGGTGTTCAGCGGCACACCCCCTGGGGTGCTCAGCGGCACACCCATTGGGGCCTTCAGCAGCACGCCCGCAGCAGGCTTCAGCGGCACGCCCTCAGCAGGCTTCAGCGGCACGCCCTCAGCAGGCCTCAGCGGCACGCCCTTTAGGGGCTTCAACGGCACATCATTTTGGCTCCCCCACGGCACGCTTGTTCAGCCCGCCAGCGGCACAGCGTGAAGCTTTTCAACGGCAAGACGACGTGTAGCCCATACCCTACGCATCCTTGGTGCGCAGTGGAGCCGTCTGAGGTGGCGGCCGATCGTTAGGCCACGTAGCCTACCCCACTGACACCCAGGACGGGGCAGGTCAGCCGCCATGATCGCAAGCCACTTCCCACCCTCAGGGTCATCTTCCAAAGGCTCCGGCGGCCCGGGGTATAAAAAAGACCCTCTGCTTTCAACAAAAGGGAGAGGACAGATAGAACGGAAGAGCTGGGGTAGAAGAAGAGAGACATAGGAAAAAGAGGAGAAGAGAGAAGAGAAGTAGAGGCCCTCCCGGCGTGAGCCCCCTCCGACGACCATCGGAAAGAAGCCAGAGTAAGGGAGAGATAGTTTGATGTAATAGGGGAGAGAGTTGGGGGCAATGGCCGGCGTCCAAGCCCCTAACGCTTCCTGTCGTCTTGTATTCCGTCTCCCCCTTTCATGTTCTATTTTTCTTTGGGTTTTTCCCCTTGTCCACGGCCTCATCCTGGGCATTCCTGTTTGCTTTTGTAATATGCATATAGGGCCATGGCCTTTGGCCCCCCCCCCATGAATGAAAAACTACCCTTCTTGGGCCTCTCCTGTCTTTTCTATTGGTTTGCTCCCACCTTCATAATGCATGGTGTTTTGTTCATTTTCTCTTCTGCGGCGTTTTTGGAGTCTTCGTGGTGATGTGATCCTTCCCCTATGATCCTTAGTCTCCCGGGTTCTTTGCCCCCTCACGGGAGGGAGAGACCCTTACTTTCTTCCCGATTACCCAGTTACCAGTAAACCACTCCCGGCCTTGAAGCCCCCTCTTTCTTCTTCTTCTCCTGAACAGCCATTAAGTCTCCCAGCCTATACATTTAGCTCTTTCAAGCCCTCAGCGGCACACCCTTCTGGGCCCTCAGCGGCACACCCTGTTCAGCCCTCAGCGGCACACCCTGTTCAGCCCTCAGCAGCACACCCCCTGTTCAGCCCTCAGCGGCACACCCCTCAGTCCCTCAGCAGCTCATTCCTTGGCCTCGTCCCCCCTAACCCTCTCCTTCACGTTTTTCGAGGCTCTATAAAGGTGTTGCTCCCCCGGGGGCCCACCTCCAGTTGTCGGGTTCCGCCACTCCATGTGGGCGCGTTCCCTTTATCTCCCTTACGCCCGGGTTAAGGGGAGATGCTGCCGAATTTTTGTAAGAGAATAACAAGACATTAAAAGAGGCAAAAGGAAGCAACAAACGAGTGGGATAATTAATGAAACCTTCCAACTCATCAAACAACTGCTGGCACCACAACGAGAACTGAACCGAACTAATTAACCACCCGGCAGCCCGAACGTCCGACCCGCAAGAAAAGAGACCGAACCGAACAAAGAGAACGGACAAAGGGAGGAATTTTGTATAAAACTACACGAAAATTAAGATAAGAAGAAAAGAAAAGCCTTAAAACAAATAATCGAAAACTGATCGAACCTCCACCATCACGCCCCATTGGCCTTCAGCGGCACGCCCCCATTGGCCTTCAGCGGCACGCCCAGATTGGCCTTCAGCGGCACGCTTCTATTGGCCCTCAACGACACGCTCTCATTGGCCTTCAGCGGCACACTTTCCTTGACCCTTTCAGCGGCACGCTCCCTCCCTTCGCCGGTACACCCTCAGCCACCGCCTCAACGGGATCCAATGTATAGACTTCGAGCTGCAGTCAAAGAGCCAATGTACAGACTTCACGTTCCAATGTACAGACTTTGGGCTTGGCAACGTATAGACTTCGAGCTGTAATCAAAGGGGCAATGTACAGACTTCATGTTGCATTGTATAGACTTGGCCAATGTATAGACTTTGGGCCAGCCAATGTACAGACTTCATGTTGCAGTGTATGGACTTGGGGCTGGCCGACGTATAGACTTGACCAATGTACAGACTTTGGGCCAGCCAATGTACAGACTTCATGTTGCGGTGTATGGACTTGGGGCTGGCCGACGTATAGACTTGACCAATGTACAGACTTTGGGCCCGCCAATGTACAGACTCCACGTTGCAACGTACAGACTTTGGGCTTGGCAACGTATAGACTTCGAGCTGCAGTCAAAGGGTCAATGTACAGACTTCACATTCCAATGTATAGACTTGGGCCAGCTGGCGTGTAGACTTCATGACGGCCAGTGTACAGACTTCGGACCAGTCGACGTATAGACTTCATATTGCAACGTGCAGACTTTGCTCCACTCTGCTCCAGTGTATGGACTTTGGGCTTGGCAGCGTATGGACTTCGAGCCCGGGGGGGAATGTACAGACTTTATATCCACCCCCACGCCCTGATTGGCTCCTTAGCCGGCATACTTCCTTAACCTTTCAGCGGTACGCTCATCCAATTCTCTCGCCGGCACACTTTTCCCAGCCTCCAGCGGCACGCTTCAAAGACCCTTCATCGGCACATGGCCTCCACTCTTCAATAGCCCTTTGCCGGCACACTTGTGCCCACCTTCCCCGGCACAATCTTTTAAACCCTCAGCGGTACGCCTTTTCCTTGCCCAGCGGCACACTTTCTTCCCCAGCGGCACACTCCTTTTCAAAGGCCCAGCGGCACACTTCCCTCCTCACCGGTACACCCCTATCTTCTCTTCGCCGGCACACTATACATATACACATATACAGCCTGATAAAGGCATTAACAATAGCAAACAAATTAATAAAAATTACGCTAATTAAAGGGCTCCGAATGCGCAATATTAATCACAATAAAGAGGCGGGAGGGGTAATAAAAAATAAATAACAAACGAATGATAATAACAAGAATAATCATGAATAAAAGAAGAGAAATCATCCCGGACAAAGGCACGAATAAACAGTAAACATCAAATCAGAAATCCCAGAAGATATAACTAAGAAAGCCCCAGATAAAAGACGCTAATGCCCACACTGCAGCCCTCTCTCTCCCCGGGACCCGGGGCAAAAGGGAATAACAACGCCGCCCTTTCAGGTCGGGCCCGAGTCTCGGGAATTACCCTGATATGGCCAGGCTTTGATCTAACCTCGGGCCGACATCCTAATCGGACCGGATTTATTTTCTCGTTCCGGATACCTTCCGAATCCTCATTAAAATTGCCGCATGCTCGGCAGACATTTGAAGGGATCTACCTCGGTTTTCTCATTGTGACGCTGCCACGGACCTGTGTCCGAATACAAAAGGTCTACGAGTGGCCGACACGGTCGACAGTTTATGGCCTTAATACAACCTTCAGTGTGATCTATCCCTATCTCTCTCGCATAATTAGTATTACTCTTTTCGGCCGCGGGGCCTCTAATTTCGGCAATTAATCAAGGGTATTCCCTCGTGTGGGGGATGTAAATGACGTCGTGACCTTTATGGCGCGACGGGATTCGGTCCCGATACGAACCACACAATCGTCTGAGAAAGTCAGATCGAGCGCACCATGGGCTCTTCGGGGCCCGAATAAATTGTCACTTCGGTGACTGGCACGCCCACGCACTTAATAAGACCAACAGACGAACCAGAACGACGGTTCGACGAGAAGTGCGTCCACAACCCTCCACCGCAGCACACGACCCATCATTTGTGCAGATGGTTACATATTTTCAGTCCCACCCACATGTACCTCCACCCACTAAGATAGAGTTAGATTATACGGGTGATCAGTCTCATGTATCTGATGATGAGTTTTGGGATTCAGGCTTCACTGATGATGAGGATTAGTGAGTTTTGGGATTCTGGCTTCACTGATGACGAGGATTAGTGAGTTTTGGGATTCGAGCTTCACAGATGAGGAGGATGAGTGAGTCTTGAGATTCGGGCTTCACAGATGACGAGGATTAGTGAGTTTTTGTATTTTATACTTCATAAATGAATGTCATTATTATGTCAATGTTTAATTTAACATATTAAGTAATTTAAATAATTTTTTATGTAATATATATAATATGATGTTTAATTAAGCGGTGTAATATGTAATTTTTATATAATTAATTATGCATAATTTAGTATGGATCTATTATTATAAAAAAATTCTACATTCTAATATTTTTAAATATATATAACATTTATTCTTTCAAAAAAAATTTATTAAAAATTTTTAAAAAAAATTAAAAAATCACGTGCCGAGAGCCCGAGAGAGCGGACCGGGTCGCTGTGCGACCCGGCCTACCCGACCCGTCCCGCGCCGTGACCGAGTCGACCGAGTCAGCCGGGTCGACAAACCTTACCTGTAAGGCTGTAAATAGATCCTTATGGGCCATTTTGATAACGGGATAAGCTGGGTTAGGGTGAGTTAACTGGGGTCGGATGGGTTACTCCTTATTTGATAATTTTTTTCTTAACCCGGGTCGGATAGGGTTAAAGTTGATTAACTCATTCCTAGAAAATATGTGGAATGAGTTAATCCACCCAGGTTAGGATTAGGGATGGGATGTGCTAACCCGGGTAAGCCACCCGCCCATAACCTAACCCGTTACCAAAGTGGCCCTATATGTTTGCTATACTTGTACATCTAAAAATCCCCTCAATTTGGTGAACCCGTCGGTATGCAAGGGTTTTTCGAAAATACACTGTAGTTTAAGAGTTATTCGCAAAAGATCTATCTTCTTCTTCTCCCCGTACATCAGATTTCAGAAAGAAAGTATATCCTTAATTTATTCTTGTTCTTTCACACCTATTCCCACATTTTTAAACTTGAGATCATTCAAAACCAGAATGCACAGAAGTTAGAGTTATCAGATAACATCATGACTACTTAGATTTCCGTATCTCTAAAGATCAGGGTTTGTCGACTCGGTGTGTCTCGCACCGACTCGCTCGACCCGACCCAGGCCCGGACCGAGTCGGCCGGGCCGTGGATCGTCACCGGGTCGATCTATTATTTTAATATGATATTATATGATATTTTATATATAATATGTGTTTTTTATTATATTATATTATATACATATATTATATATATATATAGTGATGTTTTAGAACGAGACGGACCAAGTCAGACCGAGACGGGACCGACCCGACCCGAACCAGGCCGAGACCGGGTCAGCCGGGTCGACTAGGCCGACAAACCCTGTCAAAGACAAACTTAAATGGTACACACTGAGCAAACGTAAATGGACATATAAGATTTAATATGCAGTAATTAAACTAGTCCAACGAGACTAGGACCATCCGTCTAATCTTATAAATGGTCCAAGTGAATCATGCAAACATTATATTTTAATTAAGAGGAAAAGATAATCGGTTATATTAACTAAAAGATGGGCGTTTTTTCCGAGATATGATCCTAACCCAAAATTTATAGTTACAGGTTTTCTTTAAGGTTACGTTTAAAAATCATTCGATCATGACTTTCGTGATAAAAATATCTAACAAATTTTAATTTTTTTCATATATGTAAAGAGATGTTAGGTTTTCATGTAAAAAAAAATTTAAAGAAGAAAGAGAATCAGACATAAAAGTATCCAATTCTCTTAATTCCTCGAAAATATCTCACAATGAATTATTTAGATTTTAAATAATTATAAATCATCGACGCACTATCTATTAGTACGGTAAATGGATTTTTTTAAATATGTTTTGATCGAATGATTTTCAAACGCAGCTTAAATAACTAATAAGATCAAATATTTTGATATAACCATGGTATGTCAGTCTTATTTTATCGATCGTACCAATTTTTCATAAGTATAGTACGATGAACATTAATATCGTGCATACCTAGATGAAAGAAGTCATTTGATATATATATTATAAAATAAATTTATTCAAGTTTTTTTTGACTTAGTTGGTTAGTTAATAATGTTTTAAAACTCGGTCCGGATCGGCCAGTCCGATCTGTTAATTCGTAACACAGTCCCAAAATCAGATTAGAATAATGTCTAGACCGTTTTAGATTCAAAACTTGGTCAAACTCAGTCAACTCGGTGCAACCCGGTGCAACCCGACCGACCCGCTAAAACCCTTGTGACCCAATCGAGTCCGACTTCTAGACATATCTTTTATTTATTTAATTTTTATTTTTTAATTTAGCATGAAAATTATAGAAGATGGACTTCTAACTCCTCTCTTTAAAATTATAGATGTATAATCTTTTTGGAGTCTAACTTTCTAATTTTTAGAAGTTAAAAAGAAATTTAGAGGGAGATGAAGATAAAGAAAAAGATAAAAATTTAGATGAACATGAAATTTGAGTTCACACGTCATGAAACTTGTGTCCCATGAGATGTTAATTATAGTTGATAAATAGTCATATGTAATGTTTATTTAATATAAATTTTATTCTTTTTTTAAACTAATTTAGTAGTTGTTTAATACACTTGTTTTAATTTTTACAATGTATGTTTAAATATTTGTTTTATATTTCTAACTCAAGATATCTTAAAATATTATAATAATTTATAATATTAATATAAACGATTTTAGTATTACGAATCATGGGTCAATTCGATTAAATCATTGACCCGTGATCCACTAATTTAATCGAGTCAAATTCCGAGTCAAGTTTTAAAATATTATTAATTAATCTTAAGTTTAACCGTGACGTCTCTGGTTAGAATACGAGGAGTGTCGTGTTAAATGAAACCTCACGGTTCAACGTGTGAGGTCCTCAATCAATTGATCTATAAAATATCATTGTTATAAAATAAAATATAAAATATTTAAAATAATATAAGTAATATATCGATTACGTATAACCTATTGATCGTATTGATCACAGTACTGATTTGTCAGACATTGGGCATTGGGTGTAACGGCTCTTCTTCTTCTTACTCTTCTTCTACTGTTCTTGATGCAATGCAGGTACGACTGATGGACCAGCTAGTGGTAGGGGGCAAAATGACGACGATTTCAAACGGAAAAGCTAAATGTACCGTTGGGGACTTCTGTGAGCGACGAGGGGAGGTGGTGGAGGACATGAACGTGAACATCGCCTTCGAGACCGCAATGCGTACGTGGTATAATTAAAAGAGTGAACCCGGCCATAACCCAAGTCTTTTTCCGAAACGTCTCCCCTGAGCACAAACCGCGACTCCCACATCCTGGCACATGCCACATCCCTCACCACCACGTAGCACTGGCTTATCTACTACTGGGCATGCGAATTTTAATCTAAAGTTTGATGATTTGATCCGATTCCTCATTCGATAAAATGGATATCACCTTAAGATAACTTTTTTTTTCTATATTGAAATATAATTATTTTTCATATCTGAGCCATCAACATCCCCTGGCCACATATCAGTTAGCATCCGATCTTCCAGGATGTTTGTCGGAATGCCGCAGAGAGAACCTGCACTGGTGTTACAACCAGACACACCCCATCACCAACGAGACCTACATCCAGTGGTTCCCAAGGTCCATGACGGACATCGTGGAGAAGACGATATATAGAGAACATGAGGACGCCGGCAACGTATCTGAACACCACACGCCTCTCCGAGTTCAGAAGGGAAGCTCACACCTCCGTCTACTCGGTCAGGCAGATGAAGCTCCTCACCGAGGAACAGCGGAAGCAGCCCAAGATGTATGCTAACTGCAGCCACTGGTGCCTGCCCGGGTTGCCCGATACCTGGAATGTGCTGTTCTTTGCCTCCTTATTTGACAGTCCCTGAACTGCACATTACGCTCTCTCTCTCTCTCTCTCTCTCTCTCTCTACCATCCCCCAGATTCTGAAGTTAGATAGAGTAATATTAGAAAGGGATTTGTATTTTTTAGTCATCATAATCTTTCATATTTACGGATTAACTCCTCCAATTTAGATATATTTTTTCACAACTCCTGAAAATATGAGTTAATCAGCAAAATACATCAGATCATTACAAAAATGCCCCTCACGTATGAACGAAAAAGCCCTTGAAAAGAGTGTTTAACAAGTAATTGAATGTGTAATTGTGAAGACTAATAAAAAGTATCTAGATTAAATAGACTAATTCATAAATATGAAAAATTAAATTAAAATGGAATATTAGAAAATGACAGCTTCATGTATCACAAGATGACAGTTGGGTAGCTGCCATCTCTCTTTAAACTGCTGTCAGCGGCATCAAGCCATGCAATTGTAGCTTCTCCTGGCTCACTCGTCTGCTCCTCAATTCATATTCTTCAGACATTAATTGTTGGCTTACCATCGATTTCCTAACATACTTTCTTGTCAAACGCGTCACGTTGGCAAGGGGAGAAAAGCAAAGGCATGTTATTAAAAAGTATGCATGCGTGTATTTGCGCATTTTTTCACGATCTTGGTAGAGTTATAAATCAATTAGGCCATCTTTATTATTGGATTAGGATAGCAGGATTTTATTATTGGACGAGAGAGAGTCATGTGAGTCCCACACGCTCCTCTAACACACATAATGCTTAATCAGGGGTAGGATACCACATTCGACCCTTAAGGCCCTCTTTGGTAATCGAATAACGCCGCCAGATTATTCATCCCATGAGAGAGAGATTTGTGAGGTCCACTAAAAGCTCTCACACCAACCCAATTATACGGGTCGAATATCTCATTCGACCGAAAAGGGTCGAATGAGATATTCTACCCAACTAACAAAGAAGGTCTAAAGGGTCAAGTGCGGTAGAGTCGAATGCGGCATCCTACCCGAGTTTCAAATAGCACCTTAGTGAATATTAACATATATAAACAAATACTTATATATAACCCAATCCTCCGTGCCATTTTATGGGCTATAGGGTAGAGAGAAATAATAGAATCTTTAGAAGGAAAGTAGCGGTCCCAAAGAGGATGGGGGTTTTTGTTGGGCAGACAGAGAGGGAATGAACTAAATCTCTTTGTAATATAGATATACACAGTTCTTTTTTAGGTTCATTTGGGGGGCTAGTGAATCACACGTCTCCTTGATGTGGCTTATTTTATAGGGATATTTTGAAAACACACATATCACACTAATAAATTCTTTTCTCTCGTTTAGATATTTAGTGGTACCACCCACTTTCAAAGAAAAAACAGGCGCCACTGGTGGCATATGAATTCCCATGCCCTCATATGAATATCTAGAATTGGACAGAACGATGGAGGCATTTGGAGTTTATCATTCGTTATTTCTTTCTTTCTATAAACCTGGACACTGTTGATAGTGGCACCCGAACTTGCCATTTCATGTTCAGACTTTACACATTCCCCTTTCACATTTATGTTTACCCTAAGGTGGCATTTACACGTCCAAACAGGAAATGATAGCATGACAGAGTTTGCCTAGATAGGGGGTTGCATCTGGTTGATAAGTTCACTGAGGTATGGAAAAGAGTTTTATCTCATAATAAGGGAAATACCCTAGTTGTCAAGGTGGTAGATCGGGCGACGACTAGACAATCAGGTGCCTTTATGGGGCCAAAGCGCTAGTCAATCTTTTTACCTCTCGAGAAAGGCAAACAAGGTGTCCGTCTAAGTGAGCAAGATGTCTTGCATGGGTGTCTTGAGTTGTCTAGTATGGGCATAGCCTATATTATAATAACCTCCCAAAATAAAAAAATGGGTAGAGGGGTCTCAATGAGAGAAAGGGTCATAGGTAGATTAGGTTCCACACACTCCTCCAACACTCATCTCTCTATGTGTGTGTATCTCTCTCTCTCTCTGCCCCCTCTATCCTCTATCCTCCCTATCTCGCAATTTTGAATATTAAAGTTTATAATTTTATCATATATCTTATTCATAATTTATATGTTGAGGATATGTATACTTTGGGCTTTTAAATAAGTGCCAAGATGTCCCTTAGGTCGCATTGTCACCTAGATGACTATAAGAAATACTTAAAGATATCATCTCTCCAAAAGAGGATCAACGTCAGATCAGGAAAGAAGAATGACTCTACAACCATGCAATAGCTTAGTAATGCATTTTCACTCAGGATGGAAATTTTATTGAAGATTAAACTCTGAGAACTTTTCCTAATAACATCCAGCCACATTAATAATGTCACAATATAGGGCAATATTTTTGTCTCGACCTTAATGGCAAATATTTATCGCAGAAACTTCTCATCTAACCTAGAAACAACTCATAGTTATTTCAAATTTGAAAAGATTATGGAGTTATACACATGAAACAATTTTCAGGATGTAACTGAAACCTCTATTCTCATATCTAACTTAGAAAACAGAGGGGATCAGGGGTTCCATGTTAAACAATAGTAAATCCATGATTTGTAGACCCGGTGCGGGTCGCCTCGACCCGCACGACCCCACTCAACCCAGGTCGGGATCGGGTCGGCCGGGTCCTGAGTCGTCACCGAGTCGATCTATTATTTTAATATTATATTATATTATATTTTATATATAATATATCTTTTTCTATTTTATTATATTATATTATATTATATTATATATATATATATATAGTGATTTTTTAGAACGGGACAGACCGGGTCGGACCGAGACGGGATCGACTCGACCTCACCCAAACCAAGATCGGGTCGACCGGGTCGACAAACCTTGAGTAAATAGTGTAGTTTTCACATGTGTGAGATTATATCTTTTACCGCCATCATCTCTTCATTCTTGGGTTTTCATCTATTGAGAACTCTTAGCTAAATAGATGGATTACGGGGAGCTTTTCCTAGCATTTACTTGTTAGGGGCTAAAGACTAAAAAAAATCAATAAGAAATAACACTGAATAGTACCAGTGGAGACCTGTTTTACAGTACATGGGCTCTTGACCATAAAGATGGAACAAAAAACCCTCTGGAGCATCCTAAACCAGCAAGGACGTTTGTGGTTTCAAATTTTAAAATAGTTGAAATAAAAGATTAGTGATCAAAAAACAACAAATAGATAGAGGACCAGCAGTATAAGGAAAATATTAAGACCTTATTAAAAGCTTCTTACATCCACCAGAATCTTGGAATACATGCAACAGAAAAAGAAAAAGAAATAGCACAAGAATGTTCAGCAGGAAGACTCAAGACAGAATGAACATATAGATTAGACGCATCAACGGAGCAGATATAAATTGAATATATAATTATTTGTATCCGCTCCGTTTTAAGATTCAAATAATCTGATTTTGATCTATTACCTGATAAATTATTATATTATATATTCGTATTCGATTCGAATAAAAATTTTAAATTATTCAAATTATCCGTTCCGATTTTAGAATACTCCACAATGGTGAAGAATGCGTATTAGGAGTGACAAATAGATGTTAGTGGTGAAAAATGAGTGATAGTGGTGATAAATAGAGTAATAGTGGTGACAAATAGTCATATATTCGCTTTGTATCCGCTCCGTTAACATGCCTAATATTATATGATATATAATATTACGAACGGATATTTTACGAAACGAATATTATAATATCCGTATCCGTTCCGATTCAAATTCGGATATTATCCGTATCCGAAAAAATGAATACGAATTCGAATATTATCTTCTAATACGGATGATCCGAATAATATCCGAATCCGTTGACAGACCTAAAACAGATCCCGTCACTCTGCCTTATCTCTATAAGATCCGAAGAAGAGTGTTTAGTGGAGATTTGTCATATATTCCAAGTCCCATGAGGGCAAGTTGAGAAGGGGTTGTGTTATCCCACAGCTTATCTACGAGCATATGTTTGACGTGGAGTCCTTTGCACATAGCCACATGAAGAGTACACATGCAAAAAGCCTCATTTTAAGTATTTCAAAAGAGCAGATAAAGATGGCTACCTAGATACTTATCATGGGATACCTATTGACAACTTGGAACAAATAATGACACTCATATCTTCCGGTGAATAATGCTCAAACAAGAAGAGGGTATCATTAGGGTTAGAACTGGTATAACAGTGACAACCAGCTGGATCTCCGGGAATTTTACAGTTTTTCTTTGATGTTTTCTGATTTTTGGGTTCAGATCACTGTATCCGTGGGCTCCTAGGGCACAGAGAGGAGGGCAAAACCCTAACCTCCACCGTCTCCCTCTCCCCTCTCCTTCAATCACACGTAGAGGATAGTTTCGGTCAAAATTCATACGTTTCGACGATCCAAAACCATACATTCAAAATAGGGCAAAATCTTACGCCAAATTCTCCATTAAATATATTATTTTATTATATTTCAAATTAAAATAAAAATCAAAATCGATATTATTTCGATTTAGAACTCAATCTAAATCAAATCTGAAACTAAAACCGCCATCCTTCCAACCGCGCAGCTCGCGGGTAAGCCCGATCTTTCCTCGTGATGGAGCTGAACAAGCGGGCAGAAGCAGCAGACATTGCAAAATCTCAGGTACAACAACGTTTCCTTTAATAAAATGACATTCTGCTTAGGCATTTGTCATCTCAGATACGACAACATTTCCATGATATAATGACATTTAGATTGGGCATTTATGATTGTTAAAATGTTTTCATTTCTCAAAGCTTCCAATTTAACTTTTATTATTATTTTTTTTTCTGTAGTTCTTGACGACCGTTTCCCATGAGATCAGGACTCCAATGAATGGTGTTCTAGGTGAACATCGAAATCTCGTATCAGAGGTTCCAGATTTCTTTCTGGATAACTTTGGAAGCACTTTTTTTTTTGTGACGAGGAATCTGGTGAATCATAAAATCTCGGGTCACGCATCTCTCGAAGATTGAATACATAATCAGATAAAATCTCTCTCAAGTGAATCGAACTTGAGACGTGCTTCTTTGACAAGAGTCTTCTATCATTCGAACTACCCCGGGTCCTCTAGAAACACTTCTTTTCTCTGTCTTATTTATTTATTTATTTTTTGATGAGGGGTTGGGGCGTGACCGGGTTCTGAGAACATATTACGAGGGATCAGTTTATGGATCTTAGTTCTATTATGCATGGAACTTTGCTGAAATTGTATGAACAGATCCAGATTTTCTCCCCTGCAATTTTGTTTAGCTAGTAATGGTCTTATAAAAGATTATTCGCCTTTATCTTACCTATTTCCATTTTCACATATACTATTTTCAAAGTCTAATAGGGTGCTGTGAGTAATTTTTTTAAAGATTATTTCTCTTTTAAAAAATGCTTCACTATAATTTTTGTCATAATTTTTAATTTTATAAAATTTAACTTTGGACATGTTTGATAAAATCTAAATAATATTTAAGAGAGTACTTAGTTTCCTTATTAGGATGTGGTTAGAGAGAGAGAGATATGATAATCGTGTGTGTATGTGAGAGAGAGAGAGAGAGGTTATTATGGGAGGGAGAGAAAGAGAGGTGACCTATGTGTGTGAGAGAGAAAGAGATAGTTATGGGAGAGATAGCTCTTTTATAAAAATAAATAAGAAAAGAGTTATTTTTTATTTAGAAGAATTTAACGAAGAGTTATAGGGTGTTTGAAAACACTTATTTCTTTAAAATTATTTCTACTTAAAAATTAGATTATATCAATTTTTGATTTAAATTTTAAAATTGATAAAAATTAATATTACTTATTTGAGAGAAATGTCATAATTTTTAAAATTTATGTATAAATGTCATAGTTATTATGTTGGGGTCGCAGGCACTACAAGAAAAATCGCGGATAGCGACCGACCTAGCGGTCGCTATTCAGTCGTAGATCGGTCGCAAATATGCATTGCGACCGAACAGATACTATATAGCGACCGAATATGTCGGTCGCTATATAATAGTCGCTATATCGCGACCGACATAATTCGGTCGCAGTATCAGTCGTTACCAGAGACCGATTATAATCGGTCGCCTGACCGGTCGCTAATAATTCGGTCGCAATTCAGTCTCTATTCGGTCGCTACATTTGTTGTATTTTAAAAAAAAAATTAACCTATCGGATTAAGTCGGTCTCAATTCGGTCGCTATTCGGTCTCGAATTATGTTGTATTTTTAAAAATAAAATTAACCTATCGGATTTATTCGGTCTCAATTCGGTCGCCAGTCGGTCGCTAAATTAGATTCGGTGGCTAGTCGGTCGCTAATCGGTCGCCAAGTATAATTATTTAATAAAAGAAATATAACGTATAGTCGCTATTCGGTCGCAATTCAGTCTCCATGCGGTCGCTAATTTTGCATTATTTTTTTTTTAAAAATTTATTTAAACTGATAAATAAATTACCTGATAAATAACAAATTCATAACATAAATATAAAATCAACTACACAGACAACAATATCGACAAATCTCAAATTCATCACATACAAACACCTGATAAATAACAATTTCATAAAACAATAATAAATCAACTACACGGATCACAATCTCCACGGACCTCAAATTACACACAATTAAAATAAAATCACAAATTAATCATACATCCATAATAATAAAATGACAACATACACAACTAAAATAAAATCACAAATCCTCCACATATGTCTCATCCTGGTCGTCGTCTCGTCCAACATCATCCTGGTCGTCGTCTCGTCCAACATCTCGCGACGGATGATCCTGTATATCATTTAAAAAAATTATAATCAAATCCTTAATAAAGAAACAAAGAAGATAAATGTGGGGTTGAAAACATCAAGAAGACATATGATCTGCAAAACACATACTTAACGCATAAATAATAACATGAACAGATGCCCATGTGAACATTACATGTACACATGTTACATGTGCTAGATGCTGAAGCAAGATGTGCTCGTTTTGCTATCAAACCCATTCTCCACCCCACTTCAACCCTCACACCCCGCCCCAACAATACTAGAAAATATTCCTTGTTCCTGCCCCCTCTCATTCCCATCAATCGCTCCCATTAAAAGAGGTGTATGGGCTTATATAAGATTACTAAACATATGTACATATTGTATATCAGTATCACTACAAACAGTTAAGATTTAGATAAGTATAAAATACAGAGGAAAATATGCATCAACTATTGAATTTTAGCATTCATTCAAGTAAATTTCATAAAACTTAATGTGCTCCTATGAAATCCTAGCGTGAGGCATCCACGATTGTTACCATATAACATCTCTATATAAATAAATTCAACTAAGATTTATTGAAGTATTATGTAGAAGGGATCCACTGCCACCAGTGGCATCATAAGTGACTAACCATTATCTGCAGAACAACTTGATTTGATCTCTAATTTCTAATCCAAACATGTAAACCTTCAATGTGATAGGCAAATTGTATATAGCTAAAAAAACCATCAAAGTCTGATATCTAAAACTTACGCATCGGATAGCATGCACTTTCTAAACTTGATATCTTGATATTACCAATCTATTAAGTTTCTTCACATGATTCCAGGAGCTAATTTGCAACATATGTTTGTTAAAAGCTGAGACAATTTTTTGGATATGTGAGGACTAAAATAAAATAAAATTATGTAGCCATCTTAAACGGTGTGTACGGACATTGTTTAGGGGAAAACAGTTTCATTGGATGGGTCATTCTCCCTGAAGGGCAATTTTTGGATATCTGCTTCTTTATTCTACAACTTGAAGTATCCACACACTCTGTGACCTTCCCTTCCTCCAATCAATAACGATGATGAAACTCTTGTCAAGACTTATTTAAATACCTTTTGAACTGTATTTAAAGCTTTTAAGAATGAACAAAAAAAATCAACTGTTCTGAACCCCTTTGTAGAAAATTGAAACACTGTGTATTGCAGATGGGACAAGTAGAAAGGGTCTTCATTAGGTGAAACTCCAATCAACCATCCTTGTTGTTCATCTTTCTTACCCATTCTGCTCAACATGTTGCCTTTTATAACAAATGACAATGGTCTTCTGCTCTAGAGTCCTCTAGGGTTGGAAAACAAGCCAAAAATACCTTGATCAAAGATCACCAGAGACTTAGTGATAATCAGACCTATCTAGTCCAACATTCAGGGAAATTGTGATTACCCTTGATGGTCCATAAACATTGTCAGGACACTATCATATGCTTGTTGAAATCAAGTTTATAAGCCAAACCACTTTTCTTACTTATCTTCGACTCTTCGTGCCCGTTAAGCAATCTTATAGTCCAGCAGTCTTCATGCCATTTCATCATCCTTAGGAATAAGCACCCGAAATTATGACTTCAATGTTCACATCCCTTCCCTCTTCTCATAAACTCTACTGAGTTCATAACATCTTTTATAATCTCCCAATATTTGTGAATAAAGAAAAGTGGAGGGGGGCCCTGCGGAGGGGGGACTGGAGCCGGAGGGGGGCCCGGAGCCGGAGGGGGGGCCCTGCGGAGGGGGAACCGGAGCCGGAGGGGTGGCCCTGCGGAGGGGGGGGCGGAGCCGGAGGGGGGGCCCTGCGGAGGGGGGATCGGAGCCGGAGGGGGGACCGGATGGGGAGGGGAGAGCCGCGCCGGAGGGGGAAACCAGATGGGGAGGGGAGAGCAGCGCCGGAGGGGGAGGGGGGGCTCGGGCGGGAGGGGGCCGCAGGGGGAGGGGGGGCTCGGGCGGAGAGGGGCTCGGGCGGGAGAGGGGCCGCAAGGGGAGGGGGGGCTCGGGCGGAGGGGGGCTCCGGCGGGAGGGGGCCGCAGGGGGAGGGGGGGGCTCGGGCGGGAGGGGGCCGCAGGGGGAGGGGGGCTCCGGCGGGGGTCCGCCTCACTTACCTCCGATGGCCGGTCCCCGCCGCCGCTCGCAGTCATCCATCCACCGCCGCTCGCCACGCCGGTCGTCCGTCCACCGCCGCTCGCCACGCCGCTCGCAGTCGTCCGTCCACCGCCGATGGGAGCTGGTCGCGGGGGGGGCCGCAGAGGGAGGGGGGGCTCGGGCGGAGGGGGGCTCGGGCGGGAGGGGGCAGCAGGGGGAGGGGGGGCTAGGGCGGAGAGGGGCTCGGACGGGAGGGCGCCGCAGGGGGAGGGGGGGGCTCGGGCGGAGAGGGGCCGCAAGGGGAGGGGGGGCTCGGGCGGAGGGGGGCTCCGGCGGGAGGGGGCCGCAGGGGGAGGGGGGGCTCGGGCGGAGAGGGGCTCGGGCGGGAGGGGGCAGCAGGGGGAGGGGGGGCTAGGGCGGAGAGGGGCTCGGACGGGAGGGGAGGGGGGGCTAGGGCGGAGAGGGGCTCGGGCGGGAGGGGGCCGCAGGGGGAGGGCCGGGGGGGGCTCGGGCGGAGGGGGGATCGGGCGGGAGGGGGGGGCTCGGACGGAGGGGGGATCGGGCGGGAGGGGGCCGCAGGGGGAGGGGGGGGGAGGCGGGGGGGGAGGGGGGGGGAGCTGGTGGCGGGGGGGGGGGGGGGGGAGATGAGTGATCAGCGACCGCTTCGCGACCTAAATAAATTCGGTCGCAAGATCAGCGACCGATTAGAGACCGAAATAATTTCGGTCGCAGAATGGGTCTTAGACGTGCGACCGATTATATCGGTCGCTATATGGTCGCTATTTGGGACCGACTAGCGACCGATTTATTCGGTCTCTAATTCGGTCGCTATTGCCACTTTTTCTTGTAGTGAGGGGAGGTCGGTGGCCATGGCCGCCATCGAGAAGGGGGGGGGGAGGGGACGCCGTCCGAGGGGGAGGGGACACCGGCTGAGGGGGAGGGGGGCCGCGCAGGAGCCGCGTAGGGGAGGGAGGGGGAGGGGACATCGGCCGAGGGGGAGGGGGGCCGTGCAGCGCCGGGGGGGGGGGTCGGGGGGCCGCGCATGGGAGGGAGGGGGGAATGAGAGCGAGGAGAGAACGATCTCAAAAAAAATGGTAAGAAGTTATTTTTATTTCGAAATAGATTATAACGGGGTGAGATTCTTTTCATAAAATTTAAGAAAAGAACACTAAACGAGATTAGAGGAATTTTTACTTTTTTTTTAAATTTGAGAAAAAAGAGAGAAAAAATAATAACCAAACACTCTAACTCCCTCCCTAAAATTTGGGAGAGATGTTCCAAATATGATTTAATCCACGTTCTTTTTTTAAATAAATTTTAAGAAAAAGAATATCTAAAAAATGTAACCAAATACCCCGTAAATGAGCCCTAAAAGTTGATCCAGTTGCGTGATCTTAAAACGTGTGACCGATAGTTTTCTAGTTGTGAATTGTCCCGTGGGATTGTTCGCCACATATAGTTACCTTGGCCAGTAGTTGCCAATTACGTAACTTCACCAAATTCTTTGATCCCTCGTTGGCATGGGTAATAAAGAATTTGTCCAATACTCCCACCCATATGCAGCTGTGAGGTCTCGGCATTCTTATGGTCCTCAAGGACACCGTGGGATGAGCGTTTTGATCGTTTGAGGCTACAGCATTTTCACTTCTATTGGTTGTTGCTAGCATTTTCACTTCTCGGCATTCTTAGGAAACCTCTTCATCCTCTTAATTATTAATACTTCACTCCATGGGATTCAAGAACGGGGAAAAAGTTGTGTTATGCATAAGAGAAATGCTAGTTACCCGTCTGGGACGGGGAGGTTTCCTACATAAGAGAAATGTTTGACACTCAAATTATTTAATTCAAAATTAATTGAGTTTTCAAAACTAACTTTGTTAAAAATAATTCACATAATAAATTAGGTTGGGTGATCCAAAATCTAAAATACCAGTCTGATCGACATGTCGATCGTTTTCTAACGTGACCTGGGAGGTAAAATTGACTTCTGAGAACTGACAGAATTTAAATCGGATACCCTGTTTGAGCCTGACGCTCAGAAGTGCATTCCCTAAATGCGCTTAATTTAAAATTAAAGAAGTTAAGTTCGGGGGTCTAAAATCTAAAATACCGGTCTGATCGATGTGTCGATCGTTCCAACAGGACCTAAGAGGTAAAAGTGACTTGTAAGAGTTGGTAGAATCCAAATCGGATATCCAGTTTGGGCCCGGCGCTCAAAAGAACATTATATAAATGCACTTAGTTTAAAATACGATAACTAGGGGTGGGGGGATCTAAAATCTAAAATATCGATCTCATCGACATGCCGATCGTTCCAACACGACTTGGGAGGTAAAAGTGAATTGTGAGAACTAGCGGAATCTAAATCAGATACCCGATTTGAGCTCAGCGCTCAGAAGTATTGCATTCTCTAAATGCACTTAGTTTAAAATTAAAGAAGTTGGGTTCATGGGACCAAAATATAAAATACTGGCCTGATCAGCATATCAATTATTCCAACACGACCTGGGAGGTAAAAGTAACTTGTGAGAACTGATAGAATCCAAATCGGATATCCGATTTGGGCCCGCCGCTCAAAAAAGTATTGTCTAAATACACTTAGTTTAAAATGCAGATAAGAAATAGGGTTGGAGGTCCAAAATCTAAAATATCGATTTCATCGGCGTGCCGATCGTTCCAACACGACTTGGGAGGTAAAAGTGACTTGTGAGAACTGCCGGAATCCAAATCGGATACCTGATTTGGGCCTAACGCTCAAAAGTGTATTATCTAAATATACTTAGTTTAAAATTAAAGAAATTAGGTTGGGGGGATCTAAAATCTAAAATACCAGTCTGATCGGCATGCCGATCATTCCAACACGACCTAGGAGGTCAAAGTGACTAGTGAAAACTGACGGAATCTAAATCGGATACCCGGTTTGGGTCCGACGCTCAAAAGTGCATTATCTAAATACACTTAGTTTAAAAATAAAGAAATTAAATTTGGGAGTCCAAAATCTAAAATATCTGTCTGATCGGATGCTGATTGTTCCAATACGACAGGGGAGGTAAAAGTGACTTGTGAGAATTGACAGAATCTAAATCGGATACCTGGTTTGGGCTCGACGGTCAAAAGTACATTTTCTAAATGCACTTAGTTTAAAATTAAAGAAGTCAGGTTCGGGAGTTCAAAATCTAAAATATCGGTCTGATCGGCATGTCGATCATTCCAACACGACCTCGGAGATTAAAGTGACTTGTGAGAGTTGACGGAATCCAAATCAGATACTCAGTTTGAGTTCGATATTAAAATTATCAATTCGAATTTATATCTTATTCGAATTTATACAATCAAATAAAATGTTTAATTTATCTTTTTAATAATTTTATTTATTTATTAATGCGTACTTAATGTTATTATTTTTCTAATATAGGATCCTCCAACGAGTGACGACGGAGGGGACGAGGAGGATGGGGAGGATGAGGACATGGAGGATGCAGAGGATATTTCTTGATTATTTTTATTGTTATAAAATTAATAATTGATGTTATTTTTTATTTCTTGTATATCTTGGGTTCTGTTTGTGATTGTTAGATTTTATATTTTATATTTAAATATATTTTTATATTAATTTTTGTATATTTTTAAATAATAATTATATTTCCGACGAAATTTTCGACGGACTTATTGTCTTCGCCGGAAATATTCCGACGGAATCACCGACGGAATACAAATAATGCACAACTTACAGTCTAACTTGATTTTCTACCAGGCCTTGGATGTTGTCAGTTGCCTGGCATTCGCCACCATGTTACGGGATTGGGAAGGGGGCACGTCGGAGGAGTTAAGGGTGAGAGAGGCGGCTAGTGGGGCATTTGTGGCCCAAGGAGGAGGGACATGCCAGAGGATCGCCAGAAGAGGGTAGGAAGCATACCTTGAGGGTGAGGTTTATCTCTAAGGAAACTAGAGTCGGGAGACGAGTGAAGTGAGCTTGTGTCGAGGTCGCAATGTCCAAGAGCGTTCTCAAAATAAAAATTATTAAGGAGTTATTTTTATTTAAGAATAAATTTCAATGGGGTGAAATTATTATCCAAAAATTAAAGAAACGACTACCAAACATGGTCGAATGGATTCAATGTTCCGATTTTTTAAATTTAATAGAAAATAAAGGGGAAAAAAAGTAACCAGACACCCTGTAAGGATCCTTATGCACGTTCATGTTAGAGGGACGGCAGAGTCTAGAGATCGAAACCCACGTGAGAGACATGCGGTGACTGTCCTTCTGATGCTCATGTGCCCGATGTATGAGGTCAATGCAGGCCTCATTATTTATGAGACTCGTTCAGGCATTATTGCGCCTTTGTCCACTGCTCGTCAATGCAGGCAGCAGCTGGAGGATGGACGCCTTGTACGTAAACAAGTACACTCTTATCACTTCATATGTAACCTTACACTCGTAATAACTTTTCTACTTACCGAATGGATTCAGCTTAGTTGATACTAATAAAAAAATGTCTAAAATTCTAGTTATAATGTGAAAGAGGCCATATATCTGAATAGCGTCCATCCTGGATAACAGAACTCTGTTTATTCGAGGATATTAAAATTTTTCCCAAGGGAGACTTTTCCCATTGAATTTAAGGAAGGCCATTTTTTATCAAAAATCTTGTACATCGATCATAGCTGTTATAATTCAACGCAATGAATAGTGACTAAAATTATAATTCATAGACGATTTGCATCCCTCCTCTCGCCAGTTTTCTTACAATGATGATATAATGGCAAGGCCAGTTCGTACACAGTACTTAGAATATTGGACTGCCATTTTTAATCAGCAAACTTAGTTAATTAATCCAGCAACTGCAAGCAAATTATAACATACATTGACGTGGGAATACTGCCAATTGGCGGCAAAAACACCCAGCAGTAGCAGCGGCAGCGGCAGCGGCAGCAGCAACGTACAGTATTCACAGTTCACATCAAAACACAGGAATTACCCAACAACAGCCTATCCAGGTGCCTGTCCAGCTCGCCATATCACATCAACAGGAGGCTCTCCTCCACCCAGAATTCGGAGAACCCGCGTCCGTCCCATGCACCATCTATCCTCACAGGGCTGTGCAGCGGGGCCTCCTTGGCGTCCTCCACCGCCTCCCACCACTCGCCCCACGACCCCCCGCACCCGGGCTCCTCCGCCACCCCGATCTCGGGCACTGCTTCCGCCGGCGGCTCCACCCGCGCACAACCGCCCGGCCTGGAGGGGTCCGCCGCCCGGGACGCGGCCTCCCTGATGTCGGCGGGGGACGACGACTTGGGCCGCGGCAACGTGGCCGCCGACTCCGGGAAGTTGAGCCCGCCGGGGTCGCCGTGGAGGAAGAAGGAGGCAGCGTCGTGGGCGCGCGCGGCCGACTCGGGGGTCGCGTAGGAGCCCAGCCACACGCGGGTGTTCTTCCCCGGGAGGCGTATCTCCGAGACGTAGCGCCCCCAGCTCCGGCGCCGCACCCCCCGGTACTGCCGCCCCTGCCTCGTCTCCTGCTCCTGCCGCCCCCCCACGCTCCGCTGAGCCTTCGACAGCGGCATTGTGAGCAAACTGCACACACAGTGAGTGAGTGAGTGAGTGAGTGAGTGAGAGAGAGAGAGAGAGAGGAAGAAGCAACTTCAGCAGGGACGGGCTTAAGCAAGTGGGAAGTTCGAGCAGCGCTTTCTTATAGGGACGGTGAACAGCTGTCCTGTGGGGCCTACGACCCATGGGGAAGGGTACGGAGAAGTACTGCCCGGACGATTTTGTCGTACGAAATTGCCAACTATGTCCTCTTGTTTTCTACTTAAATATTTTTTGAGGGTGTTTTTTTATGAGGATTTTCATGTCATTTTAGGGGTCATGGGTTCACTAGATTCAATTGATTGATGTAAATGGATCTAGTTTGATTAGGTAAAACAATGTAATATCATATTAATTTTACAAATATCATATCTAGATAGTATCTTATTATTTTTCACGAATATGAATATTAATATTTTCATCACATGTATGAATGTATTCACAGATATTTATATCCGTCCAAATATAAGAGACGGTGACTTAAAATAACTCTCATGTAAAAGCAAGGTGATGTTTTTAAAAAACTTCATTACAATATCTTATTTTTCAAAATTTCATCCACACAAAAGTCGGTGACTTTGAATTGCTAATCATATGTTTACGGCAAAGGAATATAGATATAGATTATGGTGTACAACACTCTCTCATCCTCTATGATGCTGCTTAAGTTGGGCTCTTCGAAACATCCAAGGTCATTATGTAGGAGGTTGTCAATAATGCCCATATTAATGTACCCAAAATCCACATTGAGTAATTATTTTGTAAAATCATAGTTTTAGAAAGCAGTTTGCAGTTTAACTCCTACACATGATTTTATAAATGTTGACTGGTAATTGTAAGGTCTCTTTTGTTCTAGCATATTTTCAAAGGCGGACTTTGAAAAGAGCATGTCTAAGGATAATTACAAACAAGTAAGAACAAGATGGTCAGTAAAACACCCAAAATTATAAACTTAAGTCACCCAACAATACAAGTTAATCAGGTTCGGATCGGATGAGTTTAAGTGAATTAAATTTAAGCCCGATCTAAATATGAAATAAGTATTTTAAAAATATTTGAATCTAAATCCATACCTTATTATCCGGATATTATATGACCCATCACAGATTCAGTGATACGGATAATCGAGTTTTCATATATTTTTGACATCCATAGACATGACATAAATACGATCGTTCTCACGTTCACTAAAGTTGCCTTTAGATGTAATTCTCTAGTGAACAGATTTGGTATAAAATAATCTGAAACTTATACTAGATTATTAAAAAAATATTAATTGTCAAAAAAAAAATTGCATACAACTTTAGACCAAAGAGCGTGGAATCTAATTGAAATCTGAGATTGAACTAGCCTCATCTGACCCCCAATTAAAATTAGGATTCACTGAACTCAGTAGATTTTAGATCAATTCTCACCGACTCAAGTCAATGAAAATATTTTATTTCTTATTTTTCCAGTTAAAATAGAGATGAAATTTTCCCACTGAAAATAGATCTACATTGGCAAATCATCCGATGCGTATCAAGATAAGATTGCCCGATTCGGCAAACCATACTTCAAAATAAGATAGAAAATGTACATATGATGAACACCACTCATATTAGCAGAATTGTCGTATCAACGAAATTTTCATATATGAATTTGTCATATTGTAACAAAAATCAACTAAGAAAGTAACGTCCATAAAACATGTTTGGGCAGTTTGGTCATTTGCGTCACTCAGAGTGCGTCATCAGACGCGTAAAGCCAGCTGTTTCATATCGGATAACGCGACACGTACCGTCTCATCAAGTTCCGTGCCGACGGTGATGTACGGCGTAGGATGATCTCTCTGCTACCTGGCTAAACGGCATGACGGGAAGGGGGGGGTGGGCGGGCGGTGGACGGGACCACCGCCTGCGGGTGCATTGAATCTTCCCGAGTTCTGCAGAAAACAAGAAGCCGTGTTGACTGTCCGATTCGTGGGCCATCGCAGATCCACCGGATCAGATGGTGGGCTCGGCAAAGGTGCCAACTGTTGCTGCGCCCCCACTGTGACCTCTCCCCCTTCATATCTCCCCTGATCTTACTTGTCGAGCGGCCCAATCCACGGTAAAACCGGTCATTTTTGAGGTTTTGATCACATCATAAATGAGACAGATGGTGAAATTTTGGGTTTTTATTTCTTTTCAACACATTGTAGCGCAGTGGCCATAGAGAGGGTAAGCAGGAGGTTACATTATTAGTCACGAGCCAGCATATGTTCGGGTCAATTGGTTTATTTCCTTCCAGATATCTTCTGATTCGTTCAGAGGACATAAGCATGTCTTTGTTTCGTCAGATCCGGGGTCTTTTCTTCGTATCAAGGTTTGCCGGATCACAATCCGGTAATGGGCCAGTTCTAACACATAACGATCCGATGTGGTACAGTAAAGTATCGGATCTGTAAATAAATTTTTTAAAAAATAATTTTTAATAAAAAATTGAACCCCAATTGACAAGAATTTGATTTCTATAAGAATTCTTTTAGAATTTTCACCTCTGAACCTAATTTACACCCCCCCCCTTTTTGCTTCGAGCCTCCGCGGCCTCCGCCACCCCCCCCCCCTTTTGTTATTCCCTCCACTCCCTTCCCCACCGAGTGCACTGTTCAACGACACTCGCCACCCCGCCGCCCTCCCTTGTTCTTCTTCTCTGCACTTGGTCTTGGATCGTGGGAGTGCAAAAGTGCTGACATGCCAGTTACGAGTTACGCTTTGGCACGATCTGACACGCGCGATCCCATTCGATCCGACAAACTTTGGTGCACTTAGGGTGCGTTTGAGAGCGCACTCGCCCGTAACTTTCGTGTCCAAATCTCTCGATAATATTTAATTTTTTTTAAATAATCTTTTATCGTCTCAGTGTTTAAGCGCTCACCAAAAATCAGAGAAAAAAGAGACCGATCAAAATCGTGCTTCAACGAGAATCTTTATAAGTCGACATAAAGAGAATTTTAAAAATTTTTAATCATTACAAATTCTGCATGTGTTATAATTTTGTAAGGTCAGAGGATTTTTGTAAAAATATAAAAGTTGGGTGCATTCTCAGACCCGACCTTAAGTAAAATTAAAATTCTAACTTTGGTTCGAGAATCAAATAGTTGCCATCATATCAGGTATGCATTCTCTTTTTAATTTTTTTTTACATATATACACTTCACAATGATATATTTACATATATACCCTAATTTTTTAAATATTGTCATAAATGCCTCTTAATGCCTTCAAAAAAGTTGCATTTGTACCCATCTTGTTGAGGGATCTTTAAGCAAGTTTTGTCGACCCGCGCGACCTGGCCGACCTGGTCTCAGCCTGAGTCGGGTCTGGTCGCTCTCGACTCGGTCCGTCCCGGTCCGTCCCGTCCTATATCTAAATAAAAAAGACTTTATATATATAATAATATAATAAAATAAAAAAATATATATTATATATATAATATATTATTAAATTAATGGGGCGACTCGGTGACGACCCATGGCCCGATCGTCTCACAAACGACTTGCGTCAGGTCAAGTCGTGCGAGTCGGAACGACCCGCACCGGGTCGGCAAATTATGCCTTTAAGTTCGACACTAAATCTGTCAAAAAAAGTTATGATATTTTGCATGTATGTCTCAAAATTCTTTAGAATTTTACATATATATATATATATATATATATATATATATATATATATATTCTTGACTTCGTCAGAATTTATGAAATCTTGCTAGAATATAGGTTGAAGTTAATGTTAATTTGACGGAAAGATATAACTGTAATATTTTTTAAATATATCAAAGATATTTATGACAATATATGAATATCAGGGGTATATATGTGAATACAGTAGTTGAAGACGTGTATATATATATATATATGCAAAAAATCCCTTCTCTTTTGTCAAACATCACACAAAATTTGAAATTTGAAATTAGAGTGTGTACGTCAAACTATTAGTATTCAATTTTGACGTCAGTTTACTCCACTCCCAAAACTCTCTCGTTCTCCTCGTCAAACCATCCTAGTTTATATATGCTCCCCTTATATTGGTATCAGCGTTCTCGGAGACACGCCCGTTGCGCGCCGAGCGCTATCCCCGTCCAGTCGCGAGCGTTCTCGCGGAACCGTCGGGTGGGGGGGAGCTCCCGCCGGGGACTCCCCCCCCCCCTCCTCCTTCTCCGATTAGGAGGCTTCTCCATCTGGTCCGTCTCTCCGGGGCGACCACTGGGCTTTTGTCAGGTAGGCTCCAAACCCTACCTGGAATCTCAGGGAGATCGGAGTCCCTCTGATCTTCTCTGGCTCCCTCCCTCCTTCCTCTTGCTCTTCTTCCCACCTGTGCTTGCTCTCCGGCCTCCCTCCCCCGCCTTCCTTTTCCTTCCCTTCCTCCTACCCGTGCTGTTTCTTCCCCCCCTCCTGCGCCCCCTCGGAGCTCTCTGTCCTTTTCCCCCTCTTCCCACCCTCCCCACCCGGGCCTTTCCCCTCCGCCGGCGCCCCCCCCCCTCCTTTCCCCCTCCCGTCACGTCACTCCCCCCCCCCTCCAGTGGTGTTCCCCCTCCTCCGGCCACCTTCTGCATGCCCCTCCCCCTATTTTACCCCCCCCTCCCCTCCTATCCCCTCCACTCCCACCTGTCCCCTCCTCCGGCCGCCCTCTGCCTTCCCTTCTGCCCCCCCTCCGACCCTCAGCCTTCCCCTGCCCCGTTCTCCTCCCCCAGGTCACCCCTCCCTCTGCTGCCCTTCACCCCCACTCCCTTTCCCGTCGCTTCCCGCAGCCCCCCCCCCCCACCTTCATTCCCTTGGCCCTCCTCTTTCCTTTCCCCTCTTGCCCTCCCTCCGCCCTTTCCCTCCCTTCCCCTCCGGCATCCCCCTTTCTTCGATTCCCCTCCCCCTTCCCCCCCCACCGGTGTTCTTCTCCCTATCTTCCTCTACCAAACCCTTTTGTCCCCCCGGGCCTTCGGCATTCGTGGGGTTCACCGGTCGGAGTAGGTGGTCTGCTGGTTGCTCTTGCAGGTGACGGATCCCCTCGGTTCTTTCAGAGCTCGGAGATGCTGCGCTTCTTCCAAGCACCCCTCGGTTGCTTGTCTCCCGGGTCTCTCTTTCTCATTGCTTCTGGTGTATGCGGTCTGGATGCCTTGTGCTCCTCGAGGTCGGCATCATTCGCCTTCGTTTCGCCAGTTGCCCCAACGTCGTCAGGTGTCTCCCGCCTTCGGGTTGTTGCTGTTGTCTCTCCGTTTTCATCTCTTGCAGCTCGTTGGGTCGTTGCCTTCTTAGGCCAGTGTGGGTTGTTTCTATGGTTTAGACTTTGTCCCCTTTGTATCCTGTTGCTTACGTGAATTGAATGAACTCTCTTGATTCAAAAAAAAAAAATTAATACTAGCTATCTGGATTCAAATATCCCAATCAAACATAGCATTAGATAAACTCCACAAGAAATCAAATTTATAAATCATCTCTCCAAGGTCCCAAGCCACCTGTGTGAATACATCGAACACACCGCCCTCGGTGGTGGATCAGTCAGGGGTAGGTGAGAGCTCCCACCTACCTTTGGAACTCTCACCGCCCTCGGCGGTGGCCTCCTCGCCGGACCACTCCAGTGGCCCCCTCACCGACATCTTTGACGGTGGACCGTCGGGAGGGGGGAGCTCCCGTCGGGAACTCCCCCCCCTCCTCCAGGTACTCCCTTGATCCTCCCTCTCCGTCGGCCCCCTCCCGCCCCCCCTCTCCTGTCGTCCCTCTCCGTCTTCCCCCCTACCTCCTCCCCCCCTCTTCCCCACCCCACTCTTCTCCATCGCCGGCCCCTCCCTCCCAGCCGAATCCCCCCTCCTCTCTCCATCCCCCCCCTCTAGTCACCTATGTGTCTTCCCCCACCGTCCGCCATCCGCTCCCCTCCTCCGCCTCCCCCCCGTTCCACTCCCCCGCTTCTCTACCCCACGCTTATCCCTCCCCGCCTCCGTCGGCACCTCTCCCTCTCCCCACCGTCCCCGCTACCTTCCTCTGGCCAATACTCACATCTTCTCCCCCCCTCTTCGCCTATCGCTCTGCCCCCCCCCCCCCCCACCATCCTCCCTCCGTCGCCCTCCCATGTTCGAGATATCACCGCCGCCCCCCCACTCCCACCCCTCACCCCTGGTGTCTCGCCCCAGCCCTCTTTCCCATACCCTTCCCTCCACCCTCCTTCTTCCCCTCCGTAGCCTCTCCTGCTCCACCATACCTCACCGCCCCTCTCCGCCTTCCCCCCGTTCACTCTCCACAGGCCCCCTCCTATCCCACCCCATCCGCCATTTCCCTTCCACCTTCCCTATCTCCATTCTGTCTCCCCAAATCCCTTTTGAAACATACTGTCTCTGCGGTCCCTTCTCATGGCGTTGGGCAGTTCCTTGGGCACTCGACGTAGAAGAGACCAGTTTGGCGTGATGCAAGAGATGAGTCTCTCCCCTCGACCCCTACGGAGCTCGAAGATACAATGCATATCCCCCTTGCATCTCACCGGATGCTTACTACCCGAGCGTCCTACTCACACCGCTACTCGCAAGAGAGGTTCGGAAGCCTCGTGCTCCTCGAGGAAGAAACGGATCACCTTCAGAAGCGGCAACTGTCTCCTCGACGTCTCCAAGAGTTCCCAGTCTCCTTGGGAGCAAATGATCTCAATAATTTCTTATTTTTACTCCATGTTACTCGAAGGGATGTTGACGGTATGGATCATAGATGATTATTCCTGTACGATTTGATGTCTTTATTTTCGATGTACCGTGACTTTAGTATGATACGAATGAATATCCTATGTTAAAAAAAAAGTCACCTGTGTGAAGGGAAGATATGGAAATTCATTTGGTGAAGGTTACATCCACGTACTTTGTACATACATGGGAACAATCAATGGGGGTGGTGTTGGTGGTTGTACTAGAAAGAAACAAGCAAGTGGGTGGCGTCCCGGAGGTGCGGGTCCCCGCTCAAACACGCACAATAGATGAATAAAATATGTGAATAAAAATAAAGTTTTCGGAGGCTCAAACTTACGTACAATCATGTATGTGCGGCATGTGCAAAATTTTTGATCACGTGAATAAACATGACGTGTTCCCTTGGTGGGCCCGAGGGGGAAGATGGCCAGTGGGATGCTTGGGCCGTGCTCATTGTGGTTCTGCTTCCACTAACTATTTGGAATTCTGAAGCCCAACATGGTGAGGGTCTTGTCGATAATCTAATGAATTATGTTAGATCAAAGTTTGACAGTCAGATCATATCGGTCGTATCAATTTTATATTGATACGATATGATACGATATCGTATCATATTGTACCGTAGTATATTAAAAATATATATATAATAAATATTTATTATAGTAAATATTAATATAAAACCTTGTGTAGCAGAGTTGGTTAAGATATTTTTTATTCAACCGTGTTTGAATTTTGATTTTTTCACTTTGAAATAGTGAAACTTTAAAAAATTTTGAAAAAACACGACGCTCCCAGATTTCAAACTTGAAACCTACGGTGATAAACACTGATCCCTAATCAGCTTACCCATGCAAATCCATTAAACATAAAATAAAATATATAATATATGAGTAAGCGTACCATAAATCGTTCGTACCGATTTATGGGTGATACGGTCTGATACGTGTGATTCGTCCCGTATCGGACCGATTTTTAAAACTCTTTACTAGATGACTCATATACCCGCTTAAGATATACAATAATAGGTGATTTTATGACTTGATAACTATAATTTTATAGTACCATGAATAAAGACAATCAATCAGGTAAAATAACTATAAAACAGGATAAAATAGGTATAAGTCAATTTCTAATATAACTGGAATGACTAATTCGAGGTTTTTTTCTTCTTCTGTGTAATTAGATATTTTGGTTTGTCGCACCATAACCTATTTCGCATGTAATGCCTCATTCTGGCAATCAAAACTAATTTAATTCAAATAACCTGGATAACCCAATTCCTATTCGAGGCTTCCTCTCAGCTATCAAAAAGGTCCTGAAAGTTAGCCAAGATCTAATATTAATTAGACTTTTATTAGAGTTGGGCCCATCTTAAACAAGATTCAATGATGCAAAATAAAATTAGATTTTAAATGTCTTGGTTTTAAAATAGGTTGCACTATTTTTAGTTTCCCACCACCACCAATGTTAATGCAATCATCCATTTGTAGATCACCCTAACGTGCAAATATGCAAGGCAGATTTCCACCAAATTGTATGTGCCAGACTGCCAGAGTTCCAGACTCCGGATTCCTTAAAATTTGATAATCAATAGTGGTTCCTTGCATTTTTTTGAAACGGCAGGTTCCTTGCCTTTAGAAAATTGTAAAGCTAAAATCCTATCTTCGATTCAGGAGTATATAGTTGCTAACTTGCCATCACAACAGCTGTGGATTCTCCTTTTTGGACTTTTTATATTCATATCCTTACTAACCATTGTATTGACATATATACCCTCATTTTTTATATATTGTCGTAAATCCCAACCTCTGATCAAGATTTGACGGATCGTTCGTCCCGTCCGTCTCGATTTTTCACTGAGAAGGGACGGGACGGGACGAGTTGGTACCGTTACGTACAGAGATAAAAAATACAGTATATTATATGTTACATTATAAAATAACTCAAATCATGTTATATCCCAGTTAATTAAATGTTGTGCAATTTTAATTGACGTCTCTAGTTTGAATCTCCACTCACTTATTGTCTTAAATGTTATTTTTAAAAATAATTTTTTAAAAAAATCAGAAAAAATACGTCAAAAGTGCGTTTCAATCTCAGGATCTCACGGTTAACTATGAGGTGACCGTGAGATCTTCAACCAACCAATTAAGATATTAAATTTATTATAAAAAATTAAAATAATATATGAAGTGACTCGATTGCATCCCACAGACCGGTCATCCCGTTCTATGGTTGAGACGGGCCGAGTCATAGAAGTTGAACCGTCCCGACTCGATTTGTCAAACCCTGCCTCTGTTATGTTCAAACAGATTGCAGTTATACCCTTCTCGTTAAGGGACCATCCAAGTTCAACTTAATTTATCAAAAAAATTTATGATATTTTTGCACGCACCCTTAAATTCACTAAAAATTTGCATATATACCTTTGACTTCACTAGAATTTACGAAATCACCTAAGTCCTAACACATTCAGTTGAAGTCGACGTCATTTTTAAGAAAGGGTAAAATTATAACTTTTTAAATAGATCAGGGGTATTTATGATAGTACGTGAAAAATTAGAGTTATATATGTAAATAAATCATTTGAATGGGTATAAATGAAAAAACCTTTCTCTTTTCAAATTATTTTGAATTTTTGATCCTCCACAAACATCACAAAAAAATTTAAATAGGAGAAAATAGTAAACCCCTTGTGTACGTCGACTTAAAATGACAGGTCCCCGTAAAGATTTGGAATGCATGGTACGTATTATGTAACCACATCTCTCACACGTAAAATGATATGTGATACGCAACCGATATGTAATTTATATTTTTTAATATTATATATATTATTTTATTTAAAATGTGATTTCATAAGTAATTTAGTTAAGAGTCTTCTTTTGGAAGGTTAAGATTTAGGTTCAAAACATATTACTAACATTATTTTCCTATTCTTTTCATTATTCTTTAGAAAAAATAAGTCAAAAAATACATGACAATTGTGAGATTTAAATCTTTTATGTTGGAATCTGAGTTTAAATTTTAAATTATTTGAGTCTCTCTTTGTGATGTTTAATCCCACATTGGAAAATGGAAAAGGTTTTCATTTACTTTTAGTTGGGACTCGTGTCTTTGTTGTGTATTCATTTGAGGAGACTATGGAGGTTGGCCTATTTGGACTAGTGACCTCTTTGGCCCGTATCCTCTATTTCACACATGCGTGGATTGCCTTGCCTCTATTTGGGCTAGTGGTCGTGGCATACGTGCGTGTGATTCTCAAATATTATTTTATTTTATCTTTATTTTATTTTTGACCATTTGACCAAGCGTCTCTTGGATTCTCTCCGTGTCTCTTCGGATTCTCCTCCTTGTGCGGTTGTATGTGACTCGGTCAAAGGTCGCTTCCCAAGAGGATATTTAAAGTGAGTCGTTTTTCTGTGAGAAGCACGGTTTTCGGTTCTTTCTCACCCAAAGACTATCTCTCTCGAACTCCTCTCTCCCAAGGTCTTCTTCTTCTTCTCGCAAGAGCCTTTTGTCACAGTGGTGTTCGCCCCCGGCAACGTACGCGAGTTGGAGTGCACCTTCGCGTCGCCATCGGTAAGGGTCATCGTATCTTGGGAGAAGTTCCGTCGGGAAGCCTATCTGCACCGGAGTAGGGGCGGAACGACTCTAAAGAAAGCGACTACGCGCTTCGACCCGAGTTTGGTATTCTTGATCGATCGATTCCCATTAATTTCTGTGCTTAGATCTAATAGAAAAACTCTACCCGTGAACACTGTTTTCCATCACTTTATACCTCACACACATCTAGCACACCTACTAACATATATTTTACAATAACACATATTTATTAAATAGAGTTTTAATCTCGACACCTTGTGGTATGGAGCGGTACGGTACCATACCATACCGTATCGACAGAAAATTGGTACAGCCGGTACGATCGAGCCGACAAACTTTGGTTACATAAAAATCATCGTTAGAGATGAATTTATATTAGGGAGATGTTCACATGGTGCCGGCAAATAGCCATGGGGCCGGCACCATGTGAACATTTCCCTTTATATTATTCCTAAAAATATATTAGTAGACATATCACTACATTAATTCAAATAGTACATAAATATTATTTAAGTGTGATTATTTTATAAATTTTTTGTTAAAAAAGTGACATGACTCTAAATAAATATGGTATTTTTACCCTATTCAAATTCATATAGTGATATATCTAATAATAAATTTGTAAAAAATTGAAATACTTTTTTTATAAATTCACATTTAACATGAAAAAAAATCCTAAAATTTTCTGTTTGCTATTTGACATTACTGTAGCGGCAGGAAAATGGTTCCTAGGCCACGTACCACCTTCTCTAATTATTTGTTGGGGAAGTCGCCTCGCGCCCGTGGATGCCTGCACACACCAAGAAACCAGAAGGGCGTCAGAAGGAGTCCCGGGTGTTACCCCAGGGGACAACCCTCCGATGCTTAAGTCAGTAAAGGATGAATGAGCAATCGAGAGGAGCAAAGTAAGAGAGAAGTAGAGGCCGTAGTCGTCGATCTAGGAGGCGTGTAGACCCTCAGCACGCGTGCTCGCCGCTCCCAGTGGGCTCTCGAAGAGTGCTCGCTGGGTGGTAAGGCCGTGCAGGAGGAAGCGGCTCTCTGGATGTAGTAGATGGCCTCTCCGTCGTAGTTGCAGGTCGAGTTGCTCTCCTCTCTGTAGGGGTTCTTAGTGGCAGAAGTATTTACGGTATCTCCTCTTGCGTAGCAGTGTAGGGTTTAGTAGAAGAATCTACCGTGCTCTTCTCTTCTGTCGATGTCCCTTTTAGACGGGTTGTCCTGGAGTGAGGGGCCTCATCCCTTGATAGGAAAGGGTCCGTTTAGTAGAGTAACGTTCCACGCTATGTTGGCGGGAGTTTCCCGTTGGAGGGCGATACCTTCGGCGTCGGCCGGTCCCTGGGCGAGTCTTACTGTAATATCCCGGACCTTTCGGATCCTTCTTCGTGGGTCCCGGATCTGGTTTTCGGAGCGTTCGACTCTGTTGTGTCCGAAATTTCGTTTCGGACATCTTTCGTGTTCGGATCGGCGCGATCCGGAGTCGTTTCGGAGGCCCGGAGGCGTTCCGCGGCTTTTTCCGTGCGTGATTTCTGACTTCCGGCGCGGGTTTCGGCTTTTCTCTTCGGACGCTCGCTGCGGGTGAACCGGGCTGTTCACACGGGCACGAGTGGTACCGTTGCGATCGGTACGTTCCGAGGATCGTGGGGGTGTAATTTCCTATTTTTTGGTATTTTCCGCATTTTTCGGGTTTTTCTATAAAACCCTTTTTCTTTTCTCTCTCCCCCACCATCTTCTTCTTCCTCTCTTCTTCTTCCTCCTTCCTCCTCCACCGTGTCTCCCTCCCTCTCCCTCTCTTCCTCCCGGTTGGCCACGGCGAGCTCCCCTCCGGCTGCAGACGGAGGCGGGGCGACGGCGCGGTGACGTGGGCGGCGGCGAGGCGGTCGTGGGGGCGTGCGGCGAGCGTGGGAAGCTTAAGGAAGAACGAGGGTTTTCAAGCGTTCTTCGCGATTCGTGGACGATCCGGCGGAGCATTCGCTCCATTGAGGTAGGGTGACGTTCCCTAGCTCTTCGCCGTTCTTTTTCGTGGTTTGTAGGCCGCGGGGAGGCCGAGAGAGGCATGTTTGGGCATTTTTGGGGTTTTTCCATGTTTTGGGGGTGAGCCGCCCGATCTATGGTTTTAGCCCATGATTCTATGTTTTGGTGGCTTAGATGCATGCTAGGGGTCCCCAGGGGTCTTCCCCCTTGTTTTCCCCCTCTCCGGTGGAGGTACGGGGGCGTGGTTGGTGTTTTTGGGGTTTTCCCGTCGTAGCGTGCTCTGGGGCAAGCGACGGTCACTCCAGTGACCGTCACATGCTTGTAACGCCCCTAGAGGGGTGCGTTACTTCCCTGGGTGTTGGCCTTTGGGGTCGAGGGCTGTAACGGTCCTGCGACTGGCCGCCGTTTGCTAGTGACGCCCCTGGGCTGGGCCGTCACATGCTTTTCGACCGTTGGTTTTGACCGTTGGGGGTCAGGCCATGTGACGCGCCATTCTAGGTGCGTTATATGCGTGTAACGCCCTGGGGCAGGAGCGTTACTTCCTGTGTTTACCCCAGGCGTGAGGGCCATGTAACACGCTGGTCCAGGTGCGTTACATGTGAGTAACACGCCCGGGCAGGGCCGTTACATCCCTTTTTGAATCTGTGCCGTGGAGGGGCGTGTAACGTGCTAGGCTAAGCGCGTTACATCCGTGTAACGCGCTGGGCCTGGGCCGTTACTTCCCTTTCCCCCGTGTTGAGTGACGGTCCGCCTTAGACCGCCATTTTAAGTGACGGCCCTAGAGTGGACCGCCATTTGGCAGTGACGGTCTGAGGGTAGACCGCCACTTCCTGAGTTGCCCCATGAGGGTGGCAACCTTACTTTTCTCCGACCGTGGTCTCCGTGTGACGGGACTAGTGCGTGGGGTGATTCCCACACGTTGTCGGGCTTGGGCGTTGTTTTCCGTGACTTGAGAGTCTACTCCTTTAGCGACCCTCCACTAGTCGTAGCCCACCAGTACGCGGTGCTGGTCTCACCTGGGAGTGGTGTACGGGCACCCACCTTTCGAGACGGTTTGTGGACCGGTTACCGTAGGCCCCTCGTCGTAGCCAGAGTCCGGCTGCGGGGGAAAACCGGTCAGAGGGCCAGACCTAGGACGCGTGGTCTGTGTGTGCACACGTGGTTGGGGGCGGTTGGACCCACGTCGACGGGCGTGACCCCAGCTAGTCACTTGTTGTGAGTTACTTTTCGGTGTTTGCGCCTCGGGTAGGACCTACCACCTCAGGCGGTTCACCTGCGGTGCGGTGTAAGACGTCAGGGGACGCTACCGGCTGTGCTTCTAGTGGGTGGTACTCCTGTCGAGTACGGAGTGTCAGACTGTCAGTCGTGTGTTTCCGACTTTCGGGTTTGTCGGTGACCGTTGAGCTTCGGTCTTCTCTTCGTAGCACGTGTGTCGGTTTGCGTGCAGTAGAGTCTTGCTTTGTAGAGTACAGGGCTTTCCTTTCCGAGGTACTCTCCTACCGCTAGAGTAGTGGTTTCTCGCTTTGCGAGGTAGGGTTCGAGTGATCCCTACTGAGTCTTGTTCCGAGACTCATTCCCTGCGTGTTTTCACCGTGTTTCAGGTGAGACGCCACCTTCGGGGAGCGCGTCAAGAGCGCAGCGTGGTGCGGGTGCCCAGAGGTAGTGCCAGAGGTCTGAGCCGGGGGATGCACCGTGTAGCTGTACTTTTCTTTCTTGTCACTGTACTAGTCGTGGACTGTTGTCGTGGTTATTTAATTTTGTGGACCATGTAAATTGTTATCTTATTTCCTGCTTATTATCATAACTGTTTAATTTCTGCAATTACTTGTGATAACTATGTAGTTTCCACACCATCCTTTTAACCCTTCCGAGTCTTCGGACTCGTGGGTGGCGGTGCGAGTCTCGGGTTATCGGGCCTTCCCGGTAATCGGATTCTCGGGTCGTTACAGCTGGTATCAGAGCGCGGTTGTGGAATTACATGGGAATCATAGGTAATTGTAGTGGTCCACTAGTCCATGGCGATGATGTACAGGTGACGCTGGCCTTGGGCACCGCGTGTTTTATTCTGACATTGCCGTTTTCGTGTTTTCTGTCTTGTGCTTCAGGAGCGAGGATGGCGCCGAGGAGGAGTTCTCGCTCTCAGCAGGGGCAGTCGGCTGGAGGTCAGGAGATCCAGCAGGGGGTCCAGAGGGACCAGGAGGAGCATAGCAGAGTTCCGGGAGCTACCGAGGCCGCGGATGCTGCGAGAGCTCCGGGGGCCGAGGATTTCTTCCGTGGCATGTACCATCTCATGTCTCAGCAGTTTGGCGGAGAGGCTGCTGAGGGCTCGTCAGTCAGGGGTGGGCCGGGCCGAGCAGTGAGGGACTTCATGCAGTTCCATCCACCTTACTTTAGCGGCCAGGCAGACCCTGATGCGGCTCGTGATTGGCTAGATGAGATGGAGCGGGTGTTCAGTTCTGTGAAAAGTACTGCCGAGGACAGAGTGGTGTTGGCCTACAACCAGTTGCAGGGTACGGCTCGGAGGTGGTGGTCTTCCGAGTGGAAGACGTCCTTTCAGCTTCGTCCACTTGAGCAGGTCGAGTGGGGTGACTTTGTCAGTACTTTCGAGCGTACGTACTGTCCAGACGTCGTTGCTACGCAGCGGATGCGGGAGTTTCTGGAGCTGGTGCAGGGTGACATGTCCGTGTTGCAGTACATGGCCCGATTTGTCGAGCTGGGTCGGTACGCACCTCATGTCATGGAGCATGAGAGGGTGAGGACCACGCAGTTTGTACAGGGCTTGAGGCTGGAGCTGAGGCACCATTTGATCGCGAATGGGGCCACTGATCTAGAGACAGCGTCTCGTGTTGCGATTTCCTTGGAGATGGATATGCAGAGGACTCGAGGACCGATCAGCCAGGGGCAGTCCGTGTCAGGTCGCAGCCAGCAGTCGGCTACCCAGCAGCAGGGTTTCTTCCAGCATGCGTCGGGTGGTTCAGGAGTACCGGCATCGGCAGCTTCAGTGACAGGATCTGCGTCTTTTAGCTCGAAGGTCAAGAAGTTCTTGAAGAAGGGTTTCCGTAAGAAGCCCAAGGATCAGGGACAAGCTTCATCGGGCAGTGTGCAGCAGCCGATTCCTTTGCAGCGTCAGGGATCAGGGGGTGGATCACGAGGACCTTGTCCACGGTGTGGTGGGACCCACCCAGGCAGGCAGTGCACGGCGCCGATTATCTGTTTTCGGTGTGACCAGCCAGGGCACATGGCGCGTGACTGTCCACAGAGACCGCCGCAGCAGCAGTTTCCCCAGCAGCAGAGGCAGTAGCAGCAGCAGCAGGGACAGTATCCGCCGCTACCCAGGTCAGCCAGCGTGGGAGGCAGGCAGAGGGCTCGAGGCCAGATCACGCACTTGACCAGGGCAGAGGCAGTGACGTCGCAGCTCGTGGAAGGTACCGTTCAGATTTTGGGTTGTGCGGCTCGGGTTTTGTTTGATTCTGGCGCGTCTCATTCGTTTATTTCGGAGGATTTCGCGTCGAGCGTCGAGGAGCCGGTGACCCAGTTGTCTTGTGATTTGGCGGTGGAGTTGCCTTCGGGTGACTTTATGGTCACTGCGTATTGCTTCGACCAGGTTCCGGTGTGGATCGATGGCCGGAGTATGCCAGGCAGATTGTATGCGTTGCAGCTTCGGGATTACGATGTGATTCTAGGCATGGATTGACTCGAGACTCATGGAGCGGCGGTGGATTGTGGGATGAAGAGGTTCTACTTCCAGCATCCGAGCAAGAGGACCTTCTATTTCCTAGGTATCTATTCCGCCTCTTCTCGATTTCTTATCTCTGCTATTCGAGCCCGTCGGTTGCTTGATTCAGGTTGTCAGGGTTTTCTCGCGTCAGTGGTTGTGTCTGACCGGATGGAGTCGGATGTCGAGGACATCGCAGTGGTGTGCGAGTTTCCCGATGTTTTTCCTGAGGAGTTACCTGGATTACCTCCCCAGCGGGAGATCGATTTTGTGATCGATGTTGTACCTGGTGCGGGACCTTTGGCGAAGGCTCCCTACCGTATGGCCCCCGCTGAACTGAGGGAGTTGAGGGCGCAGTTGCAGGAGCTGCTGGCCAAGGGGTACATTCGTCCGAGTTTTTCCCCTTGGGGTGCGCCCGTGTTGTTTGTGAAGAAGAAGGACGGTAGTCTGCGGCTGTGCATTGACTATCGGCAGCTGAATGAAGTGACCGTTAAGAACAAGTATCCGTTGCCGCGGATCGATGACTTGTTCGACCAGCTTCAGTCTGCGCGAGTGTTCTCGCGGATTGATTTGCGGTCAGGTTACTATCAACTGAGGATTCGCGAGTCCGATGTGGAGAAGACTGCATTCAGTTCGAGGTACGGGCATTATGAGTTTCTGGTGATGCCGTTTGGGCTCACCAATGCCCCAGCTGCCTTTATGGACTTGATGCAGAGGGTGTTTCATCCGTATTTGGACCAGTTTGTGGTCATTTTCGTGGATGACATCCTTGTTTATTCGCGGTCTGCTGAGGAGCACGCGTACCATTTGAGTGTGGTACTGCAGACGTTGCGAGATCACCAGTTGTATGCGAAGCTCAGCAAGTGCGAGTTTTGGCTCAGCGAGGTGCACTTTCTAGGGCACGTGATTTCTGGTGATGGCATTTCCGTGGATCCCGCCAAGGTCGAGGCTGTGATGCAATGGCCGAGGCCGAGGTCGGTGACGGAGATCCGGAGTTTCTTGGGGCTTGCGGGTTATTATCGTCGGTTTATCCAGGATTTTTCCCGCATTGCGACCCCGATGACTAGGCTCACGTGGAAGGATATACCTTTCGTTTGGTCCGAGGAGTGTGAGCAGAGCTTCAGGGAGCTGAAGAGATTGCTCACCTCGGCTCCGGTGTTGGTTTTACCTTCTGGATCGGGAGGTTTCGTGGTGTGTACAGATGCTTCCGGCATTGGACTGGGTGATGTTCTGATGCAGCATGGTAGAGTGGTGGCTTATGCATCTCGGCAGCTAAAGCCTCACGAGGAGAACTACCCTACCCATGACCTTGAGTTGGCAGCTGTGATCTTCGCGCTGAAGATCTGGAGGCATTATCTGTACGGTGAGAAGTTCGAGGTGTTCACTGACCATCAGAGCTTGAGGTACGTGTTCTCGCAGAAGGACCTGAACCTCAGGCAAAGGCGTTGGATGGAGTTCATGAAGGACTATGACTTCACACTGTCTTATCAGCCAGGCAGGATGAATGTCGTCGCCGATGCCTTGAGTCGAAAGGTTGCGGTCAGTGCCTTAATGTTGAGGAGGTGGAGGCTCTGGGAACAAGTGCCCGAGGTATCTTTCAGGCTCAAGATTCCCCAGGAGCCAGGGTTGGCTGTGCTTGCGAGTCTGACTGTCACTCCTGCTATCCGTCGTCAGGTGACAGAGGCTCAACATGCGGACCCTGAGTTGCCCCGGATTTTGGCTATGGCTGACGTAGAGCTCGGCGAGGACGGTGCTGCGAGGTTTCGTGGCAGGTTGTACGTCCCAGCTGAGGAGCAGATTCGTCGTGCGGTGTTACGCGAGGCTCATGGGAGCAGGTACACTGTACACCTGGGTGCGACGAAGATGTATCGGAACTTGCGGAGGCAGTTCTGGTGGCCTGGCATGAAGAGAGATGTCGCAGAATTTGTGGCCAGATGCCTGATCTGTCAGCAGGTGAAGGCGGAGCATCAGCGACCAGGCGGTACTCTCCAGCCCTTGGATGTTCCTGCTTGGAAGTGGGACCATGTGACCACGGATTTTGTGGTGGGGTTGCCAAGAACCCCGAGTGGGCAGGACAGTATTTGGTTGCTGGTGGATCGGCTGACGAAGGTGACTCGGTTGCTACCGGTCAAGGTCAGCTGGAGCGTGCCTAAGTTGGCTCGTCTTTATGTGGAGCGGATCGTTCCGTTGCATGGGGTTCCCATTTCGATCGTGTCGGATCGGGATCCGCGCTTCACTTCTGGATTCTGGAGGAGTTTCCAGCGAGCTCTTGGCACGGAGTTGGCATTTAGCTCGGCATATCATCCTCAGTCAGATGGTCAGTCTGAGAGGACCATTCAGACTTTGGAGGACATGCTGAGATCCTGCTGCCTGGAGTGGCAGGGGAGTTGGATACATCACCTACCGTTGGTGGAGTTTGCCTATAACAACAGTTATCATTCGAGCATCGGCATGGCTCCTTATGAGGCATTGTACGGGCGTCCTTGTCGGACTCCACTCGATTGGTTTGAGGTGGGTGAACGTGTTTTGACGGGACCGGAATTGGTGCAGCAATGTGTGGATGTTGTGCACCTGGTTCGTCAGAACATGTTGGCGGCCCAGAGTCGGCAGAAGAGCTATGCTGACCGTAGGAGGCAGCCCCTCGAGTTCGCCGTGGGCGATCATGTGTTCTTGAGAGTTTCTCCGATGAAGGGGGTGATGCGTTTTGGACAGCGTGGGAAGCTGAGTCCCCGCTATATTGGTCCTTTCGCGATTGTGGAGCGCATCGGTGAGGTTGCTTACCGGTTGCAGTTGCCTCCTGAGTTGGCGTCGGTGCATGACGTGTTCCACGTCTCGATGTTGCGGAAGTATATGCCCGATGACTCTCATGTGCTCGAGTTTTCCGTTTGGCCTGAGGTGACTCCAGATCTTTCTCTCCCAGAGTTTCCGATCCGCGTGGAGGATAGGCGAGAGCAGCGCCTGCGGAACAAGGTCATTCCCTTGGTAAAGGTCGTGTGCCAGCGACACTCTGGTGGTGAGGCTTCTTGGGAACGTGAGGACGAGATGCATCAGCAGTTCCCGTATCTGTTTGAGTGAGTCTTCCTCTTCTTTCCCCTCTGGTTGTTCTCAATTTCGAGGACGAAATTCCTTAAGGGGGGAGGGCTGTAATATGCCGGACCTTTCGGATCCTTCTTCGTGGGTCCCGGATCTGGTTTTCGGAGCGTTCGGCTCTGTTATGTCCAAAATTTCGTTTCGGACATCTTTCGTGTTCGGATCGGCACGATCCGGAGTCGTTTCAGAGGCCCGGAGGCGTTCCGCGGCTTTTTCCGTGCGTGATTTCTGACTTCCGGCGCGGGTTTCGGCTTTTCTCTTCGGACGCTCGCTGCGGGTGAACCGGGCTGTTCACACGGGCACGAGTGGTACCGTTGCGATCGGTACGTTCCGAGGATCGTGGGGGTGTAATTTCCTATTTTTTGGTATTTTTCGCATTTTCCGGGTTTTTCTATAAAACCCTTTTTCTTTTCTCTCTCCCCCACCATCTTCTTCTTCCTCTCTTCTTCTTCCTCCTTCCTCCTCCACCGTGTCTCCCTCCCTCTCCCTCTCTTCCTCCCGGTTGGCCACGGCGAGCTCCCCTCCGGCTGCAGACGGCGGCGGGGCGACGGCGCGGTGACGTGGGCGGCGGCTAGGCGGTCGTGGGGGCGTGCGGCGAGCGTGGGAAGCTTAAGAAAGAACGAGGGTTTTCAAGCGTTCTTCGCGATTCGTGGACGATCCGGCGGAGCATTCGCTCCATTGAGGTAGGGTGACGTTCCCTAGCTCTTCGCCGTTCTTTTTCGTGGTTTGTAGGCCGCGGGGAGGCCGAGAGAGGCATGTTTGGGCATTTTTGGAGTTTTTCCATGTTTTGGGGGTGAGCCGCCCGATCTATGGTTTTAGCCCATGATTCTATGTTTTGGTGGCTTAGATGCATGCTAGGGGTCCCCAGGGGTCTTCCCCCTTGTTTTCCCCCTCTCCGGTGGAGGTACGGGGGCGTGGTTGGTGTTTTTGGGGTTTTCCCTCCGTAGCGTGCTCTGGGACAAGCGACGGTCACTCCAGTGACCGTCACATGCTTGTAACGCCCCTAGAGGGGTGCGTTACTTCCCTGGGTGTTGGCCTTTGAGGTCGAGGGCTGTAACGGTCCTGCGACTGGCCGCCGTTTGCTAGTGACGCCCCTGGGCTGGGCCGTCACATGCTTTTCGACCGTTGGTTTTGACCGTTGGGGGTCAGGCCATGTGACGCGCCATTCTAGGTGCGTTATATGCGTGTAACGCCCTGGGGCAGGAGCGTTACTTCCTGTGTTTACCCCAGGCGTGAGGGCCATGTAACGCGCTGGTCCAGGTGCGTTACATGTGAGTAACGCGCCCGGGCAGGGCCGTTACATCCCTTTTTGAATCTGTGCCGTGGAGGGGCGTGTAACGCGCTAGGCTAAGCGCGTTACATCCGTGTAACGCGCTGGGCCTGGGCCGTTACTTCCCTTTCCCCCGTGTTGAGTGACGGTCCGCCTTAGACCGCCATTTTAAGTGATGGCCCTAGAGTGGACCGCCATTTGGCAGTGACGGTCTGAGGGTAGACCGCCACTTCCTGAGTTGCCCCATGAGGGTGGCAACCTTACTTTTCTCCGACCGTGGTCTCCGTGTGACGGGACTAGTGCGTGGGGTGATTCCCACACGTTGTCGGGCTTGGGCGTTATTTTCCGTGACTTGAGAGTCTACTCCTTTAGCGACCCTCCACTAGTCGTAGCCCACCAGTACGCGGTGCTGGTCTCACCTGGGAGTGGTGTACGGGCACCCACCTTTCGAGACGCATCGTCGTAGCCAGAGTCCGGCTGCGGGGGAAAACTGGTCAGAGGGCCAGACCTAGGACGCGTGGTCTGTGTGTGCACACGTGGTTGGGGGCGGTTGGACCCACGTCGACGGGCGTGACCCCAGCTAGTCACTTGTTGTGAGTTACTTTTCGGTGTTTGCGCCTCGGGTAGGACCTACCACGTCAGGCGGTTCACCTGCGGTGCGGTGTAAGACGTCAGGGGACGCTACCGGCTGTGCTTCTAGTGGGTGGTACTCCTGTCGAGTACGGAGTGTCAGACTGTCAGTCGTGTGTTTCCGACCTTCGGGTTTGTCGGTGACCATTGAGCTTCGGTCTTCTCTTCATAGCACGTGTGTCAGTTTGCGTGCCGTAGAGTCTTGCTTTGTAGAGTACAGGGCTTTCCTTTCCGAGGTACTCTCCTACCGCTAGAGTAGTGGTTTCTCGCTTTGCGAGGTAGGGTTCGAGTGATCCCTACTGAGTCTTGTTCCGAGACTCATTCCCTGCGTGTTTTCACCGTGTTTCAGGTGAGACGCCACCTTCGGGGAGCGCGTCAGGAGCGCAGCGTGGTGCGGGTGCCCAGAGGTAGTGCCAGAGGTCTGAGCCGGGGGATGCCCCGTGTAGCTGTACTTTTCTTTCTTGTCACTGTACTAGTCGTGGACTGTTGTAGTGGTTATTTAATTTTGTGGACCATGTAAATTGTTATCTTATCTCCTGCTTATTATCATAACTGTTTAATTTCTGCAATTACTTGTGATAACTATGTAGTTTCCACACCATCCTTTTAACCCTTCCGAGTCTTCGGACTCATGGGTGGCGGTGCGAGTCTCGGGTTATCGGGCCTTCCCGGTAATCGGATTCTCGGGTCGTTACACTTACGACACTCATGGCGCGTGCTCGCCCGTTACGGGGTCAAGGCCGACGTCGTGGGGGCAACGGTCAGTCGTCGGAGTGTCCTCCGACGAGAACTGCGCTTGAGCCGGCCTTATCGGCGTCGTGAAATTCGATGCTCTACTGGGCCGGTGATCCTCTCAGTGGGCTGAGCATTTACGTTCGCCCTTTGCTCGGGCTTAACACGTCCCAACCTTAATAAGCCGCTCGTACTTGGGCCGTTTCTAGATCAAACCAGATTTATCCTCCTCAATTACCATTAACAATCAATATTGATAATTTTCTATCAATTTACTCCACTCCCAAAACTCTCTCCTTCTTCTCCTTTAACCATCCTCGTTTATGCTCCTCTTATATAACAATGAATATATTTTATATAAGTGTCAAGGATATTAGTAACAGAATTAATACTATCTGGAATCAAATATCCCAATCAAACATGGCATTAAATAAACTACACAAGGAATCAAATATATAAATCATATCTCCGGCAAGGTCCCAAGCCACCGGAGCTAGAGAAGATATGGAAATTCATTTGGTGAAGGTTACATCCGGGTGCTTCGTATGTAGATGGGAACAATTGATGGGGTACCGTTGGTAGGCTGTACTGGAAAGAAACAGGCAAGTAGGTGGCGTCCCGGAGGTGCTGGTCCCTGCCAAAACACGCCCAGAGATGAATAAAATATGTGAATAAAACTAAAGTTCTGGGAAGCTCAGACTTATGTACTGGTACGTCTGCCCAGCATGTGCAGACTTTTTGATCACGTGAACAAACATGACGTGTTCCCTGGGTGGGCCGGGGGGGGGGGGGGAGATGGCCGTGGGCTACTGGGTCCGAACTAAGCGTGGGTCCACTAAGAATTTGTAATTCCGGAGCCCAACATTTTGAGGTCCCTGTACTATGGGTGATAATCTAATGAGTTATGCTTGATGGCTTATATCCGGTTAAGATATCCAATAAGCCTCACCTCGGTAAGAATATCGCTTAAAATTGGATAACTCAACTTACTTAAGTTAGTTCAGAGTTAATTCAATTTTAGTTTGATAGGTGAGAAGTTAACTCAAAAATAAGGAGGTGAGTTAACCTATTTTTAATCCAGTGTGATTTAGTAGGTATTGAATTAACCAGATAAAAACGACGATTAAAATGACATATTTATCTGTTTTTTAAAAAAAATTTATTCATTGACATGTGTTAAGTTTTAAAATTTTATTTTATTTTAATTTTTAAATATTTTAATATATTCTATAAAATGAATATGCCATAAAATATTTTTTAATCAAAAATATCATTAATCTCACTAATTAAAATTTAAAAGATAAAACCGTCACTAATTACGATTTATATTTCTATTCATCCTTTAAATTAATTTTTAAATATTTTAATATATTCTATAATATAATTATATTATAGAAATAAGTTTTTTGATAAATAATACCATTAATATCACTAATTAAAAATTAAAAGTCAATCACATTATTAATTAAGGTTACGATTAATGTTCACATTAAAATTTTTATTTTTAATTAATTTTTACAATATTTTAATATATTTTATAACATAAATATATCATATAAAAATTTGATAAATATTAGTATTAATATCATTGATTAAAAATTAAATGTGGGTTATTAAACCCAACTATCTCTGGATTAACTATTTTTTAACCTAATTATTTAAGATTACTTATTAAATCACACTTCGGGCTAACTCTAGGTTAAAATTGGGTTAACCCAGAGCTAACTCGATATCAAATAGGGTACGACTTGATAACTATAATTTTATTCTATCCGGAATAAAAGCAATCAACTAAGCAAAATAACTAAAAAAAGGATAAAATAGGTATAAGTCGATTTCTAGTATAGATGGAATGACTAGTCGAGTTTTTTTTTCCTTTCTGTCTAATCAGATATTTTGGTTTATCCCACTATAACTCACCTAGGATGTAATGCCTCAGTCTGGCGATCAAAACGAATTGCCATAAAAAATGTCCTGAAAGATAGCATAAATCTAATATTAATCAGACTTTTAGAGTTGGGCCCATACTAAATAAGATTCAATGATGCAAAATAAAATTAGATTTTAAATGTCATATTTTTAAAATAGGTGATACCACTCTTATTTTCGAGTAATACTTTGTGCACCGAATTCGGTGTACAGAGTCAACTCAAATTATAATTTTCTCTCTCATTGGCTCTCAAAAGAGTTGAAATGACTATTTTCTATCAAAAAAGTACATCCCGCGTCATACCCATATGCTCTTGTGTCAGATCCGTCCGATCCACTTTTTCGCTCGACGAGAAAACACAGGAGTGAAATATTTTATAAGCTTGAAATATTTCGTTACAGGTTTAAAACTTTCTGTTATAAAAATGAAACATTTTGTTTGACTACATAAATGAACGAATAAAATATTTGGTAAAAATGAAACATTTGATACATGAACGAAATATTTGTTATAAGGATAAAACACTACAAAAATATTTTATTATAAAAATAAAACCTAACAAAATGTTTCAATTCTATACTAAATGTTTCATTTGTATAGTAAAATATTTCAGTCCTACAAAATATTTCACTCGTGTTTTTCCGTCGAGTGAAAAAAGGGGCGGATAGGTCTGACATAAGACCGTACGAGTTTAACGCTGGATAACTTTTTTACAACGAAAATAGTCATTTCAACTTTTTTTAGGCCAACGAGAGGAAAGGTTATAATTTGAGTTGACTTTGTGCACCATTTTGTGCACAAAACATTACTCCTTATTGTCCCACCGCCACCAATGTTAATGGAATCATCCATTAATAGATCAGCATAACATACAAATATGCTAAAGGTATTTCCACCAAGTTGTCATGTGCTAGAGTTCCAGACTCCGAATTCCTTGGAAATCTGATGAACAAGAGTACAGACTCCTTGCCTTTTTTTTAATTATTTGAAACGGCAGGTTCCTTGCCTTTAGAAGCTGAAAAATAGCAGTAGCTTCAAGAATTTGGCAGCAGGAAAGTGGTAGGGTAACACCATGCATAATTAGTTTCAAATGCTGCCCAAAATGGTCCTTAAAATTTGAATCTTAAGAGATCCTCTACTCCAATTTTTACACATCACTTACATTCCAATGCATCTCAGCCCTTCATTCACCATGACTTCTGCTCCTCCTTTATTTAGATTGTGGAAGCCACACCCCTAGAGTTTAGGACTGATCAGTGATATTTGGATCTCTATTTTAGGAGGAAAAAAAGAAAAATTATGAAATTAAATTCTATTTCTAGTATAAGTAGAGAAAAGATCCAGCTATCCTTCAAACTCTATGGAACCAAGAAAGGGTTAATGTGAAAGTAGGATGATTTAATCGGTTTTGTAGCACTGAGACGGTAAGTCTTAACGTAAACTGCTGCAAAACTTATTAGAAGAATGGTGGTTTATGATACTTTACACCATTTTGTAGCATTTCTAATGACCCTCAATTGCAATGTGAATTAGATCGATGGTACTTCACATCAAATCTTCTAGTTTAAATCGCTCTGCTTGTAGTCTCATAGAGTGTTTGGTAATATTTTTTTAAATAAATATTCTCTTTTTAAAACAAATATTTAAAGAGAAAATGGTACTCGAATCCTGTGGAGCAAAATAGCCTATGCCACTCAGAAACTAGATAAGTAATGCCCATATACTCTTACAACATCATGGTCTTTTTTCGCCAATTATCACTCGAAAAAACATAATATGCCAAGAATATAAACCTCTGTGTGTGTGTGTGTGTGTGTGTGTGTGTGTGTGAGAGAGAGAGAGAGAGAGAGAGAGATGTTCTCATGTTCCCCACCTTCCATGGACATGAGCAACGGCACCCCATCAAAGCCAGCTGCCTCCCATGGTGTGTGTGTGTGTGTGTGTGTGTGTGTGTGTGTGTGTGTGAGAGAGAGAGAGAGAGAGAGAGAGAGAGAGAGAGAGAGAGAGAGATGTTCTCATGTTCCCCACCTTCCATGGACATCAGCAACGGCACCCCTTCAAAGCCAGCTGCCTCCCACGGTTCTATGGAGAGAGAGAGAGATTCTCATGTTCCCCCACCTTCCATGGACATCAGCAACGGCACCCCTTCAGAGACAGCTGCCTCCCATGGTTCTATGGAAAGGGCCATTTTCGGTGGTTCTCACGTCCTTTCCCTGGGCCATGACATGAACAATCTTCAATACAATCAATTGAAGAAAGGAGAGGAAAGTTAGAGGTCTCATTCTTGAGATGATGTGTTTTTTTAGTCTTTTCTTAACTTTAAAAGCTTTGCTAACTCATTAGAGACATATTTAGCTGCACACCGGATGTGCGCCGGCCAGTTAATTGGGCACACATCTTGCTGCAGTTGGATCCATGCGGGATGCGAGGATCCAAGATGGGACTGAAACTGCATAAGATCTCATGTGGTGTCAATCTCATTGTGGGTCGCGTCTGCGTGGACCAACCATGACCAGGTGCATGCTAATTGTGATGCACATTTAATGTGTAACAAGTACTTCTATTAAATAGCAAGTAAGTTGAAGTGGGTGGATCTTGGACTCTAATAACTAGTTACATATTTACTTTCATAACATGCATACCAATTAATTAATGATCTCGTAGATCAATAGTTGTAAGCATGGATGCAAATGATAAGACCCTCTCTAATACGGGTCGATAGGATAACTTATTCGACTCACTCGAGTCGAATAAGTTATCAGACCCGGTTAATAGATTTATGTGCGAGAGATGAGAGTGGAGCCCACACAATCTCTCTCATCAGATAAGTTACATGACTTACCTTATTCCGTTAGAGCCACTTAGGGTGAGTAGGCGGAATAACTAATTTGATAACAAAGTTAAATTATTTGGGGTCGGTTAGGAATGAGGCCCTTATTCTAAGAGTAACTCTTTCTACCATTTCACGTGGAATGAGTTACTATCGGGATTCGAATAAGTTATCAAACTCAAAAAGGACAAATCCAAAGAATAACTCACCCTGACCCATCTCGTATAACTTATCCTAACCTATTATCAAAGAGGCCCTTAACAAAGTAGCCCTAAAAGAAACACCAAGTATCCATCCTCATCTGATCTTTAAATAAAGGATACTAATATCCCAAATTAATGATCTCATATAAATTTTAAAAGTAAGTTAATGGATGTACTTTTTTGGGATGCAATATTGTCGTGTATATCAAATATCAATTGATAATAGATTTCATACGCACTTCATATGTTTGTTATTTTATTCTGATCGTCTGCATTAATCAGTACGGTGGAAGATCTGTAGAATTATTCGTTTTGCATGTTATTTTGTGAAATCACAGAACCTATCATAAGGTAAAGGTAGAAAGAAATGCAGGTAGGTTTGCCTCGTAATTCAACGTTTATGTATCTGATTCTGATATAGTTTTTAAATATTTATGAGAAGAACATTATGTACTTTTCAAAAGAAACAAAAAGGATACAACCACCCGACAAGGTCAATAAGAAGATGAGCGTTGCTTTATTGCCATACTTCTTATCAGTATTTTTACTGCCCTCCATAAGTCCGGTTATCCAGTTTAAGTTCACTTTCTTTGTTAGCTTATTTTCAAATCAAACGACAAAAGAAATGTCACAAAAAAGTGTCACACTGTAACATTCCTCTAGCAAAGATTTCACTGTTAACGGTCATTGGTTATTGAAGTATTGGATTAATAAGAAGAGTATCCGAATTGCTCTGTACTCCAATAATGCCAGCATACTCTGGTATCGGATTATTATTACTAGTCAAGGAAAAGGAAAAGCCCGATATACCATCCGTACATGGTTAACCTTTTTTTGTTTTCTATTTGAGTCCGACTTGCTGCCTGGGGGTCACAGACCATCCCTCCCATTGATCCAACAAGAATCCACGGTTGATGTGCGACGTGTATTTTCCTTGAGTAAGACTCGCCGTATATTCTGGGTGTGCAAGAGATTAATTTTTTTAAAAAAATAAAATAGGTCTCAAGATACTAAATTTAACATAAGGTCCAAGTCACGTCTCAAATGAATTATCTAAAAGAAATAAAATGGGTCTCAAGAGACTAAATTTAACACAAGGTCCAAGTCACGTCTCAATTGAATCCTTGAATTTATTTTTAAAAAACTCAATTTTTTAATTTTTTTAAATAATCATATTATGACATAACTTACATCCCAAATTAAGATAACTTAAAGTCCACTTTAAAAAAATTTTAAAAATTAAAAAAACTAAATATCCTACACACCCAGGGTGTGACCGGAGTGTGCAAGTGTGCAGCAAATCATATTCATTTCCGTTTCTTTTTTTCTTTGACATCCCACAACCTCAACCCAGGATTGGTTGCGCCAGAAAAGCCTCTTGACTCCAACATTCGATGTTCAACCCTCCATACTACAAGAAAAACGTCCTGCTGCACACTTCAATGGTACCGTGCATATTTTGGGTGTGCACCCATTTTTTTTATTTTTTTTATATTTATATCTTGACGCCAGGGTCAAACTAAAGTGCATGTCCGTACAAGTTCCACTCTAATCTGAAAACTAAAAAAATAACAAAAAAAAATGAAAGATCAACTCGCCCATTTTTATTTTTTATTATCACTTATTCCTTTCTTTTCTTTTTTTTGATGTTTTAGTCTTCCTTCTGGACCGTGCCTAGGTACGGTCGTATAGCTCATCTTGAACCCCCAACATCAACACACAAATATAAAATAAAAAATAAAAAGTGAAAAACCACTCCCAAGATGTGCTCTGGAATTGAGTGTGCAGCAATGCTTTCTCATATTACAATGTATAACTATAGTACAAATTGCCCACAGCTGGACTTGAGGTTGAGATGTACTCAAGTTCTCTCGTTAAATCAGAAGTATGTCATGCCCAAATCTAGTAGAGGTTTGCAATGGTTAGGAACAACTCAAATAAGAAAAGATTCTAACTGTAAAATATCTAAGGAAACATAGACGCATAGAGAAGACCTTCATCAAGTTAAGCCACACTAACCAAGACAAGCCACAAAAGTCCTTAAAACTGTCCTCCTTACCAGAGACAAGTCCCTTTCGCCAACTGTCATTGACGACCTCTTCCATGAGTGGAGAAGAAAAAGAAAGCTCACCCGACAGTTGTAGCAGGTCAGGCTCAGGACAAACAGGAAGACACAAGAGGAGGGGCTGCAAGTTCTCTTTCAACTTTCACTCAACTGGTCATGTGGCATACTCTTTAACTCCGTGAACGTGGAGAGCTTGTGTGCGTGATCTGCAAGTCCCCCATTTTCTTTTATAGAGTAACAAATGTTGCTAAAATTAAAATGATAAATTTCTTTTAGGGAGAATATACGATAAAAAATTTACCATCTTGCATGCAATATTTGAAGATACACAACACCGGGATGCTCAGAATTTTCGTTTTTAGCAGCGCCCTCATCAGATAAACAATTTGATATTGACAAAAGCATCCTTACAAATATCATTACGACAGATTGACAAACATGATTCCCTAGAATATTAGATTAAAAAAACTCCAATCTTTTTATATATTGGAATCGTAATAATAAAATTTATCCACGCTCGGTGTAATGAGTTTCTCACTCTTTAATAAGGAAGCAAAAAGGGATAACAGAGACTTCTGACGGAAATAAAGGATCAGCTCTGCTCCCCTTATGTTTCTCCACCATCCCTGTAGTTCCTTCGTCTTTGCAAAACTCGTGCTTTTCACGTAGACGCCTGACCTTTACAGAAACAAAGGTTACAACATGCTATCTTTATCTTCCATTGGATGGATTCATTTTCCTCTCTTTTTAACCCCTTCAAAAATTTCCCTTCCTTTGGTTGTTCCTCCTGGGCTACTAGGCCAGGGAAGTTAGCATGGCAGAATTATTACTAAGAAATTTAGTTAGGGAATAAAATTGAGAACTAAGAATGAACTGGTCAGAGAACGGTGAAGCATAGAACATTATATTTTACACGAAAATATGGTTGATTGTTATGACAAAAGCATGCTCGCGCAATATGTATGAAATTAGGCACACTAAGACCTAATGAGTATAAACATGCTCAGAGCCTCTACATCTATGTCCGAATAAGGCTTCTCCTTTCCTTTCCTTGTGGCAATAAGCCGATCAAATTACAGCACCTAAAAAAGAGAAAATGAGAAACATATCACGGTCTGTTGTCCTTTCTAAGAGTCCTTAGCAATGAGCACAAGATAGAAGACAAACCAAATAGAAATGATCAAGCAACTTCTCTCATGTGTAGCAGAGCCTGCAATTAAACATTTGATTTGGGCCGGCAGCCGAAGGAATGTAACCAGAGCTGCATCAAACAAGAGTGGCAAAGAAATGAGCTAGAATACCATTTTCTTCTGCCTTTTTATTTTGGAGAAACAAACATATACCTCAAACTATATAGCAATTATACTATCGACACTGCAGGCGCTTTCAACTTAAGGTGCGTTTGTTGAATGACTCCATCGTTAAGTTTGCAGTGAAGGCAGGAATTGAATTCATCTTTCTGATGAATATCTCAACCTGAAAGTTTCACATTTAGTTTCAGTCAGAAAGTCCTGTGTCCATAATTATTATATCAGATTATACAGGTATATATATGTCCATGATATAATTGTCATATTACTACTAGGCAGTTGCCTTCGATGGTAACTAATTAATAAGTATAACCAAACTCTGCAAGGGAAATAAGGAATACATCAGAGCAAGGAAGACTCGGGGATTGGGCTTGGATCAGCTATCCCAGAACCAATCCAAATCGGTGGGATCAGCCAATCCCAGCCCGATCCCAATCCGATTCAGGCGCGAGTCAGGCCAGCCACCCACTGGAGTGAAGAGAAAAATAAAAAAGGCAACAAAATCCTAAAAATAGAAAATTTGTTCCAATGAAGGAGAAACACAGGTTTAGATGAGAATCACATAATATTCATACATTTGAATGGCTGTTTGGAAGTCCAAGGGTCAATTTTTGTGACTGTTGGGGACTTCCCAGCAGCTCTTTACCGTGGAGAGCCACTGGGATCCCCCCATTCATAAAAAAATAACGAGTTTGGAATTCAAAAAGAAAAGTATATTATCAAAGGGGATGGAGGCGATTGCCTAGGCGATGGAGGCAATGGAGGCGGCCACAAGTCGCCTCGCCTCCGCCTCAATTGCCTCACTCCGGTCTCATGGGCCCGGCCCCACCTCTGCATGCCCCGGCCCATTTGATTTTTGTGTAAATTTGTTTGGATTTGCTGTTAATTTTATTTAAATTTGTTTTATCTTAGGAATGAATGAATTTAGGAAGTTTTATTGAATTTATGTATGCATGTTTTGTGATATTTAGACATATATTTATATTTCTGAATTATATATATTATTTTAATAAAATATCGCCTCAAATGCCTACGCCATCGCCTACGAGTTTGAGGCATGAGGCGACCCCTCGGTCGCCTCAATCGCCTCTCTCCTCTGACTACATAGAAAGAAAGTGTCCAACATTTAAGGATCGGACAATCCTAGTCAGGATTGGCAGATTCCGACCGATCATGTTCACAGGATCTGGATTGCTGGATCAGGGTCGGAGCAGTTGGACCCAAAACCGATCGCATCAGCCGATCCGGCCTGATCTGATCCAATTCTGCACACCTTGCCTGTAAGTATGATATAGTGTTAGACCATGAAGGTCAGAAAAGAATGAAAGCAGACTTTCAAGCTTCAAAGAGAGAAAGATGAAATATTTACTGTTCTGTAAAAAGGGGGGGGGGGAAAGGAGGGTCCAAGATGCTCTTATTTTCTGTAATGAGCGTAATATTATTCAAACCTACATCAACGTCATGCATCTAGGTCCCATGCCCACGTGCCTAAGTTGGCCTATAGATCTAAATCAAAATCTACGTCAGTTTAGATATTGGGTAATCATAAATCATACGTGTACAAGATGAAATTTCAATTTGTATGCATGCTTAATCAACTAAGCATAAAGCATTAAATTTTAATTTGAAATGAATTTGATTTTCTTTGTCAAACCTGACACCATTTGCTCTTTTTTCCCTTTACTTCCAGGACTGGTTGTAATTATAAAGGCCTGTATCAATCTACAGATTTTGCATTGGCTGAATATGTAAGTAAATAATATTTATTGTATTTGGCAATGACACTGGGTTACAAGCTGAAAAATACGGCTGAGTTTTGACCCCTTTTTACTAGGGGGCGGGGACAGGAGTTGAGTCTAAGCTAGGAAGTAGCAATGAAAAAGGCGGATAAAATAGAGGGCAGAGGGACACAAAAGGAGGAATGAGGAAAAAGAATGAGGCATGAAAATAATGACAAGGGAAGGAGGAGGGAGGGCGAAGAACAAAAAGACGGAAAAAAAGAGAGAGGGGTGTTTCACGCGGAAAAAATCTTAAAGAATGCTCATTTGTTGAACATAAATGCACATTTGTTAACTATTTAAATAACATGCGCATTATTGATTCTGCGAATTGAGTTTATCAGACGATTTAAGACTCGGATACTGGACATTTTTCCACCAACTGCAGTCGGTGTTTATTTATATTGATACAAAGTCCGAAAACCCATGATTAACTGCCAAAGAAGTCCTCGATCTTCACAATATAAGCCATGACATTGAAGGCATGTTTGCGATTGCAAGAGCAAACACCCTCGAAGGGATGAGGGCACTTATGCCGTAGTGGAGGTACACAAATAGTTTGCTCTGGATAGATTAAGACTGGCCTTTAAGGCATGGGGTAGTCCGGCCATCTGAATTTAGATATGTAGAAGCCCCTCTCGTAACTCGATGTTGTTCAAGGGTTTGATTGCAATTTGGCGAGAACATGGGTATATTTGTAACTTTGTGAAAGTTCCAGGTTTAGTTGCAACCTCATGCTGAGAGGGGTTTAATGCAGTTGCAGTTTAGCACTGGCTGGGATTTAAGTTGCCATTTGGTATTAGCGAGTGTTTATTGGCAGTTTGGCGCTAGCAAGGGTTTATTGGCAATTTGGCGCTGGTGAGGGTTTATTGGCAGCCCAGGCGTTGACTTTGGTCCCGATCAGTAGTCCGAAAACCCAGGGTTTTATCTCTGCCAAGCTGTCGGGTCATTGTGTGAGCAACTCGAACCCTCTTGTCGGAAGATGACATACATGTGCGCTCCCATGCGAGAGGGGTATTTACACAATTATAGAAAACTCAAGATATTTTTATAACCCTGGACAATTCTTGAAAATATAGGATATTTCGGGCCATATAGGACTCTACAAAATTTCCCTCGACGAATTGTAGACTTTTACAGGACTTTCTTACATAAATACAGGACATCTCTACAATTTTCTAAAGTTGAAGGACATTTTTACAATTACATAATTTTACAAGGGCTTTCTTGCAAACCCAGGGGATTTTTTGTAATTTCTGATTGACTCAGAGTATTACATAGATTTTCCTTAGAAAATTACATAGAAATGGCATAGATGGAGGTCTCATTGCCCAAGTGCCGTAACATAGCCCCACTTGAGACACTAGAGGGCCAAGAGAGAAAAATCTCCAAGCGCTCCAAGAGTTGCTCCCGTGCTTGTGTCTCCGCTTGAGTGGGCTTGCCTCGTCGCTTCCTTATTTTTTTTTCTGATAGTTGTTATCTTTTTTTTTTTTTTTTTTTTTTTTGGGGGGGGGGGGGGGAGGGGGGACTCCCTAATAGGTATTTATAGGATTCAGAATAGGAAGGGGCTCACCCGGACCGGGTGGGGTGCGCAAAACACCCACCCGGACCAGGTGGGTGCCATGGGTGCCCCACCCGGACCAGGTGGGAGCGGGGGGAGGCCCCACCTAGACTGAGTAGGGGCTGCAGGTGCCCTACCCACACCGGGTAGGGGACGCAGAGGCCCCACCCGGACCAGGTGGGGGCTGCAGAAGCCCCACCCGGGCCGAGTACATGTGGCATAGGCCCACTCGGTCCGGGTGGATCCTCCTTGGGATCCACCCGATCCAGGGTGGCCCGAGAGAGGTTGAGAGAGAGGTCGGCCCTATAAAAGGGCCCCCCTTTTTTATTTTTTTAGGTTTTTCTGGTGCCATGGCTACATGGAGGAGAGAACGACGCTTCAGGGGTGCTTTGTGCTTCGTCTTTCTGACTTTTCGGCGCACTTCTTGTCGGGGAAGGCTCCGTGCTTCGACAATTGCTTCGCTCCTAACTCGAACACTCTGTAAATGCAGTGGGACACCAATTTGATTGCCGCTTGCTGTGAACCTATATTTTTGTATGCCGTACAGATGGTGAGGGTTTACGAGACTCGTATTGGGCCCGCTCTCCTGACGGCTTCGACTTGGTGCCATTTTTTAGTCTCAATGAGATCGAATTATTTTTTTTATTTATCTCGATTAATTTAAGAAAAATAACAAGTCCAATAAATGTCCCCCATGGAACATCCGTCGTAGTCGGAGATGACAACTGGCGGCCCGTGCACTTCGTAAATTCCTGGTTTCTCCCTGTCAGGCGCACTTCTTGTCGGTCCGTCTGACAGGGAGCCCCTCTTGGAGTCCCGTTCCATCAAGTCCCGGGCCATTGTTTGACCCTCCCACGATCACTCACGAGAATTTTAATTTTGTGGATCGTGGCCTTGATTGAGTGACCGAGGGGCCTATTGTCAAGGCCGCAGAAGGTGACGGCACCGTCGACGTAACCCATATTTCGGGTGCACGGACTTTATTCCTACTACCGCTCGGGTGGATATTCTCAACAATTTCTCGTGGATCGGCATCTTTTCACCTTCATCTAGAGTCATGTTCCCGTCGGCATGGAGGTTGACGACCCACTTTTGAAGGATGAGCGTTGCCGTCTGAAGCGGGCTATTCTTCTAGGTCAGGATAGCATGGTGGGTACTTGTGGTTTTTCGTACTTAACTATTCCGAGGACTTCGTGTTGTAGATACAATTTCCAAGCAAGGACTCTGGGTTTCTTCAGCAAATATGAGAGCTTCCAAGTGCAGACTCCATCTTTCTTGCCAGCTACTTGGGATATGCATGGGGGTCACCGGATTGCACATGATTCGATGAAGGGCATGGTTTTGTCCCCGTCCGGCCGAAAGTTCACCAAGGATGGGTATGACTATTTATGTTTGATTGACGACATCTTACGGCAGACGGTGCCAAGCTGGTACAGCAAGTGGTCCATGATTTCTTCACATAGCTACCACCAGGGAGCCACTGAGTGGTTGATGGGCATCCTCAACTTTTATAGAGCGCCATTAGAGAAAGTCGGAATTCCACATGCTATGATCGCCGCTTTGCATAATTACCATTGCCATACCAGGCTGTTACAAGCTTTGGCAGAGAAGTTCAACCACAGTCGGACCACATTTGTCACAGCTGATGGTGAGACAGCCTTGGATCTGTAGCCCTTTCATTGTATTTTTGGTTTGCCTATTGTGGGTCGTGCTTATGAAGGGGCTGTCACAGCTGATGGTGAGACGGCCTTGGATCTGTAGCCCTTTCATTGTATTTTTGGTTTGCCTATTGTGAGTCGTGCTTATGAAGGGGCAGCCCTTGATGACTTGCACCATAGTCACACCAACGGTAAAGGGAGGTATCGGATGCCACATTGTTATAGGTTTCTGATGAAAAACCTAAAGAGATTTAGCCAACACGAGCAAGGAGAAGCTGGCACACACAGAGAGGGTCACTCTGAAGGCCTGGGCTTGCCATTTCTATGATGGCCCATTATGTTTTAATGAAGATTTCGCTAGGTAAGGTGTTCCCTTGGACCATTACAAGCAGTCAGAGATAAATTTTGGGCGTTACTCTCATTATCTTTATGTCCCGAGGCAGGGGTGGAATCCGCACCAACTTTGCAACTTAACTTACTAGCTAGCCACCTTTGTGATCCCTTATGGGGAGGAGGGCGTCCTTTGAGCCGAGCTTCTTGCGCCATTAGGCAACATTTACCATTCTTTTGCGGCTTTGAATACCCATCCCTCGTTGTGGGACAAGAGTGTTTTGATGCCCACTCATTACTTGAGCGTCTAGGCTGGTCTCCTCTTTCCCGAGTTTTCGGCACGGCTAGAGGTGGACAATCTTTCAGCTCCACTGATCTTCTCTTTCATTAACCAGCCATAGCAAGATATGTTCACACAGTTGATGGACGCCTACCAAAAATTATCTTTCCTCCCCATGGGCGACTGGGAGGGCCTGAGCTTTGATAGTTGTTCATTGCACTTTCGGCCTTATGTTGTACAGGAGGGGGGTGAAGTGGTTTCCAAGCTGCCACATCAGCAGGAGCGGTCCCCCTGGACGAGGAAGTCGTTAGCCTTTGTTGATTTCAGCATCAGCATTCAAATTTATCCCATGACTTTTATTCTTCTCATTTCAGCCCCACCGGGAGCTAGGGTGGAGATGACCTTTTCCCCCACCCCAGGCGGAGTTTCTCCACAGTTGGGTACGGGAGAAGGCGAGATAAGCCTTGAGGAATTACTTCATTTAATGAACAACTCCACACTGGTCACGGGTACCTCTCCATTGACTGGAACAAGAGCCAGTTCTATAACCCAGCTATTAGGTATAATGTCCTTTGTGTCGAAACGTTTCCTTCTTCTTCTCTTTTTCTTCTAGCGATCTGACTATACTTTTGCTTATATTTCCCAACCCTTATATTTCCCAACCCTTCCTCTAATGCGGGAGGTCCATCAAACCCTGTCAATTCGCTTGAGAGCGGTGAAATGAGGGACTCCCCAAGTGAGCATTCACCGCCATATATGGGTGATTTCTTCACCAGCATCATTTTTTTTTATTTTGTGTACGTGTGGCTTTCTGCAGCTGCAACTTTGGTCGCTTCCGTGAACATGTTGAATGAGTTTGTCACCACTAACCCAGATGTTGAGTTCCCCCCAGCTATCGCGCTAATCCTGGGACCGGGGTCGGAGTTGTGCCATTTCTTGGCAATACGGTTCAGGATGCACCTGTGGGGGTTGGCCTTGCAAGTGGCCTCCCAGCTCTCACACTAGGGCTTTCAACATGTACAGTCAGCTTAGTGGAGTCTGGGGTCATGGATCCCCAGGTAAATGACTTGTTTTCAGCCTTGCTGGCCATCTCTTGTTCTTGTCTAGCACTTAATGCATCTGTCTTTTCCTTGCAATAGTGACCGATCCACCCAGGGTGGAACAAGCTCCTCTAGTTATCATGGCTTCAAGCGGGAAGCCAGTTGTGCAGGTCTCAGCAGAAAATCGGAACGAGGAGGATGACATTGAGGCAGTTTCCAGTGAGGATACCTCCAACGAGCACTTCCGATTCCAGCAAGGACACCCCTAGTTCTCACAAGGACACCTCTGCAGGTGGGCATCATCTCCCTCGTCTTTTCTTCTTTACTTGCATCATTTTTCTCATCAATTTTCATGTCTACAGGGACATCTTTGTCGTCCCCCGATACCTCTACAACCACCTCCAATGCTTCTTCAGAAAATCAAAGAGGTGACGTTGATATTTTGAGGGGACTCTGAAATCTTCAAGCCCGGAGGGTCTCCCAGTTGTAATCCCTCTTGCCGAGAAAGACCCGACAAGTAGACCCCCCCTTTTTTTCTTTTTCTTGCTTTATGCATTTGGATTCCTTCCTAGTTAACTGTGACATTAACATATTTCTTTCTCCTTATGGCTGTTTTCTCCTTTCAGCTTTTCCACTCATGGGACGATCAGAGCTGATAAAGGATGCTTTTGAGATTATGGATCCCCCTACGGGGTCAAAGCTAGACCTCGTTGTTGCTGCCTCCTCTGAGTTTCAGGATGCGGTTCCTTCAGAGGCTGATCCCGAGCGCATACCTGACGCGGCGGCGACGTGGGAATGGATCGACGGCACTCCGATATCACGAACAGGACGGGAACGGATAACTGCTATCTCACACAGCTCGGCCTCACGCCGGACGGTCTCACACCGGGCGACACACTCAAATCTCACAAGAGAATGAGGGAAGGAGGAAATGCAAGAGGGAGAGCTCTCACACACAAAAATAACATTTCATTCAATCTTCATTCATATCATACGTAACACACCATTGGCCTCCTTATATAGGAAAGGCCCTATTACATGAATACCATATAACTTCCACTAATTGGATTTACACCCTAGCCTAACAAGACAACCCCACCAACCCACTTAAAGACTTTGTGGGTTTTAATCAAATAAAATACAAAATTACACACATGTTTATTTGACTTAGACTAGCCTAATAAGACGGAAGTAAAAATACATGTAGGAATACATGTATACATACACACAAATACATATACTCAATACGCAATATAACTACCGTAGCCATAAGCCGAGTATTCAGGAAGGATCTCCGAGCCATAAGCTCGGTGCAGTGGCGGTGCGACGTCGGCTCCGAGTAGTGGGCCCGGTAGTGGACCCGGTGGTGTCCCCACCAACCCTCCCGGGGCGGCTGGAACTCGACTCCGTCGAGTAAGGGGGGACAGTGCTGTGGTAGTGCTCCAGTAGATCTGGATCGAGACGCTGGAGATCTTCCCGGCTGATCCAGGAATCATCAGAAGGTGGACGGTCCCGCCAACGGACAAAGTAACGCTGGTACACCCTGCTCCGTGTAGTGGTCACCTGCTCATCCAGTATCCTCTCAATGTGCTCGCGCGGAACTCTCAAGGCTGTGGGACGCACAGGGGTGGGCTCACTCTCAAGGGGAGGAGAAGGCTCGAAAGGGTCACTAGGAATCGCTGTGGGTTCCTTGTAGGCCACTAGGTCTGCCACATTAAAGGCCGAGCTAATCCCCTCTTCGGGAGGTAAATCCACAACATAGGTATTGGCGCCAATCTTCCGCAGGACTGGGAAGGGACCATCACTATAGGCTTGTAACTTTTTAACGGCTCCCGAGGGGAGTCGTTCGGGCCGGGCCCGTACCATAACCAAGTCACCTTCTTGAGATTCATGGTGACGTCTATGCGAATCAGCTGACTCATGCAGATTAATGACGTGTGGTGCAAACTCTTCGGCTGACTTGGACAGTCTAGACTCGAGGGGAAGGTTGGGTAGGGTGGACCCAGGGGCAAGCTCAATAGCGTGTTGTACATCACGCATATGAGGGAGTTGAGAAGGCAAATCCTCGGGAACGATGCCTTGAAAGTCAGGCAGTATGGCCGGGTCTTCAGTTGGGACTAAGACTCGGGACTCCATGGGTGTGATGGTGACGTCAACAGTCAAAACAGGGACACCCTCAACAACCTCTATGTCTAGCTCACCGACATTCATGGAGTCAAGGCACCTAACTAGGTCATGACTAACCTTAGGAGCCTCAGAAACGGGTGTGATAGATGTAGGAGAAGAAGGAAGGGGAGGTTTCCCTTCAGTGGGAGTTTGGGGACTCTCCTGAACTTTGGGAGTTCCAGTGGGGGTGGAGGTAGAACTCTTTCCTGGGGTCACCTTTGGGGGTACTGGGTACAACTGAATCTTCTTCCCGTTATAGGAGAAGGAACACTGATTGGACCGACCAAAGGTAGCGAGGTCTACATCATAGATCCATGGTCGTCCTAAGATGACGCTCCCGGCCTTCATAGGCATTACGTCACATAAGATTTGTCCTTTGTAGGACTGGAATTGGATGGGAATGACACATGTGGTGGTAACTGGGATAGAAGTGTCATCGACCCAAGCCACGTTGTATGGCTTTGGATGAGGGTGGGTAGGTAGACCTAAACGAGAGACAAAGTCTGAAGAGACTGCATTGATACAGCTCCCGTTGTCAAGGATTACCTTACAAGGATAAGAGTTCACCATGATGTAGGTTTGAAAGATAGAGGTTCGACGCCAATCGTCCTCCTGGGGTGTTGAGATACAGCGAACTACATCCAATCTTTTCTGACTAGAACTCTCAAAAATGTCTCCTACCTGCATGTACTCGACATGCGTGCCATCAAATATTGTATCCATTCTCTCAAACTGGGCGATGAGGTCAGGATCGGCCATATATCTTTCCTGTTCCATGCGTTCTAGATGGCCTGAGGAATTCCTAGACCGACGGGGCATGCACGAGCTCGGACCTAGATGATACAATCCTGGGACCGACAATTAGCAAGGTGTGGACCCAGCTGATATACAAAGGGTCAATTTGAAGGGATCGGTCAGGGAAAAGTTACTCGCCCATATGCAAGTAGTTGTGGAATTACCTCCTGACAATTAGGGTGCCCTAATGCGGCAGTCTAGGGCCTATAGGATAGGCTCAAGCAAGCTCTCGCTTTTCATCCACAGCGATGCACTCAGGAGACAGGCTGCATGGATCGGACTCTCGCTCACCTCGTCGTGCGGCAAATGATAAGGATACTAAATGAGCAAGTTTAGAGCGCGTACCTAGCTGGCTGAAAAGCCGAGCTTCGACCGGAGACGAAGGCGAGCGGGGACGTGCGTGCCCGCACGGTGTCGACGAAGCTTCGTGGTTACAATGAATTCACTCCGTATAGGAAGGATTTAATTTATTACAAAACCACTCAATTTGAAAGTTTTCCCACGCAGGGGAACAAATTAATCCAATCTTCTCCACGCAGGGAGACTCAGTGGCACGTACGTTCCGTAGTTTACGGATCTTCTGTCGACTTATCGGGTGACACTGACACCGATCAGGCCATTGTTGTTGACTTGTGGTGCCACAATTTCCAATTAATATATATAGATATAGATATATAACTATTAATATATATATATATATATATATATATATATATATCCCTTGAGATTATATATATCTATAACTCTATAATAGTTATATATATATATTTCAACAAATGTTATCCTCCTCTCTCTCTTTTTTTTCAACCTTCACGGCTTCTCCTACTTTGTTTTGACTTCTCACACTCCTTTTCTGTTTTTTTTTCCACACGTCTCTTTCTGTTTTCAACCTACTTTATTCCACACCGACCCATGATTCATGGGGCCAACTTTGAGTCAACAAACGCCAGCAGGTGGAGCGTGCGCGGGTGCAGAGGTGGCTGTGCAGTGGGAGGGTAGCTGGCTGGGTGTGGGATCGCGGGAGAGAGCCGGGAGAGGAGAGTGGCGGTGGTCGTGGTGTTGCCTGTGGGTGGCCGGAGGTGGCTGGTGGAGGGCTATGCGGTGAGGGTTGCAGCGGGAGAGGTAGCCGCGAGGGCCACCGGCGGGCGGACGAGGCGCGAAGGTGGCCGGCAGGGCGCTGAGGCGCGTAGGGGCGCGGGGCCAGATGCGTAGGGGCAGCGCCGGGGCGCGTGGTGGCCGGACGAGCAGGGCCGGACGGCCGGACGCGCCGGGGCTCGCGGCGGACGCTCGGGGCCGGGCGCTGCCGGGTGGGCGGCCACGCAGGCGGGCGCGGCGGCAGGGGCGGTCCTCGGGCGCGCAGGGGCGCTGGGCACGCGCGGGCCTCGTGCGCTGGTGGGTGCGGCCCTGGGCACGGGAGCTTACGGCAGCAGGGGCGCAGGCGGGGCGGTCGGCAGCGGGTGGCCGGGACGGGCGCCGGGACGGGCGCCGGGCGGGTGCTGGCACGGGAGGTGGCGAGCGGTGAGGCCGGTGGCCGCAGGCGGCAGGGCGGAGGCCGCAGGCGGTGGTGGACGCGGGTGCCGGCCGCTGCGAGCGCGGTGGCCGACCGTTGCGGCCCAAGAGTTTAACTCTTGGGCACGGGCGACGATGAGGCAGTGGGCGGGCGAACTCCTTTTGCTGAGTGAGAGAGAAACGTACACAGAGAGAAATAGAGAGAAACAGGGAGAGAAATGAAGAGAGAAGGTAACTGAGAGAGAGTGATCGAGGGGGAGAGAAAGAGAGGGAAAGAGAGAGAACTGAGAGAGAAAGTGAGAGAGACAGAGAGGAGTTCTAAATTTTTTTTTCTATTCTTTTTTTTTTCAATCTCTTACTTCTCTTTTTTTTTTCAAAACTATTTCTATGAACCTTTTTTTTCTGCTATTCTTTCTCTCCTTTTTTTTCCTTTTTTTTTTCACTCTGACAACTTAGAGAGAGGAAGAGAGAGACGTCAGGGACGTCGGGGACGTTGGAGTCGTCGGAGGCGCCTTTGTTGGGCTCTGATACCAATTTGACGCGGCGGCGACGTGGGAATGGATCGACGACACTCCGATATCACGAACATGACGGGAACGGATAACTGCTATCTCACACAGCTCGGCCTCACGCCGGACGGTCTCACACCGGGCGACACACTCAAATCTCACAAGAGAATGAGGGAAGGAGGAAATGCAAGAGGGAGAGCTCACACACACAAAAACAACATTTCATTCAATCTTCATTCATATCATACGTAACACACCATTGGCCTCCTTATATAGGAAAGGCCCTATTACATGAATACCATATAACTTCCACTAATTGGATTTATACCCTAGCCTAACAAGACAACCCCACCAACCCACTTAAAGACTTTGTGGGTTTTAATCAAATAAAATACAAAATTACACACATGTTTATTTGACTTAGACTAGCCTAATAAGACGGAAGTAAAAATACATGTAGGAATACATGTATACATACACACAAATACATATACTCAGTACGCAATATAACTACCGTAGCCGTAAGCCGAGTCTTCAGGAAGGATCTCCGAGCCATAAGCTCGGTGCAGTGGCGGTGCGGCGTCGGCTCCGAGTAGTGGGCCCGGTAGTGGACCCGGTGGTGTCCCCACCAATACCCGCCTTAGGAACAAGTTCATGGGCCTTAGGCTTAAATTATGTTTTTTTTTTCTTTTTTATTCTTCCTCGTAAGCTCAATCACCATCTCTTACCCTTTCTTCTCTCTCTCTCTCTCTCTCTCTCTCTCTCTCTCTCTCTCTCTTTTTGCAACTCCAGTTGATAAGGCCTTGAAGAACCCCAAGATTTTCCAACCCTAGGTATTGAATGGTATGAGACTCCACAGCCAACAATACCATTTTCCAGCACTAACATGGCTGCCTCGATGATCCAAACCCTACAGTTATTGGTTCAGTCGAACCCGCTCCCCTCGATTGAAGTTATGAGGAGCAGCCTCAAAACTTTCACCATAAGTTAGCATGCATTGGGGTTCCCTAGAGAACCCTGCATGTATGCTTTGATAGGGGTTCCCTAGGGAACCCCGCATGTATGCTTTGATAGGTCTCAGAAATAAATTGTGCATCTTCATGTTGTCCATGAATGGAGGGTGAAGAATTTGGCTATGATTCAAGAGGAGGAGAAAATTTCCAAATTGGATGCGACCTTCGCCGAGAAAAGCACCCGGGCTGAAGACGCCCGCACCCATGGTCAAGTGGAACTGACCCAGGCAGAGGAGCTAAGGCGTGAAGCACAAGTCTTGATGGACAGGGCGCAAAACTTACTGCCTCCCAGAGCAGTGAAGAGGAGGGGCGCCGAGCACAGGCGGAGACGACGGCTCTCTCCCGCGATTATGTTGCACTTTAGGATGACATTCATGCGAGGTGGGCTTGCGTTGCCAAGTTGAGGAGTAGCGAGCCGGCGTTACCTTAAGAGGTCTATTTTGAGTTATCATTTTGTTTATGCAACATTCATCTGAAGTTATCCCAAGGGCTTATCTCGGGCCTCTTTTTAGCCAATGAATGAGAGAAATAAATTATAGGCTTGGCTTAACTTGTTGTCGCCTTTATCTCCTTCTCCCCCTTTTCTTCTTTTCGCGATGGATAGTCGGCGGGGGGGGCGCTCAAGAGAGCACACGTCACTTCAAAGAAGTGGCCTATACCCGCTTGTTTACACGCAAAAAAATAATTTTACATATGCATTTATTAGATAAATATGCATATATTTTAACTAATTGATTAACATGTATATTATAAATTCTGTGAGTTTGATTTATTAGACGATTTAGGATTCGTATACTAGACCTTTCCCCACCAACCGTGGTTGGTGTTTATTTACATCAGCGTAGAGTCCGAACACATTTGATTAACTGTCAATAAACGTCTTTTGCCTAGATATCCTTTGTGATGTTTAGGGTTTTATCAAATGGTCATGATCTTAATGATCGTCCATTAAAGATGCATACTCTTGCAAAGAACTTTGAAGACTTTTATTCCTTAAACCTATGTAATCGGTCTTTTAAGACATTTACATTTGATCCCGATTATACAATTGGGCCTTTCTGTTTACATCCGGTTGCAATCCACCCATTGAATATGCTTCAGTCTGCAGCTGGACCTTTGGTTCTACTTTTGTCCACATTCGAACAACTCAATTTGAATCCCATCACAATCGGAGCATTGGGTTGCCAAGGTGATCACTATCGGTCCATTGGATCTGTTTCCGATCACGATCTAACTATCAGATTTGTTCCTGGTTGAGATCTGACCGTTGGATTTGTTTTGGATCAAGATCTGACCGTTGAATTGGTTCCCGATCCGTTGAATTTGAATATGGTCAAAATTTGATCGTTGGATTTGCTCCAGATCGACATCTAACTGTTGATTTCAAATTTCATCACAATCGATTCGTTGTATCGCCAATATGATCACTAACAGACCGTCGGATTGACTTGTGGTCATGATCACTCTTTTGATCGTGATCGGACCATTGAGTTGATGTCTTTAACGGATATTTGCGCACATGACAGGGGCGCACTTGTAATTTTTGACCCTTTCATGGTACGTCTGTAATTTCAAATTTCATCACAATCGATTCGTTGTATCGCCAATATGATCACTAACAGACCGTCGGATTGACTTGTGGTCATGATCACTCTTTTGATCGTGATCGGACCATTGAGTTGATGTCTTTAACGGATATTTGCGCACATGACAGGGGCGCACTTGTAATTTTTGACCCTTTCATGGTACGTCTGTAATTTCAAACCCTTTCTAGGTCTATTTGTCATTTCTTGGCAGCTTGGAGCAATTCTGCCCTCTCTTGACTCTCCCGGGACATTTCTGTCATTTCTTGACTTTCCCAGATATTTTTGTCATTTCTTGACTTTCCCATAACATTTCTGTCATTTCTTGACATTCTGGGGCAATTCTGTCATTTCTTGACTCTCCCGGGTATATTTGCAATTAACATACTTTTTTTTCACAAGGCGTGTGCACCGGTCTTCATGCTTAGATCTCTTTGGCCGCCCCTTGATGTTTGATATGTATTTATTTTCTATAATTTGTTTTCTAAAATATCCATTAAGACTTAGGAACAATGCACATTGGGCCATATGTAAAATATGTCCCTTTTCTTATATTTTTATAAATGTACAAGCACAAGCCTTCATAAGACAAAGAGCGCCATGGGCGATTCTTCCTTCGGTGCTTGGCCCTTGGTGGATACTTTCTAGGGGTACTTGGTCCTTGGTGGATACCTTCCGGGGACTTTTCTGTAATTTTCTCAAAAATAGGGATGATTCTACAATTTTCCCACAAATATGGGCATTTCCATAATTTCTGGGTCTTTCAGGGTTTTTCCTATAATTTCCCACAAGCAGGAGATATTTCTGTAATTTCCTAACAATTGAAGGTTTTTCTGCAATTTTTGGACAGTAGAGGGTATTTGTGTAATTTTTTGGCAGATCAAGATATTTCTCTAATTTCTGATCTTTTCAGGGTTTTTCCTGCAATTTCTTATCTTTTAAGGGTTCTTTTGTAGTTTGTCACCAGTAGGGGGCTTTTTGGACTTCTACCAACAGCATGAGATAATTATGTAATTTTCTGACCTTCCCAGCAAATACCTGTGTACGGGCATCTTCATAATTTCAGAACTTCAAAGAATACCTTGTGCGGGGGTATTTATGCAATTTTCAGATTTTGTCCACATATGCATGCATGGATATGGAATGATACACAATTCTCAGATTTCTTCTGATCGAGCTGCACATAGGCAGGGAAATATTTACAATTCTCAGATGTTGGCTCACATGATACCCAGACAGGGGTATATCAGCAATTCTCAAACTTTTGATGCCGGGACTGATATCTGATTCCTTTGAAACAAATGCAGAATTTTTCTTTTTCTCAGAATTCCATAATGCACATAGGCATGAGTATTTGCACAATCTTTAATTTTTCTGATTACATAATGGCAATGCACAAGGATTTCTTTAGACTTCTCAAGGAGAATGCACACGGATACACAGTAACACCTTGCGCAATGCACCCTTGGATCTCCTTGAGCGGGCTTCTTCTCTTGCTTGATGCTTTGTTGATGCTTCCTCCTTCCAAGAAAAAAAAGAGAAGTCTTCAGCCCACTTAAACCTCCGTAGGCAGGCCGCCTCCTTGTGCTCCTTGGTGGATGATCGATTGAGGAAGTCCTCTCTTCCAATGGCCAAGCCCTCCTATCTATAAGAGTTGAAGGTGAGAAACGTAGAGGAGGTTGTTGCACCCTATAATTTGTCTCGGATAAATTGAGACATTTCCCTCGAGTTGGTCGGGGTTCAATATTCGACGTATCGGCACTCCGTGGAATATTTCCACACATCGGGACTTTGTGGCCCGTAATTCTCTACAATTATAAACCCCTCGCAGCAAGCAAAGTGGTCGGGAGCCGGATTAAACCACCACGATTGTCAGGATCACGTGGCTCCTGGCAAAACCCTAAGGGGTGGAGTTTTCCTCCCTTGGATGTTCAACATGAGCAAAGAAAACCTCGTAGCAAGAAGAAGGAGATGCAAAGGATGGTGTACACACCGCCGAAGAAGTCCCATGCACGTGTACCACGCTGCTAGGACAAGAACAAATCCCCTCTTCGTGGCCTACGGCGCACAGAAGACGGCAAACGAATAAGGAGAGCGCTCCCTCCTCTCTCCACGCGGCGTGCTTCGAGAACGAGACTGAGAAAATCCCAAAACTAGGGGGTTATACGGAGGAATCGGCGCGAGAGACCCGATCGGGGTCGAGCAGACCCGTCCGGGGTCGCCTGACCATGAGGGGGAGGGGGAGCGCGACCGCGCGGACCCACCCGAGGTCGCTTCAACCCTGTAGGCCCTGCCCGAGGTCAAACGACCCTGAGCAGGTCATTCGACCCCGGGGGGGTCTGGCCGGGGTCGAATGACCCCGGGCAGGCCCCTCGCGAGCCTGCCCAGGGTCCTTCGAGCCCGGGAGGGGCCCCCCGGGGTCATTTGACCCCGCCCCCCTTTCTCTCTCTTAGGAAAAGGAAAAAAAAAGAAAAAAGAAGAAAAAGACCCTTCCGAGGTCATTTTTATCCTGTTTATCCCGTACGGGTTCAAACACCTTCGGGTGGCCCTCCAACTTCTTAAATAGACCCCCGAGGGTCCAGAAGGGGAAAAAAAGGCATCAAGTACGAGCTACGAACAGGGACACTTGCACACGGACGAGAAGAGCATTGTTCGTTGTTTTCACTCTCGAGGGGTAGGTGATCCCCGGGTCATGTATTTATGCCCCTAAGGGCTATGTTTGTAACTATGCCCCTCTGCGGGCCATGTTAGTAAGTTTTTACGCCCCCGGGACGGCTAAATTAGGTAGTTCTGCCCCTATAATGGCAGAATTACGAAAGCGTCCTCCCCGGGACTGCGAGAAACATAAGTCCTGTTGTTTACAGTTTTACCCTGCAATCTTTTGTAATTGGGGCTACGCCGCTACTTCCCGCGTTAGTGCGGATCCCTTTGATGTACAGTCGACAACTCGCCGACAACCCTTGTACTCACATGGACCATAAATATATTCAATGGACCCTACAGATCTTTTTGGTGCACACGGTCAAGAAAAATTATAAGAGAACCTCCGACTTTTGAAAAATTGTATACATACCCCTCCCTCTGCGAATCAACGCACGTGCGCCTTCTATGAAGTCCCTCGTTGTTCCTTCCACTTAAGGACATTGCCAGCTCAGTCTTATACTCAAGTGCCACATCAGACCTAGGTCCGTGTGGGGTCTAGTAAAATTACTAAAATACCCCTATGACCTAGAAGTGGCCTAGGAGCCTTCAAAACTCTTTAGAAATAGCCTCAGCACCTCGAAGAGTCAGGGATTCTATCTTACCTTCTCTCCAACCCGGAAATTTCAGAAATGACCCTCGGCCTTATAAAATTACCAAAATACCCCTAGAAATCCCAAATCACCAAAATACCTCCGGAGTCCAGAAAACCTCCCGACACGTCAAACTGCCTACGGCTTCTGCAGAATTGCATCCATATCCTAAATTATAGGGCTTTTGCCTAAACTTAAGAGGCCTTTGATAAAGCCCTAGTTCTATCAGTCTACCAGTGGTGAATGAGTGGTAACTGCGAGCCGCCCAAGCGAGTAGGCGCTCAGCATCAGAACCTATGGAGGGGATTTTAAGGTTTCTTTGACATATAAACAAAGGTGTTCGGACGTTAGGTCGATGTAAATCAACACTGACTGCGGTCAGTGGGGAAAGGCCCAGCACCCGAACCTGAATCGTCTGATACGATGCGCACCCACGGAATAAACCCTTATATAAAATATTTCTTTTCGAAAAGAATACCATAAATATATTCTGTGACCAACAGACTGGCACGCTCTGGTTTTGGATGGAGGAAGTGAAAAGACTTCTGGACATTTTAGCCCCTCTGGGTTTGAAAGGAGAAGGGACATAAGAGGTGAAGAATTTCATGGTCACATAATTTCAGTGCAGGAGATGAAGAGGGAGAAGATGAGAGAAGAAGAAAAGAAGAAAAAATAAATTACAAAGTGGGTTGTGACTCTGTATTCTAGCCGCGCACCCCCAAATAAGCTTTTGTTAAGAAAAATCTAATCCCACATTGACCAAACAACCCTTGTTACAGCTCATATCAACCGGGGGTATTAAAAGGAAGATAAAAACAACCAGATTTAAATTAAACGGATCCCATCTAATGAGTCTGGTAATGAACCTACGAATTTAACACAACGCAAAAGAGAAAGTGGGCTTGAACTCATAAAAACACCCAGAGTGGTCCAGGTATCATCTTCTACAAGAGAAAAAGGAAAAAGGAGTATTTAAGTTTTGAGAGAGAGTAGGGAACCCGAAAGGGCTCCCTCTTGGTTTGGAAACTCGGAGATACTCCCTCTGAGTTGCAGATTGAGAGAGAAAGAGACGAGAGAGGAGAGAAGAGAGAGAAGGGAACCAGGAGGGGCCCCCTCCTGGTTTTGAAAACCCAGAGGTGATCCCTCTGGGTATTATTGTCCCCATTTTATCCTTTTTTTAATTTAAATTGGGAGAGAGAGGAGGAGGGAACCCGGAGGGGCTCCCTCCTGGTTTTGAAGACCCAGAGGTGGTCCCTCTAAGTATTACTCTCCCCATTTTATCCTTTTTTTAATTTAAATTGGGAGAGAGAGAGAGAGGAGAGAACTCGGAGGGGCTCCCTCCAGGTTTGCAAGACCCAGAGGTGGTCCCTCTAGATATTCCTCTCCCCCTTCCTTTTTTTTTTTAATTTGAGAGAGAGAGAGAGAGAGGAAACTCCGGAGGGGGTCCCTTCGGGTTTCTACTCCCCCCCCCCTTTTTCTTTCTTTAAAAAATTTAGGGTGCAACACTGCTCCACCAAGTCAACCCTAGGGTTGGAGTGTATCAAAGGCAGTAGGGCGAGAGCCAACATTACAAACCCGGAGGGGGTCCCTTCGAGTTTCTACTCCCCCGCCCTTTTTTCTTTCTTTAAAAAGTTTAGGGTGCAACACCGCTCCACCAAGTCAACCCTAGGGTCGGAGTGTATCAGAGGCAGCAGGGCAAGAGCCAACGTAGGACCTCCTGGTCTGGTGCTTGAATTTCCTTTCATCTTTGTTGCACATTCGGGCTGCATTGATTGCATTTCTTCCTTGTCTCTATCTTTTCTTCCTCTCTTTCGTTTCACATTATCAATTCCACCGTCCTTTCGAGTTTTCGCCGAAGCTGGCCCCCTTTAGCTTTTTCCAATGCATCCTTTCGGGTTTTCACACTGAGGGATTACTCAATTTTGTCTGAGATGGCCTTTCAGGTTTTCACCTCCACTGGATTTAAGGCCTTTTTGCCCTAAGTGATCCCATGATGGTAATGATTGAGCCCGTCGAGGCACTGCTATTTTAAACTTTTCTTTTAAGAATGGTGAGACAGAAGGGTGAGAACTTCCCCCTTAGTTTAGCAAATGGGTTTAGGCTTGAGAATGTGGGTTTAGGGAGTTGGCATCCTCTAGGGGCAGCCTGGTTGGCCTTTATGGCTCTGGAGTTTGGGTGCAGAGTTATCGTAGGGTGGACTCCCTTGCAATTTATAGTCTCAAGTTTCAAGGTTTAGTTGGCAGACCTTTTTGGTTTAGGGAGCCAAAGGTTTGGAATTTGAAGTTGGCCGACCTTTGTGGTTTGAAAGGCAAAGGAATTGGGTATCAAGGGGGCGACCTTTGTAGTTTAGTAGCCATTGCTTGGGACTAGGATTGACTAACCTTTGTGGTTTGTAACCAAAAAATTTGGATTGGCTAACTTTTGATGCATTTGCCATGATGAGACGAAAATTGTTGGTCGATTTCAACGGTGTAATGCAAATACTACGGCGGGACGAAGCCATTGAACAAGGCCTGCCCGGGCTAATGGCTTGCAATAAAAGGTTTTTTTTTACACATTACCAACTTCACTGTCCTTTCGGATTTTCGCCAAAGCCGACCCCCTCTAACTTTTTCCAATGCGTCCTTTCGGGTTTTCACACCGAGGGTTACCTGATTTTACCTAATGAGCCCTTTCAGGTTTTCACCTCAGTCAGGTTTAAGGCCTTTTCACCCTCAGTGATCCTATGATGGGAACGACTGAGTCTGCCAGGGCACCTCTATTTTAAGTTCCTCTTCTTTTTTTTTGGCATCAGGCCTTGCCGAGGAAGGACATGTCCCAAGTTAACCGTTGCGCGAACTCATGCTCTGGAGCATGATACAACTTCATGTGTTTGCCATTGATGGAGGGAACGGCTTATTCTGTTTGTGATCAACGACCACAAATGCTCCTCCTTCATAGACCGTTTGAACAATATAAGGCCCAAGCCAATTAGGTTGGAGCTTGCCATTAAATCTTCCCGCCAAGACCTCTTTCTCTTTGATCATGGTGAGATCGCCTCTTTTAAATGCTCTTTGTTTTACGAGCTTGCCATATGCTCGTGTCATTAGCGCCTGGTACACCTGCAAGTGCTTGTAGGCCTCCAGTCTTTTACCTTCCAGACTTGTGAGTTCTTCTAGCCTTCTTTCAATTTCATCTTACTCTTGATCAGGCAATCCAGCATGTACTACCACACGATAGGATGCCATTAGGACCACCGCTTCAGCCCCATAGACCAAGGAGAAGGGTGAACAACCTGTGGGAGCTTTGTAGAACGTTCTGTAGGCCCATAATGCTTCATGCATCTTTTCTTCCCAATCCTGCTTGTGGTTGCCAACTATCTTAGGCCAAGAATTTGCAGAGTTTTATTGAAAGCCTCTACCAGGCCAGTGGCTTGGGGATTGTAGACTAACGACGTCCTCCGGTTGATATGGTACTTGACAGCCAACTGGTATATTATTTTTTTTTTGAAGGGTGTGCCGTTGTCCGACATGATCCGGCTAGGGGTGTCGAATATGTAGATTATGTGATGCCTGACGAACCGAGCAACGACCTCTCCGTTTACTTCTCTGAGAGGAATGGCTTCAGCCCATCTGAAGAAATAGCATGTTGTAGCCAGAATGAACTTGTGACCTTTGGTAGATAGTGGGAAAGGCCCCATAACATTCAGGCCCCATTCAGCAAACCACGTGAGGGCCGTACGATGCAATGGATTCGGAGGTCTTCTTGGCATGGGGCCGAAGGCTTGACACTGATGGCAGGGGCAAGCATATTGATTACAGTCCGCATACATGGTTAGCCAATAGAACCCTTTGAGCTTAATGATGTTCTTCATTTTTCATCCAGCTTGATGAGCCCCGTATAGCGTTGAATGGACCTCGCACATTATGACTTTAGCCTATGCTAGTGAGACACACCTTAAGAGGACAGACCTATCTTTTTCATGGACAAATCTAAAGTGGGAGTCCCTGATTAACTCGTAGGGTGCCGCACTGCACAATAATTGAATTCTTTGGGCCCGCCCAGGAAGAAGCCAGCCATTCTTTATCTTGATGATAGGCTCTTGCCAATCCTCCTCCTTCATGAAGCCAGCATAAATCTTCGGTGCATGACAGTGATGTTCACTTGGGCTTCAGGTGGAAGCTTTATGGCCGAGGCTAGTTTGGTTAGAGCATCTGCTTGACAGTTGATGCTCCTAAGAATATGGTATATTTCAAATAAATAGAATTTTTATTTAAGCCTCGTGACTGTGACATGGTAAGTTATTAGTTCCTGCTTTCGGACGTCATAGCCACCAAGGACTTGTCGGACCACCAGCTGTGAATCTCTGTAGACTATGATGCATTTGATATCCATTTCTAGGGCTATTAGGAGCCCAATAATTAGGGCATCATATTCCGCCTCGTTGTTGGTCAAGGGCTTCACGAGGGCACATAAATTGTATAGAATGCCATCCTGGGGTGTTACAAAAATAATCTCGACACCGGATGTGAAGCTTGTGATGCCATTGGTCTTGCTGACCTTCCGAAAGGCGTCGTCGAAGTATAACTCCCAATAAGGCAGGCTAATTGTAAGGACATCATGCTCTTTGTAAGGTACGATATCTTTTGTTTGTTCGGTCGCTCCTCGTTGGGGCATTAGAGCTTCTTCATCGAGGAGCTTAGTATTGAGAGGCGAGTCTTCCGGCATTGGATGCACCACCAGGAATTCCGCCATTCCTTGTCCCTAGATTGTTTTTTGTGGGACGTATGTAATGTCAAGCTCCATTAGGAGGAACGCCCACTTTCCCAGTCTTCCTGAGAGAACGAGCTGTCTGAGAAGAAACTTAAGAGGATCACACTTGGATATGAGCTCCACCCGGTGGGATAGGAGATAGTGCCTCAACTTTTTGACAGCAAATACCAGTGCCAGGCAGACTTTCTCCATGGGAGAGTATCGGTGCTCAGGAACGACCAACTTTATGCTGAGATAGTAGAGCGGCTGCTCTTTGCCTTCGTCATTCATTTGTGCCAGCAAAGCTCCGAAGGAAGCGTTCACGGCGGCAATGTACAGTATGAGGGGTTTTTCTTTGACCGGTGCCCCAAGAACTGAATGGGTGAGTAGGTACTCTTTGATTTACTTAGCATTTTGGCACTCTTGTCCTATACGAAAGGGACGCCCTTCTTCATTAGTTTGCCGAAGGGTGCACATCTTCCGAGGAGATTGGCCTCCAGATGTAGGCAAATATTCCTTGGAAGGATCTAAGCTCCGTCAAATTCTTAGACAATGGCAGCTCCCGGATTGCTTTGATTTTGTCAGGATCTACTTCTATATCCCAATATCTAACCATGAAACCGAGGAATTTGCTGCTTGACATGCCGAAGGCGCATTTCATCTGGTTCATCTTGAGCCCATATTGCCGCAACCTTTCAAAGACCCCGCGCAGGTTGACCAGATAGTCTTCTCGCCTTTTTGTTTTGACGATCAGGTCATCGATGTAACATTCAACTACATCATGCAGCATCTCGTCGAATATCGTGGTCGTGACCCTTTGATACATAGTGCTAGCATTTTTCAGGCCGAAGGGCATCCTCTTGTAATTGAAGATTCTCTTGGGAGACAGAAAGGCTGTGTGATTTTTGTCTTTGGCCGCCATGCGGATTTACTTATAGCCTGACGACCCGCCCATAAAGGACAAATCCTTGTCGCTTGTGGTCATGCCGACCATTGTTTCGGTGATCGGCACTGAGAAGTCATCCTTTGGACATGCCCTGTTGAGGTCCCTGAAGTCAATGCAGACTCGAACCAAACCATTCTTTTTTTTCACTGACACGGTGTTGGCGAGCCAGACAGGATACTTGCAGGTCTCAATGAAGTCCACGTCTGCCATTTTGTCTACTTCTGCCATAACCTGCAATTCCAGCTCATGGCGCATGCACCTTTGTGGCTACTTGACTGGCTTTGTACTAGGGGAGATTGCCAGCTCGTGCCCAACCACAGAGGGATCCAATCCAAGTATCTCCTTATAAGTCCAAGTAAAGCAATCTTTATATTCCAACAATAGTCACTAGTAGGCTTGTCTTTCTGCTTCATTTAGAAAAGCGCTGACGAAGATAGGCCGATGTTGTCCGGTCTCCCCCAGATTGATCTCAATTAATTCGACCATTATAGCTTGCCTGCCATCTTCCAATTCACGCGGCGCAGGCTGCAGATCGATAAAATCCTTTTCTTCGTCGGTGTTGGCCTTATGCACATCATAGTATGCAGGGTTGCTGACAGCCAACGACAGAGTTTCTCTTCCATTGCCTTAGGCTACTTCTACCCCGTAGACGTTTGTGAGAGCACTAAGCTCTTTGTTAGGAGCTGACTTGGTTGACTGTTCCTCGGCCTCCTGAGCGGTAGATAAGCTGACCGAGCTTCCTCCAGTCCCTTTGGGTTGATCAACAGGGCTTGAAGAGGGCAACATCGGGATTTCTTCCTCTTCCTCATCAGAGCTATCAAATTTTGCTTCCAGGTCTGCCTGGCCATTAGTTGGAGGCATTAGTCCTACTGTGTTGACTTCACATTAGACTTGGAAATTCCCTTCTTGATCATATCCAAGTCCCTTGGTATTTTTGCTACAGAAAGGGGGTTCCCCTCGGACTTGAGAAGGATTCCATAGCTGACATAAATAGTCACGTCAGGCTGGGTCTTGAACTTGGGGAATTCGTTGATTTCTGCACATCTCTTTGATAGTGAGGCATATCGTCCATTTCTTGAACCGCCTCCGGGGAATCCTTAGTCGGGATGGCCCAGCCGAAGTCATCTTCCAAGGGACTCCGGGGGACCATGTCTCCTTTGTAGAAGATAATGGGTTTGTCCCTGTTAGCTTTCTTTTTGTTTCTTCTTCTCCTTTAATAGGTGACTATGAAAGTCTTCAGTTGCTCTACTTTGTGCTCTTCCCTCACAAACATGAGTTGCATATATTCTGGCGGCAGAGAGATGCTTGTGCCAATGGCTCGGCTGATGAGGTTAGCCTCGAAGTTGATGCTCCATCTATCAGGACGGGTTGATTTAAAACCAACTTCAAGGCACAGTCTATGTAGCTTTGCCTTTTCTTCATTCACACCGAAGAGTTCTTCTTCGTCCTCTTCGGAGAGCCAACCATTGCTTTTGCTCTTAACAGACGGGTACGGGCAAGATCCCCCGAAATAGAGGGAAGCGTTTGCCAGGGTACATTCATTCGAAGGAACAACCCAATTTTCATGTAGCCAGGGTCTCCCTAACAGTACCTTGTATGAGGTGTTGGCGTCGATGATGTAAAATGTCACCTTTGTAATGAAATCACCAAGAACCATCTCGACATTGACCAAGTCAAGTGCATCCACTGTGTGCTAGTTGAACCCAGAGATTTTGACCGCCATAATCTTTTGTAGGTAGGGTATTAAATATAAGGCCTTGAAGGTCTTCAGGGGCATGAGGTTGACAACCACACCGGCATCCACCATGATTTGGTTTATTTCATATCCATTGATTTTCCCACATATAGAGAGGATGGTTGTAACATGGAGAAAATAGCAGCATGTCCTCCGAAAATGTGACGTTTGCCATGAATGTTTCATAGGCCTACGCTTGTAGTTCAACAGCGTGAGCTTCATAAACTTCAGGCTCCTGGAGTATTTTGATAAGAGCCGCCCTCAACTCTTTACTCCAAGAAATGGCCTCCCATACTGTGATGTTAGTTGGGAACCGCTTCATGTGTTGAATGATCTTGCGATCCGCACGGGCACGAGCTTCCTCTAAGAGAGGTAATACTATCTTTGCCAAGGTCTCTTGTGGACCCTCAAGTTTCTCCTTGTCAGAGGATTGTACAGCCTTGCCTTTGGAACGTTGACCTGTCCCATCTTGGTTGCCTGATGTTTCTTGGAACAGCGGGGCCAAGGACTGGTCCTCTGCCAATGGTGGCTGGGTAGGATCATCTTTGCCAAAGGGGCCAACTTGATCAGCCGACTTGCTTTGAGCCGTTAGATCTGCTAGTTCTTCTTCTTCATCAGAGGGAAATTCATAAACATTGCCCCTCACTTCGACCTCAGGGACGGGACCATGGTCCTCCCCGCGAAAGATGATGACCCTATCAAGGTCCACAAAATTAATGGGCCTGCGAGGAGGTGAATTGGGATTTCTTCCACGGCCCCGACCACGGCCTCAGCCCCTTTCCCCGATGGGTCATCCCTGATAGGCCGCCATGACGGCTCTGCGCCTTGGTCGAGCTGTTGCACCTTCATTTTCTAGGCTGGCATTAATGTTTTCTGGCGGCGGGATCGCCACCATGTTGCAGGAGAAGTATTTAATCATTTCTTCGAGTTCTTCAATAGTAATCTCCTCATCTGTGTAGAACAAAGACAACTCTACGGGGGTCGGCAGTTTCTCTCCCTCTTTTACTCGTTGGTACATTTGATCGAGCCAACTCCTCAGACGAGTCTTAGCTCAAACTCTTCCCATGGGATGTACTGGTCTAGGGAGACTACCCTGGTGGGGCGAGGGGGAACATATTCCTCCAACTCATCAATGAACTTTTGTAGCCTTTAGAGAGGTGTTATCCCCTGGGGAGCTTGCATGGTCGTCGCATGCTCGACCTATTTCTTTGACCTCCTCTTGAGGTTCTTATTTCTGTTCTTCTCTTGCTTCTTGACTTTTGCTGCAACTTGCAAGGAGGGAGAGGTCGACTTCAAGGTCGGAGCAAATGTGCCCCCAGAGTCATATCTTTAGTCCCGAGCATGGGATTTAGAAGACCCAAGCTGGCAACTTTTATTTGCCATGACCTTGACCCAAGCATCTTTTTTTCGTTGCGCTTGAAATTGATTGCCTGCTCGATTATTTCGAGTGGCAGCTCCTGATATTTGGCTAGGCCGATACCGAAGTCTTGAGATGTTTATGTTGCTTCGAGCTTCCCTTGGGCCTGTGGCTTGATATGTTTAGCGCCGAGTCGTGGATTATGCTCGGAATCCCCCACCTTAGCTTTGCCTTTTTGGCTTTGTCTGAGGTCCTTAACCTCGCCTAGTTGGTTGTGCCCAGAGCTAACACCCTTGGGCTGGCTCAGTTGGCTTTGTGTGATTTGTTGCTCGAAGCCCCGTATCGTGATCTTGTTTTTTTGACTTCTCACGGAGTGCTGCTTGGGGTGCGACTCCCTACCCCTTCTTGGGAAGGTCACATGGGCCAAGCATTTTGTTGAAGTATTTGACTCGCCCGGATGAGCGGGAGACTTGGCTGAAGACTCTAGGCCCCTCGAAGGAGTTTGGTTGCGTAACTCCTCGAGGACTTCTTTGTAGTAATTTGTTGTCGACAAGGCACTTTCGACATGGACTATTCCTTGTCAGGTAGGGCCTTCAATCCAGTCATGGACCTCCCAGCCTTCATTGGTCACATGCGGAGAAGCTATGTAATGCAGTGACGAGGACGCCCTCTACCTACCCCAGAATGACTTCATAGTGGGTCCCCCACCAAAATTTCTCTTCCTCCCAAGAGAATGTTGAGCAGTTTCCTAGTGTCTTCTTTTGGAAAAGGCAAGGATTCCAGATCTTGCCACGACCGCCAACTGGACCGCCACAAAGTCAGTTTAACTTGACTAGCCTTCTCCGTCTCAAGCCCAGGAGATTGAGATGCCCCCGTGGTGTGAATCACATTAACAAAGTAGTAGATTACGTTGGCCGATTGATTCAGCTTGCTCCAGTCATGAGTCTACAGCGGATTCGCCAAACAACCTTGCATTGTGATCAATGCCATCTTGAATCATCTTCTCCAACTCATTCTTGAACTCACGTGGCCCAATATGCGATGATACACACGGTGGTTGGGCTTGTTCGCTTTGCTTGCATCAACTGGCCTCCTTGGTTCTGACAAGACGATGAACTTGTTCTTCATGCATAGCTCGAAGAGCTTCTTTGTATGCTCCTTGAACGAGAAAGATGTCTTCATGCGCGCTGCTAACAGCGCAGTGACCAACACCTTGCCTTCAGACTTCTTGCCCGACCCGCTGGATCTGCCCTCTCTGTTACTTCCATTGTTTGGGGAGAAGTCAACAGCACTTACTTCTTTGCCGCTAGCATTGTGCTCTTTTGCTGCTCTATCTTTGGCAGGAGTGCAGTTGGGGTTGTCGACGAAGAACATCTCAATTTCAACAACAATTGAGTTGAGCTGGTCAAAGCTTTTGATATTGGTGCTAATCAACTTTTCGTTGTCCTCTAAGCCTTTCCAGCAAATGGTGACGACGTCTTCTTAGGTCGAGTGATTGTCGCACCTCATCTTGAAATCCCTCCAACGTTTGATGAAGTCGAGAGTCGTCTCTCCTTTCTACTATCGAAGAGAGCATAGCTTCACCAAAGATACTTTGCACTCGACCGTCTAGAACCGGTCGAGGAGCTTCTTATGCATATCCACCCAATCGACTACCGAATTGGGCTTCAAAAGGGAATACCACTAGAAGGTGGTACCCGTCAGAGAGGTGGCGAAGTAGCGGAGGAGGTAAGACTAGTCTAAGGCCAGCTCACCCATGGTTGTGACATAATACGCCAAGTGCTCATGGGGAGACCCCTACCCATGGAACGTTTGTAGTTTTGGGGCTTTGGAGTACTCCAGAGGGAGTTTCTTAAACTGGTGATGGAGTGGGTACAACACACTGTATAAGTCAACAATGGCAACACCTTCACCATGCTGAGCAAACTTTGCCTCCATAACTCTTTCGATCATCTACCATTGTGCCATCAAATTTTTGGCGTCGGTGTGTTTGATGACTGAAGATTAACTTCCAACTAGGAAATTTTGAATTCCGCAGCTAATGTGTAACGCCCCGGATTTTTTTGGATTTTTTTCCGGATCATTTTCATGGGTCTCGGAGTGCGTTTTGTGCTTTACGCGTGTTTTTCCCTGATGTGCCTTCGAAACTCTGTGCAGGGTGAACCGTTGCGTTCTCCGACTCCGGGACGTGACTAGCGCGTTGTGCTCTTCTCGAGGATCGCGGAGGTAATTTTTCGTATTTTTCTGAATTTCTAAAATTTTTGAGTTTTTCTATATATATTAACCTCCTTTTTCTCTCTCCCCATCTCTCATTTCTCTCTTCCCTCCCTCTCTCTTCTCACGCTCTCTCCTCTCTCCCTCTCTTCTCCGGCGGCCGACGGAGGTGGACAGGGGCGAGGCGGCGAGGATCGTGGGGCGGGGAGCGGTGAGGATGGAGCGAGGATCGCGATGGTGGAGGCGGTTCGTGGGATCGCGAGCCGGCGAGACTTTAACGGCGTTTTCTTCGTGGATCGGCGTCCACAGTACGCGGAATCTTCGTTGGAGGTAGGGGGATGGTTCCCTAGCTCGTGTGCTTTATTTCCCGCAAGTTTTGTAGGCCGTGGTGAGCCGAGCGGGATTATTTGGGCGTTTTGGGAAAAATGCATGTTTTTGGGGTGTGAGCTGGATCTAGCGATTTGATCGTGATTTCGGAGTTTAAATGGGTCCTCTCGATGCTAGGGAGGTAGGGGACTAGTTTCCCCTTGTTTTCCCCTTCACGTGGACATGAACGGGGCGTGGAATGGAGTTTTCCACGTGATTCACCGTTTTTCGGGTTCGGGGCGACCTAGCGATCCTTCCAGTGACCGCTAGGGCGCCAGGCAGTCTTGTAGGGGACCGCTAGGGTCTCCCGTATGTTGGTTCGAGCCTTGCGGTCGCACGATGGACCGCTAGGCTCCGCCTTGCGGTCCGAGGGGTGACCGTTTGACCGTGTTTTGGTCGATTAGAGGTCGGTGGGGTAGCGGTCTTACGACTGACCACTAGGCATCGCCTAGTGGTCAGGCAAAAGACCGTCACTCTGCCTAGCGGTCCGAGAAGCGACTGCTAGGGGTTTGCGAGCTCCTGGAGCTTGGCGGTCCAAGGGTAGACCGCTAGGCTGGCCTTAGCGGTCCAGGGGTAGACCGCTAGGCTCCCTAACGGTCTAGGGGTAGCCCGCTAGGTGGTTTTTCGTGCTTGTCGGGTCCGTTTCGCATCATGTTGGTCTCCGGTCGACCCGGTTGTGACCCAGTGGTTGACCTTCGATCTCGTGGATGTTCCGGACACCCTGTGGGTTCCGTGTCCGTGTTTTTGGGTGTCTGGAGGTACCGTGTTACCTCGATTAGCGTGCCCGTGGATTTGGAGGATCCGGGTGACCCCATGTGTTTCGAGCTTTCGTGTTCTCGCTAGATCGAGTCACCGTGTGTCGGTATGAGTGCGGTGGGGTTTCCCCGCACGTCGTGGGTTTCTCCGGAAGGTGGTTTCCGAGTGGGCCGTGTGTGTGGCCTTGGACTGTGCGTCCAGTTAACCAGCCTAGGACTGGAGGTTTTCCGTGTGTCCCTTTAATGAGAGATCAACTCGGTGGCTTGTGAGCTACCTCGAGAATCGTGTCACCGTAGTTTCAGACCAAGGGGTTAGGCCAGATCGACAGCTCTGTGCCGTCGCGTGCAACGGTCTTGACCCGAGTCCGTGACTCAAGGACCGTTGGATTTAGTAGGTCTAGTGGGCCATCTAGAGTTTGGTGGCTCGTGCCGCCTATTACTCCGTGTCACTCGCGATGGATGCGTGCGTGGTTTTCCGTGTTCACGTTTAGTGACCTCACACAAGTCGTAGCCTTCTTACGGCACGCGTGTGCTGACCCACCCGGGAGTGGTGGAGCGGCTTATCCGAGAGAGACGGCTTTTAGGCTAGTTACCGTAGGGCCCCCACGTGCAGCCGAGTCCGGTCTTCCGGGGAAGAACCAGCTAGAGGATCTGACCTAGGGCGCATGGCATAGTTGTCAAGGCGGACGCCTAAGCGCCGCTTAGGCGCCGCCTAGGCGGCCGTGCGGTCTTCATTGGGCTAGGCGCCGGCCCGCCTTATTACACGACGAAAAGGCGGCCTGAGCGGTCGCCTAGGCGGACTGGGTGCCTAGGCGACCGCCCGGTCGCCTCACCCGCTACCCGCTAACCCTTCCCCGCTAACCGCTAACCCGATAACCCGCTACCGCAGGATCCGCGAGACCCGCCACTAACCCCCCCGAGTCCCGACCCCTAGCCAATCTCTCTCTCGATCCCCCTCGGCTCGTCCAGCTCCTCCTCTCCCCTCCCAGCCGAGCCCTAGTTCCCCCGCGGCCGGTGCGGCTTGTGCGGCCGGTGCGTCGTCGGCAGCAGCACAACCTCGGCAGTGTGACGGTGTCTCCCTCCGCCGGCCTCCGGTAAGTCCCACAGCCCCTCCGGGCCTCCGGCCCCCCTCCTCCTCACTCCGGCCCCTCCGGCCCTCCGCCTCCGGCCCTTCGCCCCTCTGGCCCCCTCCTCCTCACTCTGTCTGTCTCCCCCTCCGGCCCCCTCCTCCTCACCCGAGCCCGACTCCCCCTCTCTCTCAGTCTCTCTGTCTCCCTCCTCTCTCTCAGTCTCTCTCCCTCTCTATCTCCCTACTCTCTATCTCTCTCTCGGCTCTCCCCCCCGCCCCCTCTCTCAGTCTCTCTCCCTCTCTGTCTCCCTACTCTCTATCTCTCTCTCTCGGCTCTCCCCCCCGCCTCCTCTCTCTGTCTCGGCTCCCCCCTCGCCCCCTCTATGTCTCTGACCCCTCTCTCTCTCTCGGCTCTCCCCCCCGCCCCCTCTCTCTGTCTCCCTCCTCTCTCTTAGTCTCTCTCCGGGGGCGGGGGGGGGGAGCCCAGAGAGAGAGAGGTCAGAGGAGGGAGACAGAGAAAACTCTCTGTTAGACAGTTAATAGTTATGTATGTTCTGATTATTTTATTTTTTTGCAGTGGTCATCATGGAAGAGTCTGGTTCAACAGGAGGTACAGAAGTGAAGAAGAAGGCCAAATCTAATGATCCTAGGTGGAAGTACGCATATTGACCAGATGAGCATGATAAAAATAAAATAAAATGTGAGTTATGTGGTTTGATAACAAATGGAGGAATCAAAAGACAGAAGGAGCATTTAATAGGAGGGTTTAGTGATGTGAAGAAATGCCCAAAAACTACAAAGGAGATTGCTGATGAGATGCTGAGTTGGCTAAACAAAAATAAGAAAAGAAAGATGCCATGTTGTGAGAGTACAACTGTAGATGATGATTCTTCCGAGGATGAGACAGTTGAAAGATCAAAGAAGGGTTCCAATGTGTCAATGCCACTGTCAATTTCAACTAAAAAGATTGTCAAAGGTTCAATGGATGTTTTTGCAAGAATGAGTGCTGAAGATTTTGTAGATGCAAGGAGGAGTGAGAAAAGAGTGCAAAGTACGTTGGAGTCTAGAATGAAAAAAGAAGAAAAAAAGATTGTTGAGAAAGCTATAGCAACATGGTTTTATGAAGGAGGAGTGCCTTTTAATGCGGCCAAATTAAGAAGTTTTGAGATAATGTTTGAACTTGTAGGGCGATTTGGACCAGGATTTAAGCCACCTAGTTACCATAAGTTGATAGTGCCTCTCCTCAAAGAAATGGTAGAGGAAACAAAAAGTTTGCATGTTGAATATATGCAACATTGGAAGACTTATGGGTGCACTATCATGTGTGATGGGTGGACAGACAAAAGACAAAGAAAGTTAATCAATTTCTTGATAAATTGTCCTGAAGGCACTTACTTTATGGAATCATTTAATGTTTCTCATCAGAGAGAAGATGCAGGATTGTTGTATGAATTGTTGGATATGATGGTTGAAAGAGTTGGAGAGAGGAATGTTGTTCAAATTGTGACGGATAATGCATCTTATAACATTGCAGCAGGTAGAATGTTGATGGAGAAAAGGAAACAATTATTTTGGACGCCTTGTGCTGCCCATTGTCTTGATCTCATGCTAGAAGACATTGGCAAATTGAAAGCTTATGCAGGTACCATCTCAAAAGCTAAAAAGTTGACAACATATATATACACCCACACTCGTTTGCTTGACCACATGAGGAAGGAGACAAAAGGAAGATAATTTGTAAGGTTTGGAGTGACAAGATTTGCCACAGCCTTTCTCACGTTGGAAAGATTGCATGACGATGCCGTAAAGAAAGGTTTACGAAGATTGTTCACTTTAGATGGATGGCATAACAGTGTATGGGCAAAGACAAATAAGGGGAAAATGTTTCTTCAATTGTTTTTCAAGTGAAGTTTTGGCATGCCATTGAAGAGATATTGAGAGCATCTCAACACATTTTGCAGGTTTTGAGGTTGGTTGATGCAGATGAGAAACCTGCAATGGGATACATTTATGCTGCAATGGAACATGCAAAGAAGCAAATAATTGAGAACTTTGGTTCTAAGGAAACTAAGTATCAACCTGTGTTGAAAATTGTAGAGCGGCGTTGGAAGGATCAAATGAATCGTCCTCTACATGAAGCAGGATTTTTCTTGAACCCAAAATTATATTATGAAGCCCGTACGAGAGATGGTCCGGCTGCAGTTACAAAATTCTCAAATTCTTTCTTAGCATGTGTTGAAAGGATGGAGCCAAATCCTGATATACAAGACAAGATCAATGATCAGATGGTATTGTATATGAATGCAAGAGGTGCTTTTGGAACTTCAATGTCAATCAGAGCTCGCGATAGGAGATTGCCAAGTGAGTAATTTGATTAAATTATTATTTTGTGTATTATTTCTGATTTCATGAGAATGTGTGATTTTAATTAATCTTTCCTTGTTAAATGTTACTCTAGCTGATTGGTGGATGCAATATGGAGATACACCAGAACTCATGAACATTGCTTTGAGGATTTTAGGTTTGACTTGCAGTTCTTCTGGTTGTGAACGTAATTGGAGCATATTTGAATTTGTAAGTAGTCTTTTAAAATAAATTTGTAAGAAATCTATTTGTGTTAAAGTCATTACTCTTATCTTTGTGTTTTTACAGATTCATACAAAAAAGAGGAATAGATTAGAGTATAAAAGACTTAATGATTTAGTCTATGTTCAATACAATCGGCGCCTTCGTGAAAGATTCTTAGAAAAGAAGAAACATCCAGAGAGATATGATCCAATATGTTTAAGAGATTTAAATTGGGGAAGTGAGTGGATGACTAAAGATGGCGATGATGTAGTTCATGAAGGAGATGACCTTACCTGGGAAATGGTGGATATAGCAATGGACACATCAGAACAAAGGGCTAGAAGAGACACACTCTCAAGAGGAAGCACTTCACATTCTATGGAAGAGGGTGATGATGAACAAGATGAATTGGAGAATGAGGAAGAAGAGACAGATGATGATGATGCACCATGGGAATCAAATGATGAAGGTGGTGATAAAGATGAAGATGAGGATCTTGAAGCTTCAAATGAGAGAGCACTTGAGAATGCAATGTTTGGTTTTAAAATTTAGATATGTTATTTTTTTGCTGGATATTGTATGACTTTTATGTCTACTATTGTATGTGCTACTTCCTTAATTTCTCGTTTGTTTGTCCAAATATATGCTTGTCCATGTGATGACAATTGGTGATGTTTGTTTCTTTTGGTATAAGCATTATATTACTTGTATGCCGTTTTAAATATGATTTGCAGATGTTTGGAAGAAATTGGCAAATATCAGGTTAGTATTTGATTCTTCTTTCTAAAAGTCTAATTTTTGTTGTTAATTTTATCTCAAAATTCATTTTTTACATGTTATTGTAATGTCATTTCTATTAGTTTTTATTTTATCTCCATACTATTGTTGTTATCTATATTTGTAATGATCATGATTAATTTTTATATAGAAAATTACATATATATTAATGAACACATTTATTTATGAACTTGACGCCTAAGCGCCGCTTAGGCAGGCGCCTTAGCGCTTAGGCACTCGAGGACCCCAAGCTCGCCTTGGTCGCCTTGTCGCCTTGACAACTATGGCGCATGGTCTGTGTGTGCACACTGGGCTGGGGACGTCGGACCCGCGCTGACGAGCGCGACCCCAGCTTGTCCTTGTTTTGTGTTCCTGGTTACTAGTACGGTGTCTCAGTCTCCGCCTGGGACGTAGTAGCGGGACATCTGAGGTTGTGGACTAAGTCGTCAGTGGACGCATCCGGCCTTGCTTCTGGTGGGTAGTGCTCCCGTCACGTGACGTGAGTTTTCTCGTGAGTCGAGTTCCGCTTCACGTCTGCGAGACGGGATTTTCCGTGGAATTCGGAGTGTTTTCCCGAAGCCGAGGTCTAGGGGTTCCGGTGAGCGTCACCGAGGGCTTCTCCCTAGACGGCGTAGAGTTCACGATGGCGAGGTCGTGATTGTGTTTCCAGAGCGCGTGGTTTCGGTGGGCCTTTGTCTGTGAGGACAGGCCTCCATGACAGAGGTGTCGTGGCGTTTTCCTAGTAGCGTGACTAGGGCAGTTCATGTTCTGGTCGTCTCCCGACTGTGGGATGATTTCGGGATGTCGGATACGTGGCTTGGTTGTTCCCCGACTGGGAGACCGGGTCGTGTTTTCCGGTACAGTAGGAGTAGCTGTAGCGCCGAGTTTTACCGGCCACCGTGTTTACTGTTCCTGCTGTTACTGTTGTTCTTGCTGTTACTGCTTTCCGTTACCGCCGTTGTTTACGGTTGGGGTTCCGCGGGATCCCTACTGAGCCAGTAACTGGAGGCTCACCCCTGCTTTTCAGGTGCAGCGGTTCTTCCTCGTGGTTCGAGGGTGCTGTGCGGAGATTTGTAGTTGCCAGCTCGTCGGGCCGAGTGTTCACTCGGCATTTGGTACGTTCCTTGCCATGACTGTACTTTCTGTTGGACTAGACTCTGTTGTAATTAGATTGTTTATTTCTGCTAATTGTTGAATTGTCCTGTTTTATTTCTTATTTCTATGTATACCACACCTATCCTTTTAGCCCTTCCGAGCCCTCCCGCTCGTGGGCGGCGGTTCGGGATTCGAATGGTATCGGGTCCAAGGAAGGCAGTATCGGTTTCGGTACCGGTTTCGGCCGGTTCCGAAATCGATACGTACCGGTTTCGGTACCGGTATCGGTTTCGGCCGAAACCGGTTGAAACCCTTTAAAAAATTAAAAAAAATTATGATCCTGTCTGGTTTCGGTCGAAACCGTCCAGTTTCGGACCGAAACAGGTCGGTTTCGGACCGAAACAGGTCGACCGAAACAGGTCGGTTTCGGACGAAACCCTTAATGGTTTCGTCCGAAACCATTAAAAAAATATTTTTTAATAGTTTCTGACCTGCTACAGTATTTAGGTGCGGTTTCGGATCGGTACCGGCCGAATCCGATACGTTTCGGCCGAAACGTATCGGTTTCGGCCGATACTGCCTTCCAGGATCGAGTCTTCCCGATATCCGAATCTCGGGTCATCACATAATGGCTTCATTGCAATGGCGGAAGCATTGGCGATGGCCGGCCCGCTTTGAGGCGCTAGCTCTTCTATGCGTGGTATCACGATAGGCTATGGTGGCTGTAATTCTCTCTGCCGCAACAACTCATGCAAGAGGCTTTTCAATTGTTAATTTTCATGTTCCAGTTCTTCGAGAGTGACCTCTTGGGCATTATCCCCCAAGTCGCCGTCACTGCCTGGATTCTCATCTTCATGTGCACCGTGGTTTTCCTCCGACACGGCTTCAAGATTCTCCTAGCTTTGGGACTCTGTTGACACAGTGGTTTCGCGACCCGGCTATACCGAAGCCCAAGACATCGAATGAGAATTTCTTAGGCACGCCAGCAGCTCATTTAGAGCGTCTGACGCTTCTAATGGTTGTTTGCCAGTGGTGTAACAAGTTAATACCTTGACGATATCATTGGTCACTTGTATTACTCTTTTCTTCCTTGGTTGCATTCCCGAACAGGCGGGTACCCCCAACCTGTCATAGACTGAGACCCGAGGTGTAGAAGCCACGATCGAGTAGTTGTCTTTAGCTCGGGTCGGCCCCGAGGCTGATGGATGTCGGGCTTTTTGTAAACCCCTTTCCACTTCTGCTAGCGGGGACGTAAAGCCTTGTCCCCAAGAATCGTTGGAGCCTCGGCTTGTTGTCGTTCTGCCGAACTTTGAGCTTGGTGCAAGTCCGACCCGCGAATGGGCATTTCTGCCTCGCCCGCCTGATAGCATGGGCCTCCTCCTTGGTGACCCAATCTTTCTTCATGCGGGGTTGGCGCTCCTCCACTAGGTTACTCCCAGACTTAGGCTTGGAGCTATACCGAAGTCTCTGCCCCCGTCTCGCCGCCGGTATGCTAGATTTCTTCAAAGCCACTTTGTCCTCCCGTGTTTGTTGCAAGATTTCGAAGCGGTTGGATGTAGGAATGGTCGGGACATGCTTGTCCCACGGTAAGATTGGCTCGCCTCCAATGAGCCGAATACAGAGGTCCCCGACAACGACGGCTTTATCGAAGCTAGAGATGGTCGGTGCTAGCTTCTTGCATCTGCGGCTACCTTGGCGGCACCCCCGTTGAGCAGGAGCGGAGTCGGTGCTGATGTGATTGATCGAGAATATCCGATTGATGACAACTTGGGGCTTGGTGCCCTTGAGAGGTGCTGGTGTGACCGGTTGCTCCTTGGCCACAGGGACGACGCCTAGGAATTAAAGCGAGCCGACAACCACTGGAAAGTTGCCGAACACTACAGGAGTCGCCTAGTATCCAAACCTAGCATGATTGGTGATGACCTGGGGACCATAGGTGACCGCCGCCATTGCTTTGTGGGATTGACCGCTTTGAGCGCTTAGCTGCTTGCTGCTTGCTGATCGCTTGCTGCAACTCGGGCACCCTCCTCTTCCTCTCCTGTAAGAAGGAAAGGGCATCACGACCTTTGGCAAAGGTGTGGATCTTATTTGGTAGAAAGAAGAAAAGCTAGAAATGTCCTGCCGAACGTGCCAGTTTGTTTCACGTGAAAAAAATCTTAAAGAATATTCATTTGTTCAACATAAATGCACATGTTTTAGCAATTTAAATAGCATGTGCATTATCGATTCCGCGAATTGGGTTTCTTAGACAATTTAGGGTTTGAGTACTGGACATTTCCCCACCAACCACAGCCGGTGTTTATTTACATCGGAGCAAAGTCCGAATCTCCTTGATTAACTGCCAAAGAAGTCCTCGATCTTCGCAATATCATCCGTAACATTAAGGGCATGTTTACGATCGCAATAGCAAACACCCTTGAAGAGATGAGGGCGCTTATGTCGTAGTGGAGGTATACAAATGGTTTGGTCCGGATAGGTTAGGACTGGCCTTTAGGGCTTGGGATAGTCCGGCCATCTGAATTTAAATGTGTGGAAGCCCCTCTCAAAACTTGGTGTTCAAGGATATGATTGCAATTTGGCAAGAACAGGGGTATATTTGTAACTGTGTAGAAGTTCCAGGTTTAGTTGCAACTTCATGCTGAGGGGTTTGATGCAATTGCAGTTTAGCACTGGCTGGGATTTAGATTGGCATTTGGTATTGGCAGTTTGGCATCGGCAAGGGTTTATTGGTAGTTTGGCGTTGGCGAAGGTTTATTGGCAGTTTAACACTAGCAAGTGTTTATTGGCAGCCCAGGCATTGACTTTGGTCCCGATCAGCAGCCCGGTTGCCTAGGGGTTTATCTCTGTCAAGTTGTCGGGTCGTTGTGTAAGTGACTCGAACCTTTTTGTCAGAAGATGGCTTACATGTGCGAGCCGCCCCATGCAAGAGGGGTATTTACACTATTACAGAAAACTCAAGGTATTTTTGTAACCCTAGACAATGCTTGAAAAAACAAGATATTTCGGCCCATGCAAGACTCTACAAGATTTCCCTCGACGAATTATAGACTTTTATAAGACTTTCTTGCATAAATGCAAGGCATCTCTACAATTTTCTAAAGTTGTAGGACATTTCTGCAATTACATAATTTTACAAGGGTTTTCATGCAAACTCAGGGGTATTTTTGTAATTGCCTAAGTGCCGTCACAAGGGCGTTTTTGTAGCATACCCCGCTTGAGACACTAGAGGGCCAAGAGATAAAAATCTCCAAGCGCTCCAAGGGTTGCTCCCATGCTTGTGTCTCTGCTTGAGCTTGAGTGGGCTTGCCTTGTCGCTTCCTTGCTTTTTTTTCTTCTTCTTGTTCTCTTTTTGGGGGGGGGACCCCCTTAGGGGTACTTATAGGGTTTGGAATGGGAAGGGGCTACCCCGAACGAGTTGTAGGCCATTGGAGGCCCACCCAGACCGGGTGGGGTGGGCAAAACACGCAGCTGAACCAGGGGGGCGGAGGCTACAAGAGCCCCACCCGGACCGAGTGTGTGCCGCGCAGGCCCACCCGGTCAAGGTGGGCCCTCCTTGGGCTCCACCCGGTCCAGGGTGACCCGGGAGAGGCTAAGAAGGGGGTGACCCGGGAGAGGCTAAGAAGGGGGCGTCCCTATAAAAATGCCCCCTTTTTTATTTTTTTGGGTTTTTTTTCTGGTGCCTTTGCCACGTGCAGGAGAGAACAACGTTTCCAAGATGCTTTGTACTTTGTCTTTTTGACTTCTTCGGCACCGCTTCTTCCCGGGAAAGACTCCGCACTTCAGGGATTGCTTCCGCTCCTAACTCGGACACTACGTAAGTGCAGTGGGGCACCGCTTTGATTGCCCGCTTGATGCGAACTTGTATTTTTGTATGCCGTACATACAGTGAGGGTTTTCGAGACTCGTATTAGGCCCGCTTTCCCGGCGGCTTCGACTTCGTGCCGTTTTTTAGCCTCCGTGATACCGATTTATTTATCTTTTATTTATCTCAATTAATGCAAGAAAAACAACAGGTCCAACAAGAGGTCAAGCAAAGGGTGAGTTAAAATGTCTATCTTGGAAATGTAATGTGCCCTTTGGGCTGCTTTGGGCCTGAGTTGTTTTTTACTCTTTCTATTAGAGGCGATCAGAAAACCCACGACCACCCGAAAAAGGAAAGCACATCAGTGATGGCCAGTTCTGATCTGAATTCAGACCATAAATCAATCGATTCCATGAACTATGCTTCATTGAGAGCATTAATATTAGAACTTGCTGCAAGGTGGTTTTTTATTTTTATTTTTTATTTTTCAAAATTATGTCCCGACCTTGGGACCCACCTAAACTACAAGTCTGTACAAGGCACACCACAATCAGACGAAGAAAATATTTTTTAAAAAAGGATCATTAATGAGCCAACCACTTTTGGCCCATTAAAAACATCTGATCTGTCTTTAAAAAAAATCTGATCATGGTCTGTCCTGTACAGACATGTAACTCGGGTGAGTCCTGAGGTCGAGACAATTTTTTAAAAAAAAAAAAAAAGAAAGCCTACTGCACATCCAAGGTGTGCAGCAAGTTTTAGTCTTAATATTATACCATGCTGCTAATTTGGCACCTCAGATAAAAGAGAGGAAATGCCACTGTAACTTTTTTCTTTCCATATTTTTTTATGTTGGATAGATTCTACCAAGTTCCCCATTGTGGCTAAATTGTCACTCCTATGTAATAATTCAGTGAAGCTGAATGCATGGTTGAACGAATAGACAAAATAATTCAGCATAGAGATGGATGCGATGCATAAAGTTATTGCTTACAACAGAGGTAAACAAATTTGGGCTTCAGATAAGGTGGCAAGATTCTATGTTTTACGTGTCCTCATCCTTGCAACTGAAATTAGTAGGTAAAGAATTTTAATAAATTCCAAGAGAGAAAAACATACCTGATGGGAAATATCTGGCTGAGAGGTGTAATCATTGGCCTAACAAAGTAAAAGCATTTTATTACATTTAAACATCACAGATAGAAAATCCACACTTCATTAGGTTCAAACATCACACCCATAGATTCATTTAATCGAAATTTACTTACCAAAATATTTGTATTTCCAGATTCATATTCAAATTCAAGTTTTTCATCATCACTTTGAGCATATATGGACTGAAGCGAGAATTGCGTCACAGGGATGCCATTAGGTCGTTGCCGATCATCCATCACAATCTGAAAAAATAATCTTTGGCATCAAAAGATTTGAAAATAATCATAAAGGAAAGGTGGCAAAGTGCAAAGTGACTGGAATTTTTTTCCCTTTAACGAAAAAGGTAATTGTGCTTTTGATGGTGGCATGCAGTGAAGCAAGATACATCAAATGATAAAAACAGAGTAGGGATATTTAATGAGCTGTATAATTCATTAGGCTCCACTGCCTAGTTATCCTAAAAGAGAACTGTGTGGTCAGGACCTCAAATGCACTAGATAAATGTATTTTTTATTTTTTTAATAATCTGGGAGTAAATCCACCCATTCAGGATCAAGCTTGGATCACCAATAGCCCAAGTTGAGGCAAGTCAAACGTCTCTCGTGCAGTGGGTACTCCCCCAGCCCGGATCAATAATCACGGTGTAGATACCTCCAACAGTGTGTCCACAAGTGGGAATTGATCTCATGACCTCAAGGTTTGCCCTGAGGACAGTCATGAGGCACCAGATAAATGTATAAAAGGGAAATCAATTATCATAAGCCACTAACAAATGTGAAAAATTATAAGAATACTCGGAACCAGTTGTTAGACTTTACAAACCTTATAGCCAAAAAGTGAGCAACAAGCTCTTCTGAAAACTGAGATTTTCTCAGCAAAAACTGCTTTGTATCTGTTTGACATAAGCAAATGCTTAGTTCATTTCGAATTGAGAATGTCAACAATAAAGTGACTCAAAATAAAAAGAATCAATAACCTTTCCTCACGCTTTTCCAGAGTTGCAATCTGACCTTTGAGTTGAGCAAGCTTGTCAGATATTTGTGCATCTATTAGGTTTCCGGCATCTGTTAACAGATTAGAAAAGACAATTCAAAAGATTAATAAGTTATCTTACTAACTATACAGGCGTACTACCTTATCTCTACTTCACAACATAACATTTCCTTAGACTTTAAATTAACTTAAATAAAAAAAATCAAGTGATTGGCGAGGTGTCATTGTTTGAGGCAAGAAGGTCAGACAAACCCAAACAAATAATGTTATTCTGGAGACAAATAGGAAAATAACATTCATGTGCAACAAATCTATCTTAACAAGCGACTTTAATAATAGAAAATTGTGCCAATAGATGATTATGTGCCAGTGTCTCTTCAACCCCATCCCACATGCTCTCATATAGTAGTACAAGGAAAATGCTTAAACATCCCTCAGTGAAGCTCAGACGTCATTGACACTTTTGAGCTGGACCTTGGCTCAGCACACTCTAGTTGGGGATAGTGAAAGAAAGAGCATGTACAGATTTAATGGCATGATCTATAACAATATCATATAACCACACATGGGTCTATGATCTTTGACACAACACAATTCAAGTATCAACATGAGCGTATGTCAGATTGGACAAGTACTTGAAGACAAGACATGAGGACATGAAAGATGTAATATCTGCCAACCGATGTATATGTCAAAATATACCAATTAAACAATGTCTGAGATTGATAAACAAGTTGAATGTCGATTTCTAGAGAAATTTCAAATCTAATAGCCTCCAGCACACTGGCAAGCCTCTTGCTGGAGTTCCAATAATATATATGTTGTATTCAAAACATAGCTACTGGGAAACTCCCTCCAGCGTGCAAAACACTGTCTCAAGAAATGCATTGCACATCTCTATACATCCACAACATTTGTACATCTTACATCTCTCTAAGTTCTTAATAGCATAATACATGTTGTCACATTTTGAAATCCCCCTTACAAGAATAAACAGATAGGAACCACACTGACTGGGTTAAATATTTTCCTTTTTTTCCAGAATGGTGGATTCACATACCTGATTGTCCTTTCAGCTCTTCAACAGCTTGCAATTTTGCCTTTGCCTTTTGTAACTCAGATCGTAGTGCCTCTATGGTATGCTTTGTTTCACTGTCAACGGTCAATGTATTCACCATTCGTAATACCTTTGTGCTTTCAGTGGAGTAATCACCATGACCCAACTAGCAAAAGCAAAGAACCATAACAATGCAATGGCACAGTCAAAAGCAACCAGATGATTATATGCAACAATAGTCCAGATGAGTCAAATTGCATCACTCAAGAAGTTTAAAAATTAGGTTATCTATAGTACCAAGAAATCAGAGAGAGCACAATCGTTCTAAGTCTGAAAATAAAGAAAATGATGTTATAACTTATAGCAACTGTGATGATTAAAAGTTCAAAGACAAAATCTTCATTCAGAAGTAAATTAATAACCCCAAACAGCATGTTGTATATCATGCTTTTATTATAACTTTGAAATGGATTAAAAATATAAGGCAAGAAAGTCGCCCAAAAAAAAGCAAGCGTTATAGAAATAATTACATAGAAACTACATATCATTAACAAACAAGTGAAATAGTAGAGATCTCCGAAAGAATTTTGTGATGATGTTTGCAAATTGTACCTTGGACTCCAGTAGAGAGATCTCAGCACGAAGCCGATCACTTTCACGCTCCAAAGATTTTATTCTTCTTGCCTCATTACTGAGATTTTCATTGAGGACCTTTAGTTCATCATGTTGACGATTAATGATCTCTCCTTGTTTGTGTAGATCATTCTCCAATGCTTTAATGATCTCTTCCCTTGCTGCCAGAGATGATTCGAGCTCCTGTATGTTTGAAAACATCAAGAAAACTCTAGGAGAACAGCCATACTATAATTAATAAGTGAAATAAAGAGAATATTGCTACCTTAAGCACTGAAACATTGGCAGTTCCACCCTCTGAATCCAAATTCCTTAACTTATTAGCAGCATCTTTTCTTAGTCGATCCCTTTCTTCAGTGACTGCGCCACTCTGTCATTTACAATGAAAGGCTACTAAGTTCACAAAAAGGAGAAGAAAAGGACTAAACATCGGGAAAGGCACACCTAAGATAATCAAACCAATACATAAAATACAAGAGTTTAACACTGCAAAATAGTAATAGCTTCATTATTGGGACCCTCGTCAACTCAGTGCACTCCAACTGGACTTTTCAGCAGTTTTGGCATGACCATCAGAGCAATTAGGTGCCAGATTGATTGCCAGCAGTAATGATTGCTCAGACCTCCGACTATACAACCGAAGTCAACTCCAGAAAGAATGAAGGCAAGTCAGAAAGTACACTAGGTGTGGATGAGAAACTTTTCTCAGCACCAGTACAATATCTTAGTTCCCTCAATTGAATGATTTCACCTAGATCTACATCTACATTTAGTAATGAATAAGAGATCTCCTTTGATCAACAAATGAGAGCTGCAATTCCTATAGCTCGCCTATCCCCAAGCCTTGCCTACTTAAACCCTGAAAATAAATACATCGGTGAATCGTATACAAGGTGTGATTTGGTGATAGACATTGGAGAAGAGCAATCAATTACAAAATATGAGGAATAAAGCAGTAGGTGGAGACTTTGAGGAGGTGCAAACTATTTTCACAGGAGTCCTAAAATTTGTTGAAGAATTGGAAGGAAGATGCCTCCTAAAGGTGTCTAGAATTAACCTTCGCATCATATCATGGACTCCCTGAAAGATTAAAAACCCAAATTCATTAAGGCATATGCACTACAGGATAAAGACTCAGTCTTAAATCCTTAGATGGAGAGTTTTCGCATACTCCCCCCACCCCCACCCCAATCCAGCAAAGAGAGCTAATGAACTGCATGGGGTTGCTCTTTCCTTTTTGTACATAATGATTGTGTGAAAAGCGCATCCACTAACCTAAAGAAACTTTCTATCTTGATTTATCCACATTTTCACATTAGGGCATCTTTAAGACCAGTCATCAAGTGCATACGAACGATCACACCAAATTGGCAACATGTTTACTTGTCGGGGAGAGAATTATAAAAAAGAGAGTGAAATAGAAGGCAAGGAGGAGGCAGAGGTGGCGCTGCCTTGAATACTGGTGGGTAAGAATACATGATATTTTCACTTCAACATTTCATTGACTTCATGCTTGTTAATAAACTTTTATATTGCCAGTTCATTTTAGGCGCTTCCTGTCACAAAATTTCACCAAACTTCAGGTCGAATCTGGTGGAATCAACATGCCAATTCCTGAGTTGTGAAGACTTGGTGTCAATACACCAGCACAGCGTACATGTTTACTTGCTTGGAGCAAATTTGATAGTCTTTAACTTGAGGTGGTTCAAAAAATCAGTCCCGTCTATTCTTAAGCAAACACGAGAGACTAGCAAGAGATAATGCATGTCTATGCCCTAATTAGTTCATTTTTGATCTCTTAGCATGATATGCACATCCTTTATAGAAGAAACTACATATTGAATCTTTGCTTCAAATGTCCCCATCCAAATCTTCCGAAAGTGAAGAAGGGGCAAAAAAAAAGTAAAGCCTGGTGGCAATTTTATTGCCTAATATAGCCTTTCATAGTTTACAACATTTTCTAGATAATGAATCAGACCTCTATCTATTCACAAACAGTTTATATCCTATTTCTTGGATATTCAAGACAACAAAAAGTACACAAAAAAGGGTAAATTTCAATGCTGCTGATGAATTGTGATATTGTGGAACAGAAAAAAAACAACTAAATGCCTACATGAATAGAAAAGAGTACACTAGATGGATGCTCAAAGGATAGAAGGGGGGGTGGAACCTGAGACAGAAACTAACCATCAGCTTAACCCGCTTCACCTCCAAATTTGATTCTTCTGCTTTCTCCTTCGCCAATGCACATTCTGTTTCAGCTTTTTGCCTGCAAAAGTTTGCTGATTCCAGGGCTATCTCCAACTCTTTCAGCCGTGCAGTTACCTCACCAACCTTCATCGTACTCTCAATTGCTTCTCTGTATTGCACATAGAAGCAACAAGTAAAATGTCAACAAGCAACATAGAACACATAAGATACGACAAAGTCAGAAAGAGAGTTAATAAAATCCAAAAGGCAGATATCAGCAGAATACAAGGGAATGAATCCAAAGGCATGACACGGTGACATACTTCTGCAAGGAAACAATTTTGGGGGGTATATCACTAAAACAGAAAACTCCAGGTATCACATCAATTAATGATTTCCACATCTTCAACTCATTCTCCAATTTCTCTGCATGCAGCTGAACCTCCACTAGTTTAACTATTTCTGCTTCTGCCTTCTCTCTGCGGCCCTTTTCTTCTAATAGTTTCTCCTTCAATAACTCTGTGTTTGCATGGAAAGATTTCAGTTTCCGCGCCTCTCGCACTTCAGCCTCCTAGTCACTCAAACAACAAAATGGACAGAGTAAATAGTTACAAGACATGGAACTTTCTTTATTTAAAGGAAATACATGGCACACAAACAAGAAATAACAGATTTGCGAACTTCAAAAATAGATGAATCAATTCAATGAGATCACTAGTGTTGAATTGAGACAATTATGTTTCTCAGCAACAACCAATAACAGGAAATAATCCACTACATAACATGCTTGCAAAAAAGTGAAAATGGATATAAGGACAAACAACTCACATAATTCCGAAGCTCTTCCTGAAGATGCTTCACCAAAGTCTGGGCCTCTGTTGGAGCAACAGCCTCATGTGATGGAGCTGCGAGACTTGAAACTCTGTGTTCCAAATCATTTTTCTGAACAAGGCACTAGCAAAACAGCAGAATTGCAATATCATACTGCAGTAGTATCAATAGGGTAAAAAACTGGCTCCGTGAATGTTTTGGGTGTTCAGCTTGGGTTGGGGGTTCTTTGGGTTGGCCTCATTTTAGGTTAATCGGGAATGGTATACACAGCACATGCAATGTGATTGGGGATACAGAGATAGCTTATCAAGAGGATTTGGACATTCACCATGTTTTGTTTGCAGACATCTAATTCTTTTAATGAAATATAGTACCATCCACCTTCAAGAAAAAATGAAGTAAACACTAGCGGGTCACCGATCTACATGCCAAATAGAAAATCATTCAGTTCGAGCATTTGTTTCACATGCGGAATTTTGGATATCCATTTCATTGGATGAATATGCATATATTTTGGTATATTTTGCTAATTCCGCGCTTTTGGATTTATCAGACAATTTAGAGTTCGTGTATAGGACTTTTCCCCACCGACCGGAGTCGATGTTAATTTACATCGGTACAAGTCTGAACACCTTTGATTAACTGTCAAAGGTCCTCTTGACCCCTACGATATGGATTATGATATTGAGGGTTTTACCCCATGCCTAAGGCAAGGGTACATTCGCAATTTTTTCTTTGAAGGGGGTATATTTGCACTTTTCCATTTCAAGGGGGTATATTTGTACTTTTAACTTTCGAGGGGGTATATTTGTAATTTTCCCACGCAAGGAAGATGCTCCCATGAGACCCTTTTCTTTTTGCAAATTTCCCCGCATTTTCTAGATATTTGTGTAATTTTGCGAAAGTGGAGGGTAAGGCTGCAATTTCTTTGATTTCTGGGTCAAACATGGGCATTCCTCCAATTTCAGATGTATTATTTTCTGCAGCCTTGTACATTTTCCCTGAGCTTCATGGTTTTTTTAGATTTCTTCAAAGTATAGGGGCTTTAGTGCAATTTTCAAACTTCGGGGTAGATTTGTAATTTCTAAACTTCTGACCAAAATAAGGCTTTTCCCCATTTCAGAAGATATTTCTGCAAACTGGCAAGTTTTTCCTTGAATTTTCAATATCTTCGGGACTTTTATATAATTTACAAAGATTTGGGATAAAACTACCATTTCTTCTTTGTGCAGGGCTTTCCCCGTCATGATACATCCAAAAAATCCCAGAAGTAGAAGTTCATGGGTTTTATAAAATTTTTTCCTTCATTGAAGATAAGTGGAACAAACTTTCTTCATATGAGGGTATTTGTACAATTGTGCCCCAATGCAAGGGCCTTTATGCAAACTTTAAGCAAACTTGAGTTTGAAGGAGGCCTCTTTGCACAGGCTGAAGAAGTCAAGACTTCACACCAAACTTTTTCTTCTTCTTCTCAAGGGTTCAAGCTCCCAAGTGTTCTCTTGCTCCAGAAGACTTCCCCTCTTGCTTGCCGCCCTCTTCCCTCTTTTATACGTGTTGGAGGAGGCACCCCCGGTGGATTTTTGTGGAGATAAAGTCCTTTGTCTCTTGGCCTTCTTGCTTATTTCTTATTTTTCCTTTTCCTTTTTTTTTGTTTTGTACACAAGGGAGCAAGGGGGGAGCACCCCCACCCCGGTGGTGACTGGCGGGGGAGCACCCCCAGAAGACTTCCCCTCTTGCTGGCCACCCTCTTCCCCCTTTTATAGGTGTTGGAGAAGGAGGCACCCCCGGTAGATTTTTGTGGAGATAAGCTCCTTTGACTCTTGGCCTTCTTGCTTATTTCTTCTTATTTTTCCTTTTCCTTTTTTTTTGTTTCGTGCACAAGGGAGCAAGGGGGGAGCACCCCCACCCCGGTGGTGACTGGCGGGGGAGGTACCCCCGATATCCTTGACCTGGGGTCCCCCCATCTGAGCAGTAGTGGGAGGAAGGGGCATACCCCAGGTGGGATCAACCGGAGGTCCCCCGGGTCTGAACAGAGCAGAGGGAGGGAGCACTCCCGGTGGGATTGACCGGGGGTCCCCCCTGACTCTTCAAAAAAAAAGGCAACAGCAGCGGGAGTGGGGGAGAGGGGGTACCCACCGGGGGTCCCCCTCCTCCTTTGTTAAAGAGAAGCAGCAACAGTGGGTGAAAGGAGGCACCCCCAGTGGGTTGGACCAGGGGTCCTCCCCCTCCTCTTTTTTCTTTAGAAGAGCAGCTGCAGCAGTGGGGAGGGGTCCTCCCCATCCTCCTTTATCCTCACAAGGGAGCCGCAGCAGCAACAGTGAGGGAGAGAGGGGGTACCCCCGGTGGGTTTCACCGGGGGTCCACCCCCTCCTCCTAAGAGAAGTAGCAGCAGCCGCAGGAGGGACCAGGGGTCCTCTCCCCTCCTTTTGTCTTCAAACAGGAGCAGCAGTAGAAGTGAGTGGGGAAGAGAGGGGACTACCCCCGGTAGATTCCACCGGAAGTCCTCTTGTGACGACCCGGATTCCGGATACCAGATATACCCGGTAGGACTACCGAATACACCTGATACCACTTGGAACCCGCGAGGCCTCCCAAGAGCGGTAAAGCTCCGAAGAGAAAAAGGATTGTCGTGTAGTACATTGAACTGACAGATATAACAGTAAGCAATTAAATTTCATTAGATCGGGATGCTAAAGTAGCAGAAAAAAATATTTTTTTTAAAATAACAGTTTTAATTTAACAATTATACCAGAGTCCAGTCCAAAGAAAAGACAAGCAGTCTAACAGTACAGTCAACATAAAGGAAAGACGTACCAAGAAAGTCGGGGGAAGCCCGACGGAGGTACCAACTGGCAACTACGACTCGAACTCCAGGACCCGCGGAAGCAGCACGAACAAAGTCACCCCACCTGAAAAGCAGGGGTGAGCCTCGTGTCACTGGCTCAGTAGGGGTCACGCGGATCCCTACTGGAAACAACGTAGTAACACGCAACACGAAAACAGCAGTAGTAGCAAAGTAGGAAAATTACTACTAGAAAGCTGTAAAAGAAAGCCGTCAACGGAAAGAGCAGCTATTGCTAAAAGAAGAGAAAAGCCGCATTCACCAGAATACAGCCGCCGACAAACCACGGCGCTCAAAGCCACTCGAACCACGACACAGAGAGACTCGGGCGCACGCACGCCCCAATTGCCATGTACGCTCACCAAAGCACAGCCACGTACACGACCGAAGCGTCGTGTACCACACTAAGCTAGTCCAGGCCCAGCCCAAAACAGACCAACTCAGAAGGGAAACACAGACTCCGAGAAAACACGAGAGTCACGCGTCACGTGACGGAAGCACCTCCTCATTAGAAGAACAGCCAGCTGCGTCCACTGACGCCTTATGCTGCGCCGACAAGTGTCTCGTCTACGCTGTTGTCACAACGGCCCGACAGAGACTAAGACCACCTCACAAGAAGAACGGCCAGCTGCGTCCACTGACGTCTTATGTTGCGCCAACAAGTGTCTCATCTACGCTGTCGTAACAACGGCCCGACAGAGACTAAGACCACCTCACAAGAAGAACGGCCAGCTGCGTCCGCTGACGTCTTACACTGCACCACAACACACACCACAAGTGTCTCGACTACCAACCGATCGCGTCGACGCGAGCGCGGCCGAGTCGCAGACCCACGCGGAACCACAGTAACAAGTACTAGTCAGGGTCACGTCCGCGGCGTCAGTCCTCAGTCCCTGACCACGTGTGCACACACTGGCTTTTACCTGAGCCAAGCCTCTAGCTAGTTTTCTCCCCCCGTAGGACGCTACGGTGCAGCCGGGAGCCGACGGAGACTAGCTTACAAACCGTCTACCGGAAAGTGCCCTGCTCCGCGAGCTGTCACAAAGAGTCTGTGACGAAAGGCAACGACACGAGAAGATCACGAAACACGGAGCTGAAGTACAGACAGTCAAACATGCACTGTCACCCGCACCTCAAACACCAAAGGCAGCACAAGAAACTGCCGACAGACTCTGAAACGTAGTCTCGGCCATCATAGGACTGTCAACCGACACCCACGGGGAAGGCGGCCAGACTACGGGAACGACAGACATCACCCTAACATAGGCAGATACACACACAGACACGCCACAAACCTACCCCAAAACAGCCCCTAACATCACCTAAAACGGACCCGCAAACACACGGCCGCACACCGAAGAGCCCAACGGCCATCACGGCCACAACAGGACCGTAACGCACCACCATAAGCGCGTTACCCGCTCTGACGCACCAAGGCAGGGGCGTCACGGCAACCAGGCCCAGAACGGGAACTCGGACCACGTAACGCCCCAAGCCAGGCGCGTTACACCACCTGACGCACCCAGATAGGGCCGTCAGAGACAACAGACCCACACCTGAAAACTGGACGAACAACATGTAACGGTCCAACGTGGACGCGTTACAGCACCGTGACGCACGAGGGAACAACCACTACGCGAACGACTGACCCGAACCTCAAGAAAACGAAATGGTTGTGACGCACCTACCTGGATGCGTCAGAGGGCTGTGACGCACCAGTGGTGGACCGTCACACTCCCACAGCCACGAACGGGCTAAAACACCTAAGAGCTGTGGCGGTCTATCGTAGGGCCGTCAGAGACTGTGACGGTCTCTGAAACGACCGCTACACCGGTCACGGCGGGAAAACAGTGCAAACGCTGAATCGGTCCGTTCCACGCCCCATTCACGCCAAAGCGCAGGGGAAACGAAGGCAAATGACGAAAAATAAGTTCTGGAGGTTAAAAAGCCCACATGCACGCATTAAAACGAGAGATCGGGGCGATTCCTACGAATCGACCCTAAACGAGTCACCGAGGTTCCCGGACTCCTACCGGCCCCGAATGATGACCGAACACGACAAAACTTACCTGAATGGGATCCAGACACCCCAGCGGTCATTTTGACACTAACCACGCCGCAAATGGTTGATGTTTTCCGGCGAACCCTGAAAACCCCAAAAACGACGGTTTTCACTAAGCTGGCCCGATCTCCCCCGATCGAGCACCAAACTGCGCACAGAAGCAGAGAAACGTGCAGAATGAAGTGGCGGTTCATCTCCCTACCTCCACCGAAGAAACCGAGCGCCGAAGCGACTAAACCACGCCGAAAACCGCGCCACGAACCGAACCGCCAGCTTTGATTCCACCGTTCGGGATCGCGCCCAAACCGCACCGATCCTCGCTCCACCACGCGCCTCAGCAGCTCCCCGGTGTCGCCACCTCGCCCGCGGTCGCCTCCGTCTGCCGCCGGAGCCGAGAGGGTGAGAGAACGGGAGAGAGAGGGAGTGAGGGCGTGAGTGAGAAAAGAGAGGGGGGGTTTATATAAGGGTCCAGGGCATTACATCCTCCCCTCTTTCAAGAAATTTCGTCCTCGAAATTAAGGACTACAAGAAGGAAGAAGCAGGGAAGAACAACCCGACAACCTAACCGCGAAACGACACAAAACACGAGAAACAAAGCCCATAGGAACATCGTCAGACCATTATCACGAGTACACGCTCGGGAGTGAGCGCGACACAAGTGAACAGCCGTCCGACACCTCTGAAGCGCGACAACATCGCTTACGTCTCACAGCGAAAAGAGACACGACTGCCAGAACAACAGATACCGAGAAACAAAACGACAGACACATCAGGGAGCAGCTTAAACAAGGAAACACAGTCCTCTCAGCTGACCGCCTGACAACATCATCGGCTCCAGTGCCAAAGGCGATAGGGAACACCTGGCACACGGGACACCAGTGACAGATTCACGGAGAAATGACAACAAAACAGTAGCACCGGACCACGAGACATCTGACAGAGTCGCAAGCTACCAGGGATAAGAGTAGCAAAGCGAACCGACAAGAGTTGGTCCACAAAGTGCTAATGATAGACAGACAAAATCATAAAGAAACAACACTTATAAAAACAACAACGGGAGCACTTGCAGGATTTTGACTCCGTACAGGACACAGAACCACGGAATATCACTGCAAGCAGGGTCACATCAAGGCATGACAGCAGCTGGACACACGACTGCAAGGGAACGAGTCATGCATCGAGCAGCTTACCAAGAAAAGACCCACAACGATAAGAAACGGAAATCACGAAACCTAACGCCAGCTGAAGACTGTACTGGACTTTTACGACTCTGGAAACTGTATATTTGAGATTCCCATGTACTTTACACAATAACGCTCTGATACCAACTGTGACGACCCGGATTCCGGATACCAGATATACCCGGTAGGACTACCAAATACACCTGATACCACTTGGAACCCGCGAGGCCTCCCAAGAGCGGTAAAGCTCCGAAGGGAAAAAGGATTGTCGTGTAGTACATTGAACTGACAGATATAACAGTAAGCAATTAAATTTCATTAGATCGGGATGCTAAAGTAGCAGAAAAAAAAATATTTTTTTAAAATAACAGTTTTAATTTAACAATTATAGCAGAGTCCAGTCCAAAGAAAAGACAAGCAGTCTAACAGTACAGTCAACATAAAGGAAAGACGTACCAAGAAAGTCGGGGGAAGCCCGACGGAGGTACTAACTGGCAGCTACGACTCGAACTCCAGGACCCGCGGAAGCAACACGAACAAAGTCACCCCACCTGAAAAGCAGGGGTGAGCCTCGTGTCACTGGCTCAGTAGGGGTCACGCGGATCCCTACTGGAAACAACGCAGTAACACGCAACACGAAAACAGCAGTAGTAGCAAAGCAGGAAAACTACTACTAGAAAGCTGTAAAAGAAAGCCGTCAACGGAAAGAGCAGCTACTGCTAAAAGAAGAGAAAAGCCGCATTCACCAGAATACAGTCGCCGACAAACCACGGCGCTCAAAGCCACTCGAACAACGACACAGAGAGACTCGGGCGCACGTACGCCCCAATTGCCGTGTACGCTCACCAAAGCACAGCCACGTACACGACCGGAGCGTCGTGTACCACACTAAGCTAGTCCAGGCCCAGCCCAGAACAGACCAACTCAGAAGGGAAACACAGACTCCGAGAAAACACAAGAGTCACGCGTCACGTGACAGAAGCACCTCCTCATTAGAAGAACAGCCAGCTGCGTCCACTGACGCCTTATGCTGCGCCGACAAGTGTCTCGTCTACGCTGTCGTCACAATGGCCCGACAGAGACTAAGACCACCTCACAAGAAGAACGGCCAGCTGCGTCCACTGACGTCTTACGCTGCGCCAACAAGTGTCTCATCTACGCTGTCGTCACAACAGCCCGACAGAGACTAAGACCACCTCACAAGAAGAACGGCCAGCTGCGTCCGCTGACGTCTTACACTGCACCACAACACACATCACAAGTTTCTCGACTACCAACCGATCGCGTCGACGCGAGCGCGGCCGAGTCGCAGACCCACGCGGAACCACAGTAACAAGTACTAGTCAGGGTCACGCCCGCGGCGTCAGTCCTCAGCCCCTGACCACGTGTTCACACATTGGCTTTTACCTGAGCCAGGCCTCTAGCTAGTTTTCTCCCCCGTAGGATGCTACGGTGCAGCCGGGAGCCGACGGAGACTAGCTTACAAACCGTCTATCGGAAAGTGCCCCGCTCCGCGAGCTGTCACAAAGAGTCTGTGACGAAAGGCAACGACACGAGAAGATCACGAAACACGGAGCTGAAGTACAGACAGTCAAACATGCACTGTCACCCGTACCTCAAACACCAAAGGCAGCACAAGAAACTGCCGACAGACTCTGAAACGTAGTCTCGACCATCATAGGACTGTCAACCGACACCCACGGGGAAGGCGGCCAGACTACGGGAACGACAGACATCACCCTAACATAGGCAGATACACACACAGACACGCCACAAACCTACCCCAAAACAGCCCCTAACATCACCTAAAACGGGCCCACAAACACACGGTCGCACACCGAAGAGCCCAACGGCCATCACGACCACAACAGGACAGTAACGCACCACCATAGGCGCGTTACCCGCTCTGACGCACCAAGGCAGGGGCGTCACGGCAACCAGGCCCAGAACGGGAACTCGGACCACGTAACGCCCCAAGCCAGGCGCGTTACACCACCTGACGCACCCAGATAGGGCCGTCAGAGACAACAGACCCACGCCTGAAAACTGGACGAACAACATGTAACGGTCCAACGTGGACGCGTTACAGCACCGTGACGCACGAGGGAACGACCGCTACGCGAACGACTGACCCGAACCTCAAGAAAACGAAATGACTGTGACGCACCTACCTGGATGCGTCAGAGGGCTGTGACGCACCAGTGGTGGACCGTCACACTCCCACAGCCACGAACGGTCTAAAACGCCTAAGAGCTGTGGCGGTCTATCGTAGGGCCGTCAGAGACTGTGACGGTCTCTGAAACGACCGCTACACCGGTCACGGCGGGAAAACAGTGGAAACGCCGAATCGGTCCGTTCCATGCCCCATTCACGCCAAAGCGCAGGGGAAACGAAGGCAAATGACGAAAAACAAGTTCTGGAGGCTAAAAAGCCCACATGCACACATTAAAACGAGAGATCGGGGCGATTCCGACGAATCGACCCTAAACGAGTCACCGAGGTTCCCGGACTCCTACCGGCCCCGAATGATGACCGAACACGACAAAACTTACGTGAATGGGATCCAGACACCCCAGCGGTCATTTTGACACTAACCACGCCACAAAAGGTTGCCGTTTTCCGGCGAACCCTGAAAATCCCAAAAATGACGGTTTTCACTAAGCTGGCCCGATCTCCCCCGATCGAGCACCAAACTGCGCACAGAAGCAGGGAAAACGTGCAGAATGAAGTGGCGGTCCATCTCCCTACCTCCACCGAAGAAACCGAGCACCGAAGCGACTAAACCACGCCGAAAATCGCGCCACGAACCGAACCGCCGGCTTTGAATCCACCGTTCGGGATCGCGCCCAAACCGCACCGATCCTCGCTCCACCACGCGCCTCAGCAGCTCCCCGGCGTCGCCACCTCGCCCGCGGTCGCCTCCGTCTGCAGCCGGAGCCGAGAGGGTGAGAGAACGAGAGAACGGGAGAGAGAGGGAGTGAGGGCGTGAGTGAGAAAAGAGAGAGGGGGCTTTATATAAGGGTCCAGGGCATTACACCTCTCCCTCCCCTTGTCCTGCCTGCACCAAAGAGGAAGGGAGAAGGATGGTCCCCCCCCCCCCCCATGTGCTCAGTCTAGGGCTTATAAAAGGCCACCTGTCAAAGAGTCTTTTATCTTTTCTGACCTTCTTTCCAGCATAGTAACATGTGGAGACGCGGAAGCCTTTTGTTTGTTTGTAATTGACCCCTTGTGGTGCCGCCTTGCTGCGCCTAGACACCGGAGGAGGGGTCATTTATTTTAATGCCATCAGAGTACCCCAATGACACTAAAAAAAACTTAACTTTGCATAAATTTTTATCAAGTGGCGGGCATGATTTTGTGGCGCCTACTAGGTGTTTGACAAAATGTCTACGCGTCATAAGAAACTAAAACTTGACTTCGTGTGGACTTTATGAGTGGATACACGGCTCCAGCCGCCTACCAATTGTTTGACAAAATGTCCATGGGCCTTTAAAAGCTGAAAAGGTAAGTTTTATCGAGCGGATGTGTAACACCCAGGATTTTTCGGATCAGAATCCGTGAGTTTCTGAGTACTTTCGTGGGTCCCGGATCGAGTTTTGTAATTAAATCGGATTTTTGGCTATCAAGCCTTTGGACCCCTTTGTAGGGTGAACCGTTGTGTTTCCGAGCTCCGGGACGTTACAGGCGCGTTGTGCGTTTTTCGAGGATCGGGGGGATGATTTTCCCTATTTTTCATAATTTTAAAACCCCAAATATTTTCTTATAAATATAACCCTCCACCCCTCTCACCCTCATTCTCACACTCTCTCCTCTCGTTTCTCTCTCTCTCTCTCTCTTCTCCAGGCGGCCGACGGAGGCAGAGACGAGCGAGGCGGAGGTGACGTGGGGGCAGCGAGCGGTCGAGGATAGAGCGAGGAAGGAGGCGATGGTGCGGTGATTCGCGGATTCAAGATGCCAGCGGTGGTTCGCGGCGCGCTTTCGCGTGGAATCGGCGTCCTCGGCGCAGGAAATCGTCGTGAGTGGTAGGGGTATGGATCCCTGGCCCTTGTATTCCATTTTCCCGCAGTTTGTAGGCCGAGGCGAGGCCGAGAGTGGGTTTTCCTTCAATTCGGGACGATTTTACCATGTTTAGGGCAATCGACGGTTTTCGCCGGATCGGGCGATATTTTGCCGTTTATTTACGTGCATTTAGTGGGTTGGGACCCGGGATAAGGTCCCCAATGTTTTCCCCCTCAATCGACATCGAGTGGGGCATAGAATGGGGCCCCAAGGTTGGGGTCGGGTTGCAGGTACGCCGGTTTCGATCGACCGACCAACAGGGTTCGATCGACCGAACCGGTTCGCCACGGAGGGGGCGACCGAGTCAGTTCGGTCGACCGACCCCTGAGGGCCGGTCGATAGACCCCTGCTAGCAGGTCGACCGAATCTAGCCTTTTTCGCCCGTTTTGGCCTCCGGTCGACCCAGTTCTGACCTTTTGGTCGACCTTTGGCCCCGTGGTTGTCTCGAACACCCCGTGGGGACTGAGTTCTTATTTTTGGGTGTCCGGAGGAATTATGATACCTCGATTAACGAGCCAGTGTGGTTTAAAGGGTCGGGGTGACCCCGTGTGTTCCGGGCTTCCTTATTGTGCTAGATCGAGTCACCGTGTACCGGTGTAAGTGCGGAGGGATGTCCCTGCACGAGGTTAGCTTCTTTGGGAAGCGGTTTTCCGTATGGGCCATGCGTATGGCCAATGACCGAGAGTTCTGTGGCACAGCCTGGAGCTGAGAGCTTTCTAGTCTCCCTTAGGAAGGGAATGGACTCGGCGGTCGTGAGCCGCCTTGTAAATCCTTTTGACCGTGGTTTCTGACTCTTGGACTAGGGTGATTTGACGACGTGGTGTCATATTGCACAATGATCTTGGCCTGAGCCGCGTGACTCAAGGACTGTTGAATTAACAGGTCTAGCTAGCCGTCCAGAGTCTAGTAGCACTGAGCCACCTTGTGCTCCGTGATACTTCCGATGGGTGCATGCGTAGCTTGTCAGTACTCCGGTGGTTTCCTTTTGAGAGTTCCCACGTCAAGTGACCGCCTACTAGTCGTAGCCTTCTTACGGCACGCGTGTGTTGACCTACCCAGGAGTGGTAGAGCGACTTTCCCGGGAGAGACGGTTTGGGGCTGGTTACTGTAGGGCCTCCCACTGTAGTGGCTCGAGTCCGGGCGGGGAGGAAAATCAGCTAGAGGGTCTAACGCAGCGCAATTAGTCAGTGTGTGCACAAGTGCTCGGGGACTACGAACGCGTGCTGACGAGCACGACCCCGACTAGACCCTTGTCTTCGGTTACGTTGTATGGTGTCTCAATTTCCGCCTGGGACGAGTAGGGAGACACCCGGAGCGCGGACTAAGCCGTCAGTGGACGCATCAGGCCTTACTTCTAGTGGGCAGGTTCTCCCGTCACGCGACACGTGACTCTCTTGACTTAAGGTTTGGTTTCCCGTCTGCGAGACGAGGTTCTTCGGGTAGCTTCTGTGTGCTTTCCCCAATGTAGAGGTCTAAGGTTCCCGATAGGGTTACCGAGATTTTTACCCATAGACACTGTAGGGTTCACGGCGAGGTGGTGATTGTACCCTTAGACCGCGTGGTCTTAGTTGGGCCTTTGTCTGTGAGGACGGGCCTTCACGACAGGGATGTCGTGGCTTTCCTTCGGTAGCGTAGCCGTGGTTTTACCGGTGGTTCAGCGGTCCCGTCTACGAGGTCGGGGTTCCCTTTCCGTTGCCGTTATGAGTAGTTTAGAGAGCCATGGCTCCATCAACTGCCGTCGTTACTGTTCTTGCGACGGTTGTTACTCCCGTTATTATTGTTGTTATTGCTACTCCTGTTACCGCTGTTGTAGTTATTGTCATTGCTATTACCGCTGCTGTTTACCGTCGTTGTTTTAGTGGTGGGGATCCGCGGGACCCCTACTGAGTCAATGAGATGAGACTCACCCCTTTCTTTTCAGGTGTAATGGTACCTCCTCGAGGCTCGGAGGTGCAGCGCGGAGGTTCGTAATTGCCAGCTTGCCGGTGTCAGGGGTGTACCCGACACTTGAGTACGTTTCTTTCTTTGTAGACTACACTTTGTTGGACTGGACTCTGTACTTAGATTATTAATTAAATATATAATTTTATTTCATGTTATTTAAACAGTTAATTATATATATGTTTCTTGTATTTTTTTAAATTTTAATGTACCTCCACACACCTAAATAACCCTTCCGGGCCTTCCGGCTCGTGGGTGGCGGGCCAGGATTCGAATAGTATCGAGTATTTCCCAGTATCCGGATCTTGGGTCTGTTGAACCCTGAAAAGTTCGTGAATACTTTCTGATAAAATTACATACTATTTCAGAAATTAAAATGATGTATTGGTTCATCAAAATACGACAAAGGAGTGGTACAAAGTCATACGCACCCGCTCCATGAATTATTAAATTATTAAGAAGTCTGGGGTCCCTAAAGTCTTTTTTAGATGAGGGCCGGGTATACAACACAAGTCCCGCAAGTTTCCGACATAAATCCCACGAGAAGTCGAGCCATTGGCTCTATTCATGACGAGTGGGTATTTTATCGAACACTTCACGGGCGTCATGAAAAAATACATGCCCGTGGATTCAAATCCATACAAGAATAAATAATTTAGGGGCCCGACTGGGTGCTCCCATGACAAATTAAATTAAGCTCACACAGTTTGAAGTTTATCCGGCACCAAGTTGACGTCCGGAGATTTTTTTCAACAAACGAAATAACCTCCACGTGAGTCCGCACAAAAAGTCCACAAGAAGACAAAAAGGAAGTCAGACCCGGGACCCTTTTTATAGGGATCAAGTACTAAAGAAAAAAAAGGGGGGGAGGATCTCCCTCTCCCTCTTTCTCTTCTACCACCCGGGGGGGAAGCCCCCCGCCACCTGCTGCCGCGCCACCGGGAGAGGACCCCCGGGCCTCCTGCGCGCCGAGGGGTCCTCCCCCCCCCCCCCGCCGTTTGCCACCGGAGGAGGCCCCCGGGGCCTCCTGCGCACCGGGGGGGTCCTCCCCCCCGCGGTTCGCCACCCGGGGAGGCCCCCCCGGGCTCCTGCGCACCGGGGAGGGCCGCCGTTCGCCACCGGGGGAAGCCCCCCGGGCCTCCGCGCCACCGGGGGGAGTTCCCCCCGCCTGCTTTGCACCGGGGACCCCCCCCCCCCGCCTCCGTCCGCACAAAGGGAGGTCCCCCGATCGGCTGCCACACCGGGGGAGCCCCCCCGCCCGCTGTCGCCACCGGGGGGAACCTCCCTCGCTCCCTGCTCCACCGAGGGGGACTCCCCCCGGGCCTCCTGCTGCCGTCGCGACCGGGGGGAGCCCCCCCCCCCCCTCCTCTGCCGCGGTTGCCACCAGGGGGCCCTCTCTCTCCTCTACCTGTTGGGCTACCACCGGGGAAAGAAAAAGAAGGAGAAACGGAAGAAGATGAAGAGGAAAGGCCGGGGAGATGAAAGGGTGCGGGAGTTACCTCTCCAAACCACCGGGGGAGCTCCTCCAAGCTCTTTTCCTCCTCCTACAAAAACCCAAGATCTCTCCAAGAGAGGAAAGGAGAACTCTTTTGACGAGAGAGGAGACCTTGTTGCTCTTTGTTGCTGCTCCCTGCGCAAGGGAGACTTGGAGAGAAGTTAGAAGAAAGAGAAGGTGGGAAAAAAGAAAGAAGGGCGCCCCCCTTTCTATTGTATTTTTTTGAAGTCTTCATCCAAAAGTCTCCAAGACTTGATTATTTGTACATACGTCCCCACATGGAGAGTTTCATATTATTAAAAGCATGAAAGGATTTTTCTATAAATCCTCAAATTACAAGAAATGTCTCCTTGATATATATGGATGAATAAATTACAAATATACCCCGGGTGGACAGAAAATTGTAAAATGGGCAGAAAATTACAAATATACCCCGGGTGGGCAGAAAATTATAAATATACCCCCGATAGGGCAGAAAATTACAAATATACCCCGGGTAAGGCGGGAAATTATAAATATACCTTCGGAAAGGGAAAAATTGCAAACAAACCTCCGAAAGAAAGAAAATTGTAAATGCAAGATTGCAAATACACCAAAGGGTTGCGAATGCCACACGTTTATGAAGCACGACGACTCCTTAGAGGCATACCCAGGATATTAGAGCCGGCATTATAGTCAATAATTCTTGGCAGTTAATCAAAGGTGTTCGGACTTGTACCGATGTAAATTAACACCAACTCCAGTCGGTGGGGAAAGGTCTCGTACACGAACCCTAAATCGTCTGATAAATCCCAAAAAACGCGGAATTAATAAAACATGCCTAAAAATTCAAACAAACGCCATGCGCTTGTTCGCCTCCGTTTCGTTTCCGCGTGCAAACAGACTGGCACGCCCGGTGGGACCTTTCCTGCCTTTCATCTTTATGCCAAAGATTGTTACACTCTATAAAAGGCTCTGATCGCCCTTCTCTGCCCCCTTTCAGGCAAGAGCCAGGAGAGGACTTCAGCATCAATGGTGCATTCTCTTCAGCGAGCTCTTCCGTGAACGAAATGGCGGCTATGACGTATGGACCTCTTGTCGTCGCCAACCACGCCCGATACGGCTACTTGGCAACCCCAATCGTATTTGGGGACTTCCCAGCTGTTGTAGGGTCCCCCTTTTTTCTAGGGGTGGTCCCCATTCCTCAACAAGTCTATGTGGTGCCAGCGGTCCCCACAAGCACCGGGGGCAACTGGCCCTGCTCCCTGCCAGGTCGGGTTTTCTCGGTTCATCCCATCTCTTCCTATGTTGTCCCCGCGAAATGGGGGCAACGACAAAGCCGTCAAAGCCGCGAAATGGGGGCAACGACAAAGCCGTCAAAGCCGCAGGCCTTCGGCGAAACTCTCCAGGTAGGGCAAGACCGTCTTGGTCGGGAGCATCCGCGTCCGACTAGACGGTGCTGGGCCACGCCTGCCTCGGGACAACCACATCCCGACCATATCAACTTCCAACCGCTTTGACCTCCTTCGCCGAGTACAGGAGGACAAGCCAGACTTCAAAGAGAAGTCCAAATCTAAGCTTGAAAGCAGTGAAATTCAACAACGCCCCAAGAAGATGAAGAAGATTTGGGTCACCAAGCAAGAGGCCCACCAAATCAAACGAGCCAGGACTACTGAGCCCGACCAAGCTCAAATCCTCCACCAAAAACCCCGTCAAGATACCCAGCATGTTGACCCCTCACCCTCCAAGGGAAGAAGAGAAAAGGGGTCTACCGAAAATCTGACCGCGCTCCCCGAAGCTCGAAGCCCTGTCAACCCGAGACGGCCATTCGTGGTCAAACACCACCTGATCGGGTTTCGGTCTTCGACAGACTAGCGAAAGCTCCGTCAACACGGCCATCAATCTTTGACAGATTGGGGGCATTCTCCCGCACGGGGCTGCAGCCCCCGAAGAAACGAAGAACGATTCGACTTTCAGACACTGGAGATAGCATGAAGGTGTATACCTACTATACGTCCGGGAGAGAAGCGACGGAGTCCGCCGACAATCCCGCCAATCTAAATGAACCTGCCCGGTTAAATGATCCGAACCTGGCGGCCGATGCGGTATACCGTAATACCAGGACTGCCGCGAGGAGGAACCTCCAATCCCAATACAGTGGCCATCCTGGGACCTCCAGCCAGGGACAGCACCAGGAGCAGAATCCTGACCAGGTCCGAAATCAGGAGGTCAACTTCGTCCAAGAAGAAAATGACCCCGACGAGGTCAGGAGCGCTCATGGAGAAGCAGGAGCCCAACCCCACGGTGGTTCTGCCAACCCAGTTTTTTAGCCACCTACAAGGGCGGCATTTCAAGCTATGTCCGACGATGCTATGTTCGAGACTATGCAGCGTTGGCATATAGAAATGACCAATCTCATGCTGGAAATGAGATGCCAAATGAATTTAACTGCCCCAAGGCCAGTAACACCAACTCATGATCAAGGCCTTCGGCGAGAGCAGTCGGGTAATCCCGTTATTGTCGAGCGACAAGTGGGAGTCCCCTCCCAGGCAGCCGTTGGAGCAGGTGTTGAACTGCCTCGAGCTACGCCCAATGCTCAGCCTTCTCGGGCCCCACCCGTGGAGGACGTCATTGCCCAACGACGGCTTATTGAGAAAATTGTCGAAGATAAGTTCGCCCAGCGGGGTGAGGGTGTAGTCACTGTTGATTTATACAGTGTGCCGTATCCTCTACACCACCAATTTAAGAAGTTACCGCCGGACTGCCCGAAGGCGCCTAAATTCCAAAAGTTCAACGGGCTGGGATCTCCCCATGAACATTTAGCCTACTATATAACGGCCATGGGCGAGTTGGCACTTGAGGAGTCTTATCTCCTCCGCTACTTTGCGACCTCTCTTACAGGCAGCACCTTCCAATGGTATTCAAGGCTGAAGCCCAATTCTGTCACTGACTGGGCCGATCTTCAAAAGAAGTTTATCGATCGCTTCCAGGCAGCCGAAAGAAAGGTCTCTCTTGCAGAATTATGTTCACTTAAGCAAAAGAGGGGCAAAGCCGCACTTGACTTTATCAAGCGCTGGAGGGACTTCAGCATGAGATGCGATAACCCTCCTTCTCAAGAGGATGCAATAACCATATGCCGAAGGGGCCTGTCAGCAGAAGTCAGCGAGAAGCTCCTGGGCGCAAATATCAAGGGCTTCGACCCGTTAAATTCGACCGTCGCAGAAATAGAAATGTTTTTCGCAGAGAACCCAACATTCACACCCTCAAAAAGGAAACCTTCCAAGGAGCGGGGTGCTGTAGGGAAGGAGACTAAAGAGGCAAATGTCGTTGACTTCTCTCCCACCAATGGGTCGGATGAAGTTGCGACCCCAAAAGAGTCTAGCAAGAAGCCCGAAGCGAAAGCGTCCGCAAGGTTGTCGGAGCGTATGAAAACTCCCTATTCCTTCAAAAAGGAGCATACCAAGAGGCTCTTTAACCTTTGCCTCAAGAATAAGCTCATATCCCTTCCAGAGCCAAAGAAGCCGGAGGATGCCAACAAAACTGACCATCCCAATTATTGCGTATATCATCGCATATTGGGTCACACCATTGAAAATTGTTACGTCTTTAAAGACGAGGTAGAAAAGATGATCCAAAGCCAACTCATTACAATGAAGAATGGTTTGGTGCATCCTCCGCAACCCCATCCATGGGATCGGCCGACACGTTCGGCCAACGTAATTAACCATTCAAATGATAGGACCTTCAGGGCCGCAACATTCATTTTCCCCGACCCATAAGCATCGGAGGTCGGTCCCAGCCAAGCAAGACCCACGTTGTGGTATCCAGGTTGGAGGCCGTCCCATCAATGTTCCTTTTCCAAGGAGAACACTAAGGAGATATTTGATCGCCTACTTGAAGACGGGCGAGTCTTGGTGTACGACCCGCCACCAGGTTACACCGAGGTCGAAAAAAGGCATCCCCGATATTGCAAGTACCATGCTACAATATATCACCCCACTGGGAAGTGTAAATAGGTACATGACCTCATCGAAGTTCTCATCCAAACGGGTGAGATTGATATCCATGGGGAAAGTATGGCGCTAAAACGTCTACGGGAAGTTGTTCAGCAGACCTTAAGCCAACCTTCTGGTATAGAGAGCCCGCCTCAATCTCCTACCCGAGAAAAATCGAATTTGTCTGTAAATGTAATTCACAAGATCTCGGGTAAGAGCCAGATGAGGTCGGCAATAAATGGGTTTCAACCACTCCTCTCTGCCGGATCTCAGGAAGCATCACAGAGGGGTATACCCCTTCTTATGTCTGAATGCTTCGCCATCCAAAAGGCAATCAGGAAAATTAAAAGGAAAGTCTGTCGCCTACGGCGCAACCAGCAGGATTTACTCCGGCTTATGGAGCGAATTGAAGATCGGTTGTCGACGCAGGCTCCGGCCCCCGTACCACGGCCTTCTGTCCCAGTCTCTACCCATAACTCGGAAAACACGGTAGAGCCCCGAAGGTTGCCAAGAATTGGAGGATGGTTGTCCGATGATGCAACGGATTCCCCCGTTAATCGGGCTCCTCGGAGGCTATACTCTTTCCCTCGGCATAGAACACTGGAGATATTCCATATGTGCCGTAGGGAAGGGCTGATACGTCTCCCCGCATCTGGCAGTGACCCTGGCACTCCCGTGGTATATCGGCACCACTATTGCCTTTACCATCGCGCTGTGGGTCACGTCATTTGACTGCTCTGTCTTCAAAGACATCGCGGAGGACCTCATTTCCCGTCGGGTGATAAATATAGACAATCCTCCTCAAAGAACCGTAAGACCTTTTCAACACGGCCCGTCGGTTTTCTCAGTTAATGTCATACATGCATCAACTTCCCGCACCCCAACTGGAGCCAAGAAGCAAGAGGCCGGCCCCAGCTCAAGTCAAGCCGCCCAAGGAAATCCTGAGTGGCGCCCGTGGCAGGACCTAGAACCCTTGCCCTTCCCAAAGAAAGAAACTCAAAAACTACTTGAGATCCTCTTTGGGGGAAAAGAAATATTGGTGCGGGACCCATCACCAAGGTTGGCAGTCTCGGTTTCGGACTCGGTTTCGGCCGAGTCCGAAACCGATACGAATCGATATCGGTTTCGGTTTCGACCGAAATCGGCCGAAACCCAGTCAAAAGCTTTAAAAAAATTAAAAATGGACCTAAAAATTCATAAACAAATAGATATAAAGTTAATAATCACATAAAAAGGCTTTTTAATTCATTAGACATGCATTTGATTGTAAAGAAATTAGATTGAGTGCAATAAATATGAAGTAGACATTGAAATTCAAGCATTGAACATGTTAAACTAATATTCTTGAGTACATACTCAGCATAAAGTAGGTTGAAGCATAACAATAAATCTGCATAAAGTAGGCACAGTAAATGTTACGGAAATTAAATGATCTTTACCTAAATGAAGAGGCACTAATATGGGTAATAACTAGAACCTTCTCCCTCATCGTCTGGCTTTTCATGTTCATAACCATAAGAAGGATGCATGTATGGTCTATATTCACTATAACCAAACAATGAGGTAGCCAAGTCCTGCATCCCTCTTTGGATCCCTCTTGGAGTGTTTGGTTGGCTTGAGCCAAATCCTGAATCAGCATAAGAATCTTGAGGAAGAGAAGAGGAACTGGCCGGATAGAAGTTGAATGATGGTTCATAACCCCACGACCCATAAATCGCTGACTCTTGTTGGCCACCTCCATAACCTGATGGATGCCCATATTGAGTATGTGCATCATATCCTTGCTCACCCTGACTGTATCCTCTGCCTGTGTCTGCGTGGAACGAGGAAGGACCACGAACATCCCCACCGCCAGTAGTAGCACCTGCAGTCTCCAGTCGCCTTTTGGCCATTGGGGATGCTTTTTCCTGTGCCGGTGTGCTTTCTTCTTGCACCCTTGACATGAATCATGTTCCCCTTGACGTGTGCCTCAAATAAATCGGCTTCAACTGCTCAATTATCGGGTCCTCTCGAGCAGCAGCATTTGTTCTCTCAGTTTGCCCATGCACTGATGTACTTCTTCTTAAGAATGTAGGTGCCTTGCTCATTCTAGAAAGTGACTAGCCTGCTATCTGAGTCTGAGTGTCTAGCTGGCTGAAAATCATGCTGCTCCTCAGTGTCCTCAACAACCCTAGATTGGTGCGCATGAGTATCTCTGGCCCTCTTTGATTTTCTTCTGATTTTGGGATCTCTTGGCTCATCTTCATCTAGTATGCCCTCTGCCAATCTTCTATCATCATCATCAAAAACAGGCTCATCAATCTGCTCTCGTGTCTCCACCCAAGACTGCAACGGATTCTCATCATCAAATAGGGCATCCACATCAATTTCTGCACTCCCATCCTCAGCGACGCGTTTGTCCCTCAGCATTTGTCTTATCTTCATGTTCTTTATTCTCAGTCTCATATTGTAATGACAGTAAACCAATTTCTCTAACCGTTCAGCCTTTAGCCGATTGCGAACCTTCGAGTGTATAAGGCTGAACGTACTCCAATTTCTTTCACATTGGCTTGCCGATGTTGTTTGACTGAGCACCCTAATTGCAATGAAAGCCAATGCATTGCTGCCCACATCTCGGTTGTTCACCATTATCCACCAGTCAGCTGTTCCACCAACCATAAACAAATACATATAAGTTGTAGAAATATATATTCAGGTTAAGAAATCCAAAAAATAAAATATACCTGGGCTCACTCTTCCCACAGCGTATTGCAATTGAGAGTCAGCATATGTCTCAGTCCTCATTGTATAATTGTTCATCTACAAACATAAAGTAATACATTAACATAACTACTTAAATAAATTCTATACATGTTATTGACAAAATCAAATAAAGGCCAACCTCTACTTCGGCCTGAAGTCTCTTTTCTGGATTCCTCGATAGACGACCAATGACTTTTAAAGTCCCTTGAAGCACCTCGCCATCAACATGTACATCGGCATCGTACATAAATCGAGGGTTGAGGAAATAACCTGCATTTGTGTATAATTAAATAAATGTTATATATAAAATAACATAAAGGCATTACCCCACTTTCAGTACAATTAATCACTCACCAGCTGCATGCAAGTCGTGGTGTAATGTGTTGTCCCATCTCTGGTCAATTTTCCACCATTTTGCATAATGTCTGGGAAGGGAATGCTGCAACTCTAATTTGGCACGATCTATGACCTCGTACAGATAGCCCATATCATTCTTCTCATCGCCATCCACCATTCTTAGGACCTTCACGAGGGATGTGACTACTTTCAAGTACCGTGACACCCTGTCCCAGAATTTATTGTCGTCCACGACGTGGCAGACATCCAAATAATCCATCTGAGCATCAACAGTGCCCTTGTCGATGTATTCCCGCAAGGCATTGTGGTACATGAAAGTTTTCAGCTCATTCTTGTACCTGTGCAAATAAATGAAATTTGAAGCTGCATCAACTGTTACATATCAGTAAGGATAAAGTTAATAGAATTGAGATCAATCTTATACCTGTGCAAAGACTCCAAAGAAATAGAATTGGAAGCAAATCTGGTTGGGCCTGCACGGATGATATCTCGCCCTCCACTAGCATGCGCCCTGAACATATTCAGTATCCTAGGATGGCCATAGATATACTGTGTGACTTTTTGTGCCTTGTCAATTGTCTTCCTCACATACTTTTCCTTCCCTATGTCTTCAAGCATCAGATCCAGACAATGTGCTGCACATGGTAGCCAATATAAATGACTGCGCTTCTGCATCAATTTCTTCCCTGCAGCCTTATAACTGGCTTCATTATCAGTCACCACTTGCACAACATTCTCCTCTCCAATTTGTTCTACCATGCCATCCATCAAATGAAACAAATAATTTGCATTCTTTTCATAATCTGATGCATCAACTGATTTCACAAATACTGTACCTTCGATGCAATAAACCAAAAAATTTATCATGGACTTCTTCGTGGTACCAGTCCAACCATCACACATGATGGTGCATCCTCTCTCCACCCATATATGCTTGAAGCTTTCAACCCAATCATGGAGCTCCTCAACCTCTCCCTCAAGGCCACGCCCGTATATGTCTCGACGTGAGGGGGCCTTCAAGCCAGGGCCAGCATCTGCTATGACATCTATCATAGGTTGAAAATATTCACTTGAAGCTGCATGTGCAGGGACACCTGCATGAAAAAACCATTTGCAGATAGATTTAAATGCATGCCCTGCAACTTCTGCTGATTTTTTGACCCCTCTCAATGCTTGCTTGATTTTAGGTTGTGTAGCTTGGGGCATTCTGTGCAGATAGCTGTCCATGGGACATGTTCCCTGCGTATGTGGGGCAGCACCAATGTCAAGACGTCGTGCAACTGTACTCTCATAGGTCCCTAAACCCATGGGTCCCTTCCCTTTCCTTCGAGCGACTTGTTCACGCTCCCTTACTTCAGTCAGCTCTGGATCAGAATCCTTAGTGCCTTCCTCATCATCATCCCTCCTAACCCTTCTGCCAGAAATCTCCTCAGTAATTTCAGCCACATCCTCAGCCCTTTGTTGCACCCTCTCCCTTTTCCTCAGAAGGCACTGGCGCATCTCTTCTCGCACCTCTCAGGAACAGTGGTCACATTGTCTCACCTCTCCTCTTACCCCTGCCAAATGTTGCTTTCCTCTGGTAATTCCGCCATACATCTCCCTACCACAGTAATTGCATTTCACCTTTCTTCTCTTAGCATCAACTAAGGACATGTGGGCCCACCCCAGATCCTCCTGCCCTTGCTGCTCCTATGTTTGCTGACGTCTAGGCATGATGCTGCATTAAGACAGTCAAAGAAAAATAGTATAGTTGTAAGTACATTGGAAAAATTACGGCTTAATTATCAATCACCCTTGGAAAAAAAATAATTACCCGCATGCTCCCACCCCAAAATGTTCAATGAAGCTTAATGTAACTTCAATTGAGTCTAAGCAAATCAAAATAGACAAAAGACCCAATTTCTATGACCTAATTAGGGCTTAATTAGCAATTAACCCTTAATCACCCTTGGAAAAAATTAATTACCCGCATGCTCTCAACCCAAAATCTTCAATGAAGTTTAATTTAACTTCAATTGAGCCTAAGCAAATCAAAATAGACAAAAGCCCCAATTTCTATTACCTAATTAGGGCTTAATTAACAATTAACCCTTAATCACCCTTTGAAAAAATTAATTACCCGTATGATCCCACCCCAAAATCCTCAATGAAGCTTAATTTAAGTTCAATTGAGCTTAAGCAAATCAAAATAGACAAAAGCCCCATTTTTTTTAAACTGATTAGGGTTTAATTAGCAATTAACCCTTAAGGCCTTAATCACCCTTGGAAGAAACTTAATAAGCAAGGCTTGCTCACCCCAAATTTTTAACCCAACCAAAATAACACAACAAAACAATTAAACCCTAAATTAACCCAATGAAATTAACCTCAAACAAAACAATCAAACCCTTGATGTTGTGTTGGCCCCCGGTGTGCGCAGCAAGGCTCCCTCTCGGCCTCTCCCTGTCCACCTCCAGCAGGCGCAGCAGCAGGCTCGCAGCAGCTCGCAGCAGCAGGCTCGTAGCAGCCTTGGCCCTTGGTCGCACGGCAGCAGCAACAGCTCGGTTTCGCAACAGCAGCACGCCGCAGCTCGCAGCCTCGGTCGCAGCAGGTCGCAGCAGCAGCCAGCAGGTCGCTGCAGCAGGTGGCAGCAGCAGCAGAAGTTCGCAGCAGCCGCAGGGTTTCGGCCGTTTCGACCGTGGGATGGGGTTTCGGGGGGAGAACAATGGGTTTCGACCGAAATCGGGGGGGGGGGGGGGGGGGGGGGGGGGGGGGTTCACGTGGGTTTCGGGCCGAAACCGATATCTTCTTTAAGTTTCGGACCTGCACAGTAAACAGGTGGGTTTTCGTATCGGATATGGCCGAAACGTTTCGGTTTCGGCCGAAACTGCCAACTATGCCCATCACAAGGCCACTCCAAAAATCTTCCGAGTCAACATCAGGGTTCATCTGCCTCAGTCCCCAATGTCAAGGAGCAGGCATTCCTAGAAATAGCCCGAGAACCTCCCCAATCACAAAAGGCAGCCTTCACACAAAAGGGAAAGCCTCGGCAAGAACAACTCGAGACAAGCGTCAAGCAGATTCTGGTAAGGAAATGTCTAGATGAAAATTTTGAGGTTGCTACCCAATCAAGTCAAGAAAGTCAGACCCCTTAGCGGGCCCCAAAGTGCCTGGCAAGCAAGGCCCGAATAGTGATCCCCAACAAAGAAGTCACAAGGCTCCAAGCAAAAAGGGGAAAGTCAAGCCAGAATCCCTTATGAAGAGGTCTGAAATAAAGCAAGGGTCACCACCTGAAAAGCCTTCTATGGCAGTGTTACCTCAAAGCTCTGGCCTTTATATGGCCGAATTTCAAGAACTCGCACCTGAAATAGTCAATCAAGCAATTAATGCTACGTTTCAGGAGAGTCAAGAGGAGGATGGCTGGGCCAATGTAACCTCGAAGAAGCATAATCGTCCTGCACCGATGAGGAGAAAGGACGGATTCCATAACTCCAAAGCTGGGGGCATTCCCCGACCGTCTGCAAAAATGGACATTCCCTCTCCCAGTGAAATAGCACAAGCGAAGAAGCGGGAGAAGAACAGAAGAAAGAGTTTGAAGAGAAAGTTAAAGCGATAGGCCGAGTAGGCCGCCGCTATGGAAAACTCCGGCGAATTAACTCCCCAACAAAAGCTACAGAAATTAATTGATGAACTCAAGGAGTACGTCCCTTCCATTCCTACCAAACATGTTCCTCTTGACAAATACATTCCATGGGAAGAAATGGAGCGGAAAACTCGGCTAAAAAGCTGGCTCCAACGAATGTACAAACAAGCACAGGAGGGAGAGAAGCTTCCTATCCCGGAGGGACTCTCCATCTTTTACAAAGATGAAGAGCTCACCGTAGAAAAGTTAAAAGCTATGTTAAAAAACTTTTCATGCAATATGGTGTCAATTCCTGCTCCCGAAAGTCTATATAGACCAAGCGGGAGTAATAACACGGCTCCCCCCGCCGAGGATAGAATTACTATGGCAACCTATCGTCGTCGCAACGCGGAGCTCCGAAATCGGGGACGCGGAGGAGATCGTCGCCACAGGCGAGGAAGGCATTCAGCATCTTCCAGTAACAGGAATGCTAACTCAACATATCCTCGAAATGTCATTATTTTCAGAGGCGAAGATCCGGGGCCTATTCCCGAAGTTCAGGTTCGAGCAGATACCTTCCTTTTCGACCCATCAGATGAGGAGGAGGGGCCGACAACGCCAACTCCCCAAAAGGCAGCTACCCCCTCTCAAGCTCAAGACGGGGTCTCCACCTTCTCCTTCGATCTATCAGATGGAGAGGATGAGGCAATAGACCTGGCACCGCAACAAAACTCAGCTGACCCGGCTCAAGCGGGTCCCTCTGGTAAAGACAATGTTGAGCTGCCTCTTCCCGAAGAAGATTCCCTGGCTCCACTATTCCAAGAGGAACCCAATGATCAAGGGAAGGCTGAACCAAGCAAAAAGCCCGTTTATCAACCTAAACCTCTGTCGGAGGTGATCCCTCCACTAGATCAGGCTCCTGCGCGGGCCGATCGCAAGATCATCCAGCATATGAAGCGGTTCCCAACAAATGTCACCATATGGGAAGCAATTGCTTGGAGTAAAGAGCTCAGGGAAGCCCTAGTAAAAATACTCCAAGAACCAGAGGTTTACGAAGCCCATGTAACCGAGCTTCAGGCCCAAGCATATGAAGCCCTTGCAGCGACTGTCACTTTCACAAATAAAGACATGTTGCTGTCTTCTCCTTGTCACAATCGGCCTCTATACATGCAAGGAAAGATAAACGGTCATGAACTGAACCGGATTCTGGTAGATCCCGGGGCGTCTGTCAACATAATGCCCTTGAAGACTTTCAAGTCTTTATTTCTCATACCCTATTTGCAAATGGTTTATGATGTCAAAATTTCGGGATTTAACCAAGATTCGGAGGATGCATTGGGTAAGGTAGAGGTGGAGGTGACCATGGACAGTTTTGTCACTAAGGCCACATTCTACATCATTAATGCAAACACATCCTACAAAGCTCTGCTGGGGACACCCTGGTTACATGAAAATTAGGTCATCCCTTCTACCCTTCATCAGTGCATTAAATATGCAAAAGGTGGAGAGCAACATACAGTCTTTGCTGATCGGGCCCCTTTCCGTCCAAATGAATGCAATCTCACTAATGCTCAGCTATATTTCGGCAAGCCCACTATTAATCCCCATCCTGGGATCAAGAACAAAGAGAAGCAAAAGGCAGTGCTAGAAGAGGAAGATGAAGAAGAGCTCTTCACAGTTAATGAAGATCTTGCCAAACTACACCGACTACACATGCAAGCTGACGCTCCGAACGCCAAGTCGGCTCGGCTAGAAAGGCGGAAGGTCAACTTTGAAGCCAATCTTATCAGTCGGTCCATCGACAAAAGCATATCCTTGCCGTCGGCATGCATACAGCTTCCTTTCTTAAGAAGGGAGCACAAAGTTGAACAGTTGAAGACGTTCATTGTTACCTATCAAAGGAAAGGGAAAAGAAAAAATGCTGAAGCCGCTAGGCCGATCGTCTTTTACAAAGGAGACCTAGTCCCTCAAAGCCCTGTTGAAGATGATTATAATTGGGGTAAGGTACCCCAACATGCTCTCAAAACTGTTCAGGACATGGGTGACATGCCCAGACATATCAAAGAAATGTGTCGGAAGCGGCATATTCCCCAAGTTCAAGAAGCTTCCCGGCATGACTACTTTCAGCAGCTATGGTATCCTTCGCAAGTCAGAGGGCAACCCCCTTTCTCCAAGAAAGATAGGAGAGCATTGGGCTATGACCTCGAGGCTGAGTTCAAGGTACACTACGCTGTCAACATTATAGGGATGATGCCTTCTTCGAGTGATGCTAGCCTCGGCCGGAAGGATGATGCCTGCATGGCTGAACATCAAGACGACCTCCTTCGTCAATTCGATATTGACAAAAGGGCTCCTTGCCCCGCCGGTCCTAGCAACCAGGAAAAGCGGGTCATACTGCCGCCCATTCCGCCACATATGGTAGATGTTGCACAAGCGGCCTTGTGCCAATTGACCGGCCTCAACTTGGAAACTTCCGAGCAAATCATTGCAAGTGCTCCCTCAGACACCCAGCAGGAAGTGTTAACCACTAGATTAACGGGATTGGAGCAAGAAAATCAAGCGTTGAAATCGCTTGTACAAGATCTGTTTCGAGAAAGAGACGCCCTATTTAGGCATCTCGTCTCTTCACCTAATTGTGAAACCAGTTACAAGGGTCAAGTCAATGTCAACCCTCCAATGGTTTTCACTGAAGCATCAACTGGTCAAGGCAAATCTGTGAAGGCCCGTCACCCCCCTGCTAAGGGGGCAACCAATACGCCACTCTTTTCAGTGGATGCCTACCTTCAAAGGAAGACTGGTGCAAGCCAACCTCATAAAGGTTCTCAGAACAAGTATCCTGTGATAACTCTGGCACAGCGAATGGAAACACCCTATTCTTTTATTAAGGCACATACCGTACCATTGTTTGAATTTTGCATGGCACGGGACCTTATAACACCCCCAGAGCCCCGAAGATCACGCAAAGGCGGTACAGCTAAAGAGCTCAGCTTCTGTCAGTATCAACAAATGTCAGGGCATGCCACTGAAGACTGCTACGTCCTCAAAGATAAGGTTGAAAGCCTGATACAGATGGGGGTCATCCAAATTAAAAATCATCGGGTATCTCCCCCGCAACCTCATGATTGGGAGCGGCCTAAGCCGTCGGCCAAACAAATTTTTGCCCTAGTTGCTTCTGCGTTACCCGAGTTTATGGCAAAGGAATCACCCGCAGAGCAGTTCCCAGTCTTCAGGGGAGACCTGATTGGTCGTACTTGTAGCCGAAAGGGGAAGTCGAAAGCCTACTATTCAGTTAACACTCTCGGGCTTTTATCCCCCTCCGTTAGTTCCGACTCCAGCAAAGAGCCTGAGGACGATACAAATCATCAATCAAAAGAAATAGCCCTAGAAGGCCAAGATGTTCTACGCTCCGTCATCATCAATAACTTCGACTACTGTGATTTTCACATAGCCCAGGCTGACAATGATGAAGATTTCCTTGACCTGCAGCCTGCTCTGCGGGAACTGGAAGACGGCGGACAAGCAACTGTAGATGAATTAGTTGAGCTCAACCTTGGAAATGCCAATCATCCTCGGCCAATCTTCATCAGTGCCCTCCTCAGCGAGGAAGAAAGGCAGGCATATAAACAACTCCTATTAGAGTTCAAAGATTGCTTTGCTTGGACTTACAAAGAAATGCCTGGGTTAGACCCGTCTGTGGCAGAGCACGAATTGGCAATACTTTCCACGGTTAAACCTGTTAAACAAGCCCAAAGACGCATGCGTCATGAGCTCGAGCTTAAAGTAAATGCCGAAGTTGATAAGCTCCTATAAGTGCACTTCATAGAGCCTTGCATTTATCCAATCTGGCTCGCCAATATAGTCCTTGTTAAAAAGAAAAATGGCCAAGTCCGAATCTGCATCGACTACAAGGACTTAAATAAAGCCTGCCCAAAAGATGATTTTCCTGTCCCTATTACTGAAACTATGGTCAATATGACCACTAGATATGAAGCTTTATCTTTCATGGATGGATCATCGGGATATAATCAGATCCGCATGACCATCAAAGATAAAGTGCACACGGCCTTTCGATCGCCCAAAGGGATCTTCAATTATAAAAGGATGCCCTTCGGCTTGAAGAATGATGGTGCGACCTATCAAAGGGCAATGACTAAAATTTTTGATGAAATGCTCCACGATTTGGTCGAGTGCTACGTTGATGACCTCATCGTTAAAAGCTTAAGGCGGGGAGATCACCTGGCCGACTTACGCCGGGTCTTTGAAAGACTCGACAATATTAACTCAAGATGAACCCGATGAAGTGCGCTTTTGGCGTTTCAAGTGGCAAGTTTCTCGGCTTTATTGTCAGATATCGGGGGATAGAGATAGACCCCGATAAAATCAAAGCTATTCGGGAGTTGCCGCCTCCCAAAAACATAACCGAATTAAGGTCCCTCCAGGGAAGGCTAGCCTACATTAGGCGTTTCATATCCAATCTCTCAGGAAGATGTGCCCCTTTTGGGAAATTGATGAAAAAGGGTGCACCATTCGTGTGGGACCAAGAATGCCAGTATGCATTGGAGCAAATCAAAGAATACCTTCTTACTCCCCCGGTGTTGGGAGCACCAGTCAAGGGAAAGCCACTAATACTCTATATTGCTGCCATGGACGCTTCTTTGGGAGCCCTACTAGCACAAATAAATGAAGAAGGCAAGGAGCAGCCGTTATACTACCTCAGCAGGAAGTTGGTTGGCCCTGAGCACCGTTATTCTCCAATGGAGAAAGTATGTCTGGCGTTGGTATTCGCCGTAAAGAAGCTAAGGTATTACCTCCTATCCCATCAAGTGGAGTTAATTTCAAAATACGACCCACTCAAATTCCTCCGTAAACAGCCTGCCTTGTCAGGGAGACTTGGAAAATGGGCGTTACTCCTCTTGGAGTTTGACATAACCTTTCTCCCGCAAAAAGCAATTAAAGGACAAGGAATGGCGGAATTTCTCGCGGCACATCCAGTCCCAGCGGACTCACCTCTCAATATTGAACTTCCTGATGAAGAAACACTCATGTCCCAATTGGGAACAGAAGGCCACATTGAAGATACGCCATTACAAAAAGAAGAAGATGCCTTTGCAATTGATATCCCCTGTTGGGAGCTTTACTTTGATGGTGCCTCCCGAACAATTAAGAAGTCAGACGATACTACAACCCTCACCTCAAGGGCCGGCATTGTCTTTGTGACTCCTCATGGGGGGATTCTACACAACTCCTGTGCTCTCATGAAACCCTTGACAAATAATGAAGCAGAATATGAAGCATTAATTGTTGGACTTCAACTAGCTCTTGAAATGGACATTAAATGCATTAAGGTTTATGGGGATTCGCAGCTCGTCGTGCAACAAGTGACAGGCGACTATGATGTTCGCAAGCAGGAATTAATTCCTTACCATGCAACGGTAATGAGGCTTAAGGAGAAATTCTACCTATTTGAAATAGGTCATGTCCCCAGGAGCAGAAACTCTCAGGCAGATGCCTTGACAAAGTTAGCCTCCGCCATAAAGCTCCCGCCTGAATGGGAACTAGACATAACCGTCAGACACCGAAAGCTCATGCCAAGTGTCTTAGATGAAGAAGCCGACCCTACAACCCCTGAGGTCAGCACAATTGAAGAAGGCGATCCCGCTGAGGGAGAGTAACAAGATTGGCGTCAACCAATTATTGATATCAAGAATGGTCGCCTCCCTTCAGATCGGGCTCAAAGGGTACAGTTGCTGCGAAGGGCTACATCCTACCAATTGGTAGGAGATCAATTGTATAGGCTCGTTCACGAGAAAGATAAGTCTGTTCTCTTACGTTGCCTCTCACCAAAAGAAGCCAAGAGGATTATGCATGAGGTCCACTCAGGGCTTTGCAGTGCCCATCAAGCGGGAGACAAGATGAAAAACAACATCAAACTCAAGGGTTTTTACTGGCCTACCATGTACGCAGATTGTCATCGATACACCCGCACATGCCATCAGTGCCAAGCCTTTGGCCCAGTACCGAGAAGACCCCCAAGCTCCTTGCATCCCACGGCTCCTACATGGCCCTTTGCAGAGTGGGGAATAGATATTGTGGGACCCTTCCCACCATCCTCTAAAGGTCACAAATTTATACTAGCTGCAACGGACTACTTCTCCAGGTGGGCCGAAGCCATCCCTTTGCGGGAGGTAACAGGAGAGGCAGTTGCCCAATTTGTCAAACATCATATCATATACAAATTCGGCACTCCTAGTCGGAACATGTCAGACAATGGCACACCATTCAAGAACAGAACAATATATGCACTGGCTGCCAAGTTCCACATAGACTGGAGGACTTCCACCATTTACAACCCCCAAGCTAATGGGTTAGCTGAGGCATTCAACAAGACCCTTTGCAAGCTTTTGGCCAAAATTGTCGGCAGCCGCAAAAGAGACTAAGGTGAGAAAATACATGAAGCTCTTTGGGCATACCGGACGGTCTACAAGACCCCCACCGGGTGTTCCCCCTTCTCTCTAGTATATGGGGCTGAAGCTGTCATACCGATCGAAATTGAGATATCATCCTACCGGGTCGCCCTGCATAATGGCCTCTAGACCCACGAGCAAGATGAAATAGAGAGAAGGTTGGAAGAACTGTCCAACTTAGAAGGGAAAAGGCTGGAAGCCTACAAGCACCTCCAAGCATACCAAGCCCGAATGACCCGAGCCTATGACAAGCTTGTCAAGCAAAGGGCGTTTAAAGAAGGCGACCTCGTCATGATAAAAGAAAGAGAGGTCATGGCCGGTAAATCCAGTGGCAAACTCCAACCCAATTGGCGAGGGCCCTATGTCGTCTCCAAGGTCTATGAGGGAGGCGCCTATAGGGTCGTTGACCACAAAGGAGAGAACCCGTTCCCCCCATTAAATGGTAACATTTAAAGTTTTATCATGCTCCTCAGCACGAATTCCTGCAGCAACCATTGTCGCCCATCTCCTCGCCTGATGAAAGTTAAAGAAAAAAAAATGGGGCTTAAAATAGAGGTGCCCCAGCAGACTTAGCCGTTCCCATCACGAGGATGGTTAAGGGTAAAAAGGCCAAAGAAACCCAGTTGAGGTGAAAACCCGAAAGGACGCCTCAAGCAAAATTGGGCAACCCCTCAGCGTGAAAACCCGAAAGGGCGCGCTGGAAAAAGCTAGAGGGAGCTAGTGTTGGCGAAAACCCGAAAGGGCGCCAGCGCTAGTAACAAAAAAAAAAGAAAAAAAGTGAGAAAAAAGAGAAAAAAAGGAAGGAAAAAAAAGAGAGAAGAGAGAGAGCTAGGCATGGCTATCTTTAACATTCCTTGCTCCTGTCCCACCACCCTAAACCCAAATTTAAATCCCTAAGTTCGGGCACTAAACCACTTTGTGGCCAGCTCCAAATTTAAATCCCTACGTTCCGGCACTAAACCACTTTGTGGCAAGCCCCAAATCTAAATCCCTAAGTTCCGGCACTAAACCACTTGGTGGCCAGCCCCAAATTTAAATCCCTAAGTTCCGGCACTAAACCACTTTGTGGCCAGCCGCAAATTTAAATCCCTAAGTTCCAGCACTAAACCACTTTGTGGCCAGCCAGCCCCAAATTTAAATCCCTAAGTTCCAGCACTAAACCACTTTGTGGCCAGCCCCAAATCTAAATCCCTAAGTTCTGACACTAAACCACTTTGTGGCCAGACCCAAATCTAAATCCCTAAGTTCCGGCACTAAACCACTTTGTGACCAGCCCCAAATCTAAATCCCTACGTCTCGGCTCACTAAACCATCTCTTGGTCAGCCCCACCTAACTCTAAATCCCAAGACATGGCTCGCTAAAGGTATTTAGCCCCAGATCCAAAACCCCAAACTTTCAATCCCCAAGTTATTGGTCATTCGGCCCCAAAATCCCAGAATTCACGTCACAATTCTGGCTCCAAGATTACTTACCTGGCCGATCCCAAATCTCCGGACTCCAACCTATCAGAGGTCAGCCGAAGGGTAGGACCAAGGTCACTCACCACAAGTTTCAAAATCTTGTTCCAAGTTTACGGGGGGGTTCATTCTCCTCATTCAAGCTCAAAAAAAAATGGGGCTTAAAATAGAGGGGCCCCGACGGACTTGGGTGGCTAGGTTACTGGTCGCTCAAGGGCAAAAAGGTCATAACCCGGCTGAGGTGAAAACTCGAAAGGGCGTCTCAGGCAAAAATGGGTAACCCCGTAGCGTGAAAACCCGAAAGGGCGCGCTGGAAAAAACTAAAGGGGGCTAGCGTTGGCGAAAACCCGAAAGGGCGCCAGCACCAGTAAAGTGAAAAGGGGGGGGGGGGGGGAAGGCAAACAGAAGAATGGCTTGAAAAGCAGATACATTCATGCACAAAAATAACACAAGTCTTCTTCTTATTCACAATAAATGACATTCATCTATGAAAGTGTGACCCGAGACAAGCCCTCGGGTTAACCGCAAGGACAATAAGTGTGCAATGAAAATGTAAGAGAAAGTGTAAGAAGCCACAAAGGCGGATCCAACCTCACTAATGGCGAGGCTTCTTCTTCATCAGATCTGCGATCTCCGTCTGCTTATCGGTGATCTCGCATTGAAGCATTGAACTTTGAGAAGTAAGGGCTGCCACCTCATCCTGTAATTGTTGAGCCCTCTCCACACGAAAGTTTGCAATGGCTAAGCACGCCTGCGCTCTGGCCAGTAACTCTTCGGCAGCCTGTCGGCAGTGCAAGGCCTGCTCCCTCTCTGCCGCCGCTTGTGCTTCCATCATGCTCTTTTCATCCTAATGGTCTTGACCTTTGCTTGCAATGCTTCAGTCTCCTTTGATAAGGTGGCAATGTCACACTTCAAGTGTTCGATCCGCATGCAGCAAGCCTTCCATTCAGAAGCTTCATATAAAATTTGAAAATCTCCCCAACTCTTTTCCACGGCTGCCATCCAAGGTTCCTTAGGCAAACCCATGGTATGATAAGCTCGGGTACTCCTCTGAAGGGCATCCCGTACAGTCTCAATGGTGAGAAGAGGCTCCTATTGAAGTAAAGCTTGTGCACCGCCTATAAGACTTGGTAATATCAATTCTACTCCCATGAAAGGGGGGGGGGGGGTTGCGGAGCATCTGGCCATATAATCTCGTGCCCTGGAAAGTCAGACGGGGCGCTGGTCTTGGGACCTGTCAAAGGAAACGCAATTATCAGCCACCATAATATTGCAAAAAACAACATGGAGGTTAAGAGGCTTTGACTGAGGCTAATCTGCTACTTGAGGACACTACGGCGGCAGGAGGTCCCTGATCAGCCACCGTTCCAACAGCTTCTTTACTGACAAGAGAAGTAATGGCTAGGCCTAAAGGAAAAAGATATATATATCCCATCATCAGACAGATGAAGTCACCAAAAAGATAATTGAAGCAGAAGAAAAACCATTACCTACCGACTCAGGCAGAGTCTCTCCCAAAGCGTGGCTGGCTCCTCTCTTATTTTAATAGGAAGGGCGGTGTCACCCTCATTGCCTGTACATCCTGAGAATGGCAATGATGCAAAAAAAAAAAAAAAATTGAAATCCGATGAAAGAAAAAGAGCAAGCAAAGAGAATTAATTTACCTTCATTACTCTGGTGAGAAGTTTCGGGATGATCCATTTGTAATCCTCCCTGAGGCTCTGTCATGGATGTCGGATCAGTCCTTACTTCGGGCGCTTCGCTCCTATGAACCCCCTCTGACGAAAGGGTCGCCCCTTGCAAGGGAGGAGCAGAGGACCCAATCGTTGCAGAGATGGTCACTGCACCAAGGCAACAAGAAGAAACGCTCCGAATTAATAAACATCTCTTGGTTGATATATGTTGAAAAGGCAAGAAGAATTAATGATGTTTACTAGCAGAAAAACAAGTCGGTTGTTTGATCAGGTGGCTTGACAAGGGCAGTTCACCCTCTTCAAGGATAGAATGGTCATTATCACCCCCTTGTGAAGTTGAAGCACCTCCTTGAGCGCACAGTTCAGCCAATAAAGCCTCCTCATAGCCTGTCAATGTATTACCCCCAACTGCAGGAGCATCAGAATAGGCGGGAAGGTCACCATCTGACGCGGCGCCCAACAACGCAGCATATGCTCCCATGACGCCATCTAAAGCCCCTGTTTAAAGACATTAGTCACATTAATCCCAAGTGACAAAGACAAGGTGGTAAAATAAGCTGATGAAATAAAAAATTACCTCCGCCGTGAGCAGCTACATCAGGCGGACTGTTATCATGCAAGGAAGGGGAAGCATCCGACCTTGGATTATAGTCATAATCCATCATGCCCAAGTCATCCAACCCTTCGTCTTCCTTCTCATTTTGGCCAGTTACTAGGGGCGCATCTGCGTTAATTGAAGAGATACTCCCCGCAATTCTGCCAGTGATATCGGGGTCAGCTGAAAGGGAACAGGGAAGCAATAAAGAAGTCCACGTCATTCATCATAAGCTTTCATAAATCAAGCCAAAAGAAGTAACAAAGATTACCCTGATCCTCGTCCACTGGAGCCTTTCTTTTTGATTGGCGACGAGGGGATTTCGCAAGAAGGTCGTCGCCATCCCCTCTCCGCCGCTTGCCGTGATGAGAACTCTTCTTCTTCTTAAAAGTGTCGGCGGGGACAAAGCTCACTGCAAGAAGAAGAAATCAGTATGCAAAAATAAATTCCCCTTTCAAAGCAAATCAAACATGTTAAGAAGTGCAAGAGGAAGAACATATACCAGCCAGGGCAGGAGAGAAAGAAGGTTGCAATACCACCTCTTCTGGCGGAAGGCCAATACTTTTTCCCGCTCGGTAAATGCTATCCCAAATGTCACGAAGGGTAGTAGCATTTTCAATATAAGAGATAAATTCAATGGCACCCGTTTGAGCTACTGCATTCATCAGATGTCTCTCCCACTTGGGCCAGAGGTCATTATTAAACCCAGCAGGCAGGAGAAGGTCAGATAGAGAAGCATCGGGGGGACGGCCGCAGTCAGAAAGTAAATGTCCCCACCAGTAATAAACTTTCTCATCATTAGGGGCTTTCCCCTTTTTCAAAGCCGGGTCCTCTGCGCGCTTCAAAAGCTTCATGGCCCCTATGTAAGTGTCCTTGTCAACAGGTATGGGCCCGTGGGCTACCTCCCATGACTCGCAGAACTCCTGAACAGTCCTGGCGATGTGAGGAAACTGGGAACATAAAAAGGAATGCTCAACAGCAACAGGAGGAGCATCAACCTTCAGCAAGCGCCCCTCCTCAGCTTCCTTCAATTTTTGGGTTGGTTGCCTGAAGATGTTGCTTCGCTGAAACCACCAGCGGGCATAATAAATATCAACCTGCCCCGCTCTCTCGCCGGCGGGAAAAGAAATACCCGACTCTGGCCCTCGCCGGGTGAAGTGAAGCCACCAGCTGGCTGCTATAATGTGTCTGTCGTACCCTCTGTGCAGTCGTACCCCTAAAGGAAAGTCGGCATTAGGGGGTACCCCCTGATCATAGCCAAAGTTCCGCGCGAAGCGGTGAGCATAGTAAGGCTCAAGGAAAGTGCTGGTGCCCTTCCGAAATACAAGTACCCCAGGGCGCGTGCAATACAGCCATTCATCATGGAAAACTCTGCTCAGGCTGGAACAATGAGGAAAGTGATAAGAAATACCATCTGGCCTCTCAGTGCTGAGAGGGCGGTAACCCCGCATCACACAAGCAAAATCTCTACCTGGCTGACCCTGGGTAGGCAAAAAAGACAAAGATCTCCGCGCTCATGTCAACTGCTCAAGGGGGCTCTGATCCGGTCGATTGCGGAACCGGAATATCAAGGGGGCTGCAGGGTTCTCCACCCTAATACTCTGACACAACCCGGGAAGCAGTAAGCCTGCCCACGCACTCAAGTAGCGCGTCGCCAACCGGACACTGCGGTCTCGTGGCGAGCTAGAAGCTGTCAAATTGCGCAAGCCATGATAAATATTGGCTAAGGCCGCAGGGGCAAGGGCAAGTTTCCGGCCATCAGCAAGCAAGCAGGCCGGATATATCAGTTCGGGGCGCACAATGCCCTCTTCCCCATATGGTACCACAAAGGTGGCTAGCCAATAAACAAGATAAGCAGCCAAGTATGTCTTGTCCGGAAGCTTGCGGGGATTCCACCCCTCATTCTGCGGTGCATACAAATATCGCCTATTCTCGGGTAAATCAAGAAGAAGCTGATAGTACTGGTCAAGCGGCTTGTCATCCTCAGCAAAGCTATCCTGGAAACAAAACGGGCCATTATAAAAGAATCTGACCCAAGCACTAAGGCTGACCCTCACAGTACTGGTGGAAGCAGAAGGGGTCTTCCCCTTTCCAACTCGGGCAAGGTCTCTCCAGACCTTCATCAAATAGCGAAAACCAAAGGGTAAGCCGTAAGACCCGGCTCCAGTAGTATATGATCTGTGCAAGTCATTAAGGCAGGCCTCCTAATACATATGGCTGGAGATGGGAAGGCCGGAAATCCGATGAAAACTCCACAAGTCCAGGGATGTCTCTCCCTCCGCTGTCGCGAAAGTGTTGAAACACCGATTAAATCTCTCGGCCAAGCCCTGAAGAAGTCCAGTATAGCAGGGATACCGATAAAGTGCGGCAGTCACAGCATGGCGAATACCCACATGCTCCAGAATATCATGATAATGGTGAATGACACCCATCAGCCACTCAGAAGCCCCCAAGTGAAACCTGTGGGAAGCCGTCACGGACCATCGCCCATACCAACTGGGCGCAGAGCCGCTCACGATGCGATCCAGAAAACATAATTTATCATAATCCTCGGCCGCGAATTGAGTGCCTGAAGGCAGTAAGAAAAGCCCAGAAGAGGGAGGCCCTGTCTTATGCTACCCAAATAGCTGCCATATAGCAGGGATCACTGAACAAGATCTGCAATAGCCATAATCATTTTTCTCGAAAAATCCCAGCTGAGCGGCTCCCGGAAGGCGAACATGTGAGGAATATCCCAATGGAAAACTGGGGTGAGAATAAGTGCAAGTCCCCATCATACTGTCTCGCCCTGCCAGAATAGCCCTCTCAAGTAATACCCTCTCGGCAAATACAGTCGGGTCCTCCGCGTCAAGGTACTCAGGCACATAATGCCGGATAAAAGAGAACAAGTGTACATCGAGAGGAAAATGTCGTGGATAGCCCTTTGGCCGCTGATAAGTATAAAAATCTCTCTCTCGAGTGATCAATGATGGGTCAACTTCTCCACCCTCCGTGGAGTCTTCAGAAAGAGGGCCTCTCGCAACCACATCAAAGCCCCGGGGAAGTAAAAACATGTTCTCCTTCGTGACATGAGCAGGCGCCAAAACAGGCATCAACTGATTCGACAAGCAAGGGGGTTTATCTCTCTCCCCGCCACGGCTGGCACCCTTCTGGGGACGCATATCTATCACACGAGACATCCTCAACACCTGTCCAAGACAAAGAGAAAACAAGTCAACTCGACATGAAAAGCGACATATTGCATGAAGAATAGCAAGCTGATGCAATACACATAAGCCGTCATGGCCGAACAGACAAGAAAGGGCACGGGCCGCCCGCTATCACCTACGGCTCTAACGGTCACCCCGTGGGGGGCATTTGTTGAACCCTGAAAAGTTCGTGAATAATTTCTGATAAAATTACATACTATTTCAGAAATTAAAATGATGTATTGGTTCATCAAAATACAACAAAGGAGTGGTACAAAGTCAGATGCACCCGCTCCATGAATTATTGAATTATTAAGAAGTCCGGGGTCCGTAAAGTCTTTTTTAGACGAGGGCTGGGTATACAGCACAAGTCCCGCAAGTTTCCGACATAAATCCCACGAGAAGTCGAGCCATTGACTCTATTCATGACGAGTGGGTATTTTATCGAACACTTCATGGGCGTCACGAAAAAATACATGCTCGTGGATTCAAATCCATACAAGAATAAATAATTTAGGGGCCCGACTGGGTGCTCCCGTGACAAATTAAATTAAGCTCACACAGTTTGAAGTTTATCCGACAGCAAGTTGACGTCTGGAGATTTTTTTCAACAAACGAAATAACGTCCACGTGAGTCTGCACAAAAAGTCCACAAGAAGACAAAAAGGAAGTCAGACCCGGGACCCTTTTTATAGGGATCAAGTACTAACGAAAAAAAAAGGGGGGGAGGGTCTCTCTCTACCTCTTTCTCTTCTGCCACCCAGGGGGGGGAAGCCCCCCGCCACCTGCTGCCGGGCCTCCTGCGCACCGGGGGGTCCTCCCCCCCCCCTCGTTTGCCACCGGGGAAGGCCCCCCGGGCCTCCTACGCACCGGGGGGTCCTCCCCCCCCCCCCCCGCCGTTTGCCACCGGGGGAGGCCCCCCGGGCCTCCTGCGCACCAGGGGGGGTCCTCCCCCCCGCCGTTCGCCACCAGGGGAGGCCCCCCGGGGCTCCTGCGCACCGAGGGGTCCCCCCCCCACCGGCGTTCGCCACCGAGGGAAGCCCCCGGGCCTCCACGCCACCGGGGGGACTTCCCCCCGCCTGCTCTGCACCGAGGGGCACTCCCCCCGCCTCCGTCCGCACCGGGGGAGGTCCCCCGATAGGCTGCCACACCGGGGGAGCCCCCCCGCCCGCTGTCGCCACCGGGGGAGCCCCCTAGGCCCACTGCACCACCGGGGGGAACCTCCCCCGCTCCACCGAGGGGACTCCCCCCGGGCCTCCTGCTGCCGTCACGACCGGGGGGAGCCCCCCCCCCCCCCCCCCGCGTCTCCTCTGCCGCGGTTGCCACCAGGGGCCCCTCTCTCTCCTCTGCCTGTTGGGCTACCACCGGGGGAAGAAAAAGAAGGAGAAACGGAAGAAGATGAAAAGGAAAGGCCGGGGAGATGAAAGGGTGCAGGAGTTACCTCTCCAAACCACCGGGGGAGCTCCTCCAAGCTCTTTTCCTCCTCCTATAAAAACCCAAGACCTCTCCAAGAGAGGAAAGGAGAACTCTTTTGACGAGAGAGGAGACCTTGTTGCTCCTTGTTGCTGCTCCCTGCGCAAGGGAGACTTGGAGAGAAGTTAGAAGAAAGAGAAGGTGGGAAAAAAGAAAGAAGGGCGCCCCCCTTTCTATTGTATTTTTTTGAAGTCTTCATCCAAAAGTCTCCAAGACTTGATTATTTGTACATACGTCCCCACATGGAGAGTTTCATATTATTAAAAGCATGAAAGGATTTTTCTATAAATCCTCAAATTACAAGAAATGTCTCCTTGATATATATGGATGAATACATTACAAATATATCCCGGGTGGGCAGAAAATTGTAAATATATCCCCGGTGGGCAGAAAATTGTAAATATACCCCGGGTGGACAGAAAATTGTAAATATACCCCCGGTGGGCAGAAAATTACAAATATACCCCGGGTGGGCAGAAAATTGTAAATATACCCCCGGTAGGGCAGAAAATTACAAATATTGCCCCGAGTAAGGCGAGAAATTATAAATATACCTTCGGAACAGGGAAAATTGCAAACAAACCTCCGAAAGAAAGAAAATTGTAAATGCAAGATTGCAAATACACCAAAGGGTTGCGAATGCCACACGTTTATGAAGCACGACGACTCCTCGGGCATACCCAGGATATTAGAGCCAGCATTATAGTCAACAATTCTTGGCAGTTAATCAAAGGTGTTCGGACTTGTACCGATGTAAATTAACACTGACTCCGGTCGGTGGGGAAAGGTCCCGTGCACAAACCCTAAATCGTCTGATAAATCCCAAAAAGCGCGGAATCAATAAAACATGCCTAAAAATTCAAACAAACGCCATGCGCTGGTTCGGCCTCCGTTTCTTTTCCACGTGCAAACAGGGTCGTTACAAGGTGTGCATGACTTTGTGCCGCTCTTCATGTGTTCGATGAAATGCACGGTGCACTTACGTAATGGCGACGCTTTTGCATCGTTTCTTGGCATGTCATATATATTTTAATTTCTGAAATTGAATATCAGAAAATACTTGTATGTCTTGTGGGGTTCAACAGCATTATAACTCAAAGCACGGGTTTTACTAGCAAACGGAAAATCACACTCAAATGTCTCCATTCTGGAAAAGCATAAAATGGAGCTGCATCTTAAGCAAAGGACTCGAGGATGAGACAGAGGAGTATCAGGCTTTGCTCAAGATGTTAGCTGACATTCAGCTTGACAAAGACAGGATAGATCAAGTGGTCTGGGAGAGAAATAATGGAAGCCTTTATGTAAAAATTGAAATCATTGTATAAATTTATTGAAGGAAAATTTCCTGCATACCTGAAATTCAGAGAAGTATGGAAACTGAAGTCACCTATAAAGACTAGCTTTCATGTGGCTGTTATTTGAAAGACGAATCACCAAAAAAGTATACATAAGGAAATGGTGCGGTGACTATGAGTCCATCTGCTCTTTATGTGGAGAGCAAAGTGAAGATGTGGACCATCTGTTCACTAAGGTGGACTTTGTTAACCGGGTGGGGTTAGCGCATTCGACCCCAGAGGGTCGAATGCGCTAACCGACTCCAGTTAGATATGTTGAGTGTGAGAGGAGTGGTGGGGCCCACACCGCTCTCTCCCCTTAGTTAAATTATCCCCTCAATCCTAACCGAAAAACAAACTGGGCCTTAGTGTGGAGCTGAAGATGGAGATGGACCTCATATGGAGGTGGTTGCAATTATCCTTTGCTGGGCAGTTTGGAAGCCTACCACATCATTGGAACTGAAGTTTATGGATCGAGCATTTTCCAGACATTGCCTATCTATTTGCAACGGATTGACAGGTTCCATTCTGAACATAAGAACTAGAAGCTACACATGAGACGTGACTTACTCAATGGAACACAAACCCAAGTCTCACGTTTCACAAAGTAGATATGGCATCGTGGCACATGATGGCTCATACAAATTGTCACCAGCCTTTCAAGAGGGACGAGCTGCTGCATGGAACATAGAATGGTCTCTACAAGCTGACAAGAAAGCTTGGTGGATGGTGCTCCACACTTTGCTTGGAGCATATGGATTGAAATAATTTAAAAAGCCTTCTGAAGCTAATCCACAGATGTTAGTACAATGGGACATTCAATTGTTGGGGTGGTAAAGAGGATAGGCATTGTCCCAAAAAATTCTGTCATGGGCTGGTTTATTTTGTACACAAATTTTTCCTCTTTTTTTTCTTTTCTGTGTACCATTTTTCCTTGCTAGAACATCCCCATTTGGCTGCCATGCATGTAAATCTTTCACATCCTTTTCTTAGTAACGGCTCTGATGGCATGTGGTGTTAACTACCTACTAAAAAGGATTGTAGAAAGGGTTAATATGTTTTCCATGAAAAAAAATGTTATGTAAGATAATGATCTTAAGTGCATCGTAAAGCAAAATTATGCTTGAGAATTACTTCCAAATGCCACATCCAGTTCCCTGAACAAAGACTAGGCCTAGATGATTTACTTCTAATGTGAATCACGACAAAGATAAATGGAAGAGCTAGTAGCTCCAAATAAAGGAATCCACAGTGGCATTTACCTCATTCAGTCGTTCTCTAAGCTCCTCCATCTGCTTTTTCAGCAGTTCTGATTCTTTTGTAGCGTTATCTGCCTTGATCTTCATTCTTTCAAGCTGGAAGAAGCAACAAAAAAGGCATATGAGACTTGCCACGCATGGGCAAGACAATAATCATGTCCCATAACTCACCTCTGCACTTAGTCTAGAACAAGATAGCTTTCCATCATCTTGCAAATGAGAAATCTCCTTCTTAAGATGTTCTTTCTCCCTCTCAGAGCTTTCTAAAATGCACTTAGCTTTTTCTTCAAGCTCTAAAATTTTATCTTTAGCTGCTCCAGCTGAAGATTCAGCACTCTTACGAAGAACTGTTTCTTTTCTGAGTTGCACCTATTGTCAAAGTAACACAAATATACTTGAGTTTGCCAGCTAATTATACAATAAATATCAATTGGATGATCTTAAGACAAAAAGAAAGGGACATTGACAACATATGTTTAATCCAAGGTTGGCACATCCAATTGACTTTTAAAAAAGACAGACAAAAATCAAAGTTGACAAGTTTAGTATGAGAATTTGTAAAACAATGCAAAGTTCTAGCAGAACATGCAGAAGATGAAAGAACAAACGGCAAGAAAAAAAGTATACTGGCCAATTTAGCGAAAATAAAATATCCTAATTTTAATTTAATAAATAAGAAAGAAGATCAGCTATACATGATATGTAATGCATGTATAGAATGCATTCCAAGTGAGGTGCTACTATGGCAAGATCCGATCAAATAGGACGAACAATGCCAAATAAAAGAACGAAGCGAATCTCAAACGACGTGATAATCAAAGCAGTGAAGGAGGAACTATGACAAGAAATCACGACCGTGTTCAGAATTAAATATGCAATCCCAACGCAAAATAGGCGTCATCTTACACGTAATGTCAAGATAGCCAATACATGGCCAAACTAATGCACACGCTCACGAGTGGTAGGGAGACAGCTAGCTGTTGAACACGGAAAAAATTTTAAAGAATTGTTCATGTGTTGCATAAATGCACATTTGTTAGCTATGGGCATTTTAATTCCGCAAATTTGGTTTATCAGACGATTTAGGGTTCGAGTACTGGACATTTCCCAACCGACCGCATTCGGTGTTTACTTACGTCAGCATAAAGTCTGAATACCCTTGATTAACTGTCAAAGAATATCTTTAGCCTCTAGAATATCTGTTATGATATTATAGGTTTTGTCTAATGGATATAATCTATGATGATCATTCATTAAACATACTCTTGCAGGTCCGGATGGCAGTATCGGCCGAAACCGATACGTTTCGGCCGAAACGTATCGGTTTCGGCTGACACCGAAACCGAAACGCACCAAGTCACTGTAGCAAGTCCGATACCGAAACCGGACCGAAACCGACCGAAACCGGACTGAAACCGTCTGGTTTCGGCCGAAACCGGACCTGCTCAATACATTTTTTGCCTTTTCTGACTGTTTTGAACCGGTTTCGGCCGAAACCGAAACCGAAACCGAAACGTATCGGTTTCGGTACCGGCCGAAACTGGTACCGAAACCGATACTACCATCCTTACTTGCAGGAAACTCGAAAGACTTTCATCCCTTGAATATATGGAATTTAGATTACAATTGAACTCTTGAGACCTTTAGATTATGCCCCGATTATGTAATCGAGTCTTCGGTTTACATCTAATCGTCATTGATCATTGAAAAGGCCTCTGCTTACACTTGAATCTCTGGATTGCCTTCGTTGACGACTAGACTGTTGAATTTGTTTCTAGTCACCATCAGACTGTTGGATTTGCTCCTGACCTTTTGCGGACCATTGAATTTGCTTTTGCCCTCAATTGGACGGCTGGATTTACTCTTGACTACGATCGGACTGTTGAATTTACTTCTGATCAAAATATGACCATTGAATTTGAGTTTCATCATGAGTGAACCCGTCTTGGGTAAATCTATAATTGCTTACCCTTTTTAGGTGTTTTTGCAATTTTTTAATCTTCCTAGGTATTTTTGCAGTTTCTAACCCTTCCCGAGTATTTCTTCAATTTTGTTGACCATTTCTAAGTATTTCTGCAGTTTTGACCTTTCTAAGTATTTCTACAGTTTTCATATTCTCCTAGACTTATTTGTCATTTCTGGACTTCCCAGGATATATCTATAATTTCTTGATTTCTTGGACATCACTGTCATTTTTGACTGTCCTTGGTGCTTCTATAATTTTCTAACCCTCCAAGACATTTCTTTCATTCCTTGACATTCTGGAGTATTTTCGTCATTTCTTGACGTGTTGGGATATTTCTGACATTTATTGACATCTCTTGACTTTCTAGGACATTCATGTCATTTCTTGACTATCATTTCCTGACTTTTAATGACATAGTTGTAGTTTCCCAACTTTCTTGGACTTCTCTATCATTTATTGACTTCCCAAGGTATTTATGTAATTTTTTTGACTTCTCTGGATCTTTCTACCATTTGCTGACTTTCCAAGACATTTCTATCATTTCTTGACATTTCTAGGCATTTCTATCATTTGTTAACTTCCTAAGGTTTATTTGTAATTTTTCTAGATTTCCTTACGATTCCTATCATTTCTTGACTATCCAATGCCTATTTGCAATTTTTAGACTTCCTTGGACTTATCTATCATTTCTTAACTCTCCAAAATTTATTTGCAGTTTCAAGATTTCCCTGGGCTTATCTACTATTTCTTGGCTTTCCAGGGTTTATTTGTAATTTTAAATTTTTCCTAAACTTATTTGCCATTTCTTAGCTTTCCAGGGTTTATTTAAATTTCCTGCCAGTAGGAAGATTCCGGTAATTTTCTTGAGCATCATGATTTTTGGGTTTGACAGTTCTTGGTCAACCTTAAAGTAAAGTTCAGGAGAGTGCACACCGCTTCAGAGAAGTGGCATAGTCCCGCTCCATTAAGCCGTGCATGAGGCATGTCCCTGGACAAGGATATTTTGAGAACTTCAAAGCAGAATAAGAGCTTTGTGCAATTCCTGCAAAGTTCAGGGTTTTTATGTAAATTCTAGACGGGCCAGAGTTTGTTTGCAATTTCTGAGAAGTTCAGGATCATTTTGATAATTTCTAAACTTCGGGGATATTTAGCTAATTTGTGAACTCCAAGGGCATTTTGATAACTTTTGGAAGGTTCAGGGGATATTTTGATAATTTCTGAACTCCAATGGCATTTTGATAATTTTGGCAATTTTGGAAGATTCAGAGAGTATTTTGATAATTTTTGAACTCCAAGGGCATTTTGGTACTTTCTAGAAGGTTCAAAGGTATTTTGATAATTTCTAAATAACATAAGAGTATTTGTGTAATTTTCAAACAACAAAGGGGTTTTTCTGTAATTTTTGGACATACAAAGACATTTTGTAATTTCTAGAGTAAACAGGGACTTTTTCATAATTTTGGACAGCCAAGAATATTTTTGTAATATTTAGACTAAACAAGGCCATTTGTGTAATTTAGAACAGGCCAGGGGAATTTTGGTAATGTATGGACTGAACAGGGGCATTTATGCAAACACAAGGACATATATGCAACATGCCCTTGTTGAGGTTCAAAAATAACACAAGACACAAATTCCCCCCTTGGTGGAGGCACACAAGGCACAAGGCCCACCCTCCTTGATGGAGGCACACAAACATAAGGCGTAAATTTGTACTCCGGGAATTTCCTCCCGGTTCTCCATGTGTTCAGTCCCGTGTTGAAATGGGGCCCATGGGGCCTATTTATAGGCTTAGGGAGCGGCTACACCCCATGGAGGACCTATCCGGACCGGATAAGTCATTGGGGAGACCTATCCAGTCCGGATAGGTTCCTTGGGGAGACTACCTGACCTAGGTAGGTCTTCCCCCTATTTTCTTCTTTTTAAAAAAAATAGAAGGAGAAAAAGAAGAGGGAGAGAGAGGGTGAGTAGGACCGGATAGGTCCCAAAGGAGACCTATCTACGCCATCCTCCTCCTTTTCTTTCCTTTTTTCTCTTTTTTCTTTTTTTATTATTAAAGAGAGAGATGGAAGAATGGGACCAGATAGGTCCCTTGGGAGACCTATCCGGTCCGGATAGGTCTCCCCCTCCTCCATTTCTTCTTTCTTTTTTTTATTAAAGGAAGGGAAATGGAACTGGTCTGGTCTTGATAGGTCCCAACCTACTCGAACCAGACTGGGTCTTCTCCTTTTCCTCCTCCTTCTTTCCTTTTTTTAAAAAATTTGAAATTAGAGAGAGAGAGAGAGAGTCTGGTCCGAATAGGTCCCAACCTATCCAGATCGGGTCTTGGAAAATTGAGGGCTGGCTAGGTCCGGATATGTCTCAGCCTATCCGAACCAGGTTGGTTTTCCCTCATTTTTTTGGTTCTCTCTATTTTTTTAGGGTTCAACACAAGCATAACACTATAATAGAGACAAATCAAAGTTCTACCGATTATCTAACCAAATAAAGAGTAGCCACAGAGAGGGAACTAGGGCTGTCAATGGGCCAGGCCCGGGCCGGGCTTAGGTCGGCCCGACCCGAGCCCAACTCCTCAAAATTAACACTATTAAAAAATTATAAAGTCTGACTAAAGCCCGGCCCGGCCCAAAAAGTTAAATAAAAAATAATATATTTAATAATATAAAAATTATAATCTCACTAAATTAATTAAAATTTTGATGTTAATTAGTTAATTTGTTGGAAAAGAGAGTTTTATTTTTTGATTAAGTAAAATAACATAATTTTAACTAAGTATTTTTTAAATTTTGAAGGGAGAAAAAAAAAGAGAACAAGTCGAACCGGCCCGCGGGCCGAACTCAAAGCCCGAGCCCAGCCCGTGTGTCTAGTCAGGCCTGACTTTAGGCCCGACTAAGGGCCCACGGGCCAGAGATGTCCTTGCGGCCCGACCCGAAATAGGGCCAAGCCCGCGGGCATATCGAGCCGGCCCGGCCCATTGACAGGCCTAGAGGGAACGAGGTTACCGGCGGCACTCAAGTGGGTAGTGAGGTCAGTACGGCGTACGAGTAGGTTGCTGAAGCAACAGTGATGGTGAAGAGGATAGACGCCCACAGAAGATTGGGGTTGTTGCTGCTGCAGTGGCTGACGGCAAAGAAGAGCCACAGCGACGGCGCCGACTCTGGCCGCGGTTGCTGTAGTGGTCGGTGGTGGCTCTGGCCGGTCGACAAGGCTCAAGTCGCTGGTGCAACTGTGACCGACGGTGGCGACTCAGGCCGTTGTTGCTGTAGTGGCCGACAATGGGTGAGGAACATGAAGAAGAAGAGGGGCGGCTGGCTGGGGAGGGGACGGAGGTGAAGGAAGGGCGGCGACAGGTCACAGTGGCGAGAGGTAGAGAGGAAAAAGAGGGGGATATGTGGCTAGAAGAAGAGGGGCGACTAGTAGCGGCAGTCGGCGGAAGAGAGGAGAAAGAGAGAGGAGGTGGTTGGTCGCGACAGCCAATAGCAGATGGGAGAGAGCCACGGGCTAGCAGAGGTGAGGGAAGAAGAGGCACAAGAAGAAGGGGCCGGTGGCGGCGATGTCGGGGCGATGGCGTGACGGAGGCAACGGTGGCGGCAGTTCGGGCTAGGGTTTGGGCTTCACACCCCTTACACTCAAACACAACAACAAGAGAACAAAAGGCTCTCTTTTTTCATTCATTAGAAAAACTGAAATTACATCAGAATTTCTCATGCCTTTTATAGACTACAACAAGGAGGGCCAAAAGACAAGAATTCCCTCACATGACCGAAAGATCAAAATGCCCTCAAAGACTCCCTAAAGTACAAAAGTAACAAAATAATACTAGATAAGATAAAATAACACAATGTAAAGCAAACTAACACTAGATAACTCAACCTCGGGGTCATCTACGAGCGTAAACTCGCAACGGGGGCGTGATAACTCATCATTTCCCTGGGGGTGGGGGAAATCGACTCCGTCAACTAGCGGTGGAAGAGACAGAGCTCCAGGAGCTCTGGATCCAAGTGTCGCAGGTCCTCCTAGATAACCTACGAATCCTCTAACTCGGATCTACTAGTCCATTTGATCAAATAACAGCGAACATTTCTGTCTCGAGTAAAAAAAATTGATCATCCAAAATAGTATCAATGCGTTCAACTGTAGGGGATTATTTGGGAGAAGTGGGGGTAACAGGGGCTTTCATCCAAAGTGTCTGGAGGAGGCTCATCCATTAATGGATCATATGGGGGAGTCAAAGAATCTCTGTATGGAACTAGATCTTCAACATTAAATGTGTGACTGAAGCCAAAATCAGGTGGTAATTCCATCACATAAGCATTGAGATTGATCTTCTTTAGAATCTGAAAGGGCCCAGCATTGCGCACATGCAATTTCTTTATGGCTCCCGAGGGAAACCGCTCAGGTCGCAGACAGACCATGACATAGTCCCCAACATTAAACTCTCGGCATCGCCTATGAATGTTAGCAAATTCTTTGTATCTAGCATTGCTCTTCATGATTTTTTCTCGGATCTCTTCATGCAATGTGTGAAAGTGTGATGCAAATGTAGATGTTGAATTTGAAACTCTAGATGCATGGGAAGACATGGGTAAGAGATCTACAGGCTGTCTAAGTCTAAACCCGTGCACGACCTCGAATGAACTAAGGCCAGTGGTCCTGTTGAAAAATGAGTTGTATGCACATTCAACTGTGGGTAGGGTCAAATCCCAATTTCGAAGGTTCTCCCCAACAAGACAACTAAACAAATTCCCCAAACTCCGGTTAACCACTTCAGTTTGTCCATCTGTTTGTGGGTGAAAGACAATAGAGAATTGAAACTTTGCCCCTAATTTATGCCACAGGGTTTTCCAAAAGTAGCTAGTAAATTTCACATCCCTGTCGGTCACCATTGTCTTAGGCAACCTGTGGAGCTTGACCACATTGTCAAACTAGAGTGTGGCCACTCGAGACGCATTAGATGTTTTTGAACAAGGAATGAAATGCGCCATCTTCGAGAAACGGTCAACTACCACCAGAATCGAGTCGTGCCTCTTCATGGTTTTAGGCAAGCCCAACACAAAATCCAAGCTGACGCCTTGCCAAGGGGAGGTAGGAACAGAAAGTGGCATGTCAAGACCTGAAACTTGTTTCCCTTGGTTGGCTAGCTGACATGTGTGACATTGCCCAACAGTCTTGGCAACATCCCTTTTCAAACTGGGCCAATAGAATCGATGCTCAACAGCTTCAATAGTTTTCTTCTAGCCGAAGTGGCCAGCCAAGCCTCCAGCGTGCAACTCCCAAATGACGAATTCTCTCACAGATGTACGGGGAATGTACAGTTTGCTGCGCCTAAACAGAAATCTATCATAGATGAGGAAACCCTCAATTTCGCGCTCATGTCCATCCCTAAGCTTGACAAAAAATTCCCCAAAGTCGAGACATGCCTCATAATCTTCCTTCATCCAGTCAAAGCCGATCACTTCCATGCTCATATTCGTAAGAATGTTTAGCCTACGACTGAGCGCATCAGCTGCCAAGTTTTCAACACCCGCCTTGTGCTTAAGACATATGTGTACTCTTGGAGGAGCTGAACCCATCGGGCATATTGTGAGTTTACTTTCTTTTGAAAGTTTATGTACTTCCAAGTCTCATGATCCAAATAAATGACAATTCTTAAGGCAACAGGTAGTGTTGCCAATGCCGCAAAGCCTGAATAACGGCACAAAATTCTTTGTCATAAGTGGAGCAACGTCGGCGGATGTCGTTCAACTTCTCGTTGAAGTAGGCAATCGGGTGACTACCTTGACTGAGAACACCACCAATGGCACACCTCGAAGCGTCACAAGCCACCTCAAAGACTTTGGAAAAATCAGGCAAACACATGACAGGGGCCTCAATCATCCTGGTCTGGATTTCCTCAAAGGCCCTAGTGGCAGCAGCGGTCCACTCAAACTCTCCCTTCTTCATGTAGTCAGTTTGCCTGCTTCAAGCCAACAGGTAGACGAAGCAGAGCAGGCTAACGGAGGTGGCTGTAGCGGTGGATGCGAGGGGGATGAAGATTGAAAAAGAGAAAGTGCCAGTGGGGAGGGGGGAGGGGGATGAATTACTCATGAAACTATCTTCCCTATCCTTCCTGATCGAAGAGCAGCTCCAACAAGCACCATTGCTTTGTCTTCTGGCACCGAACCCCCCAGCCGTTGATCTTGCGGATGAGGATCTCGTGGTGGAGGCGGAGGCGGCCGTCGGATTCAGCCAGTAAGAAGTCTTATCACTGCCTCCCCCGCCCAGGAAGTTGGAAGTTTTGCGCAAGATGTTGGAGCAAGTCGAGAAAGCCTATCAAGGGGAGGATTTAGCAAAGGTGGACAACGGGAGTCTCAATAAGGAGGAGGCCATAGATATCTTAGCACAGGTGGAGAACTATACGGAAACTCAGGCGAGTGAGACTGCTAGGCTGATTGGTGCATTCGATGCGGGTGTAGATAAAGGCTTGAGCTCCACCTTATGCTTGATCAAATGTAGATGGCTGGTGGACATAGGGAGGAAGGCGAAGGCTGAAGCAGCTAGTAGGAAAGGAGGGATGGAGCAGGCAGAGGAGTAGGTGGAGGAAGGGTCGAGGAGAGTGTTTTGTTTACATTGGGGGGCTTGCACGTCTATTTCTCTTTGTTTGGGAGCTGTCTGGTGGGGTGGCCGGGGTTGTTAGGTGCTGGGACTTTTAGGTTCTCTTGTGTTTGGTTGGGGTCCAAGCTTTACAGATAGGTGTTTGTTTATTTCTTTAATTTGCTCCCGAGGCAAAGAGCAGTCTGCCGCCTTTTGTATCTGGAAGTCCTTTTGGGAGCACTCCCCCCTTATATACATACTTTTTCTCTTTTATATACCAGTGGCACTACCCACAATCAAAAAAAAACTTGCTCTAAATCTTTGGCACTGATCAGACATATTACTTTCTTTCCCTTGTCCTTCTCAGTCTTGCTATCAGCCTTCTTTTCAGAACTCGATGGTTTGGGCTGGCTTGGCACAAGCTTCTCTCGTTTACCATCATGGATAAAAGAGCAAACGTTCGAACGTCCATACATGGTAACGTCCAGATCAAACAACTAAAGTCTACCCAAGATGATGTGCCCTACATCCATAGTGATGATATCACACCACACCTTGTCCTCATACGTAGCAAACTCAATGGGAATCAAGTTATGTTCCTTAACCTCAATAGATGTTGTTTCGATCTATGACACTTTGTAGGGTTTGGGGCAGGGCTCCGACTTCAATTTGAGAGTGGTCAAAAGGAGAGAAGACACAGCGTTGATGCAACTACCACTATCCACAATCACCTTGTAGCCCTTCTTTCCAATTTTCGTGAATGTATGGAAGATTGTGGTCCTCTTCCAGTCATCGGTCAACTGGGGATGTGTCATAGTGCACCTAACCACACTCAACCTAGGGTCTTCACTATGGGAAATTGGGTGGCACAAGACAACGCTCTCAATGCACCCCATAAACTCTCTCTCATCAACCAAGTCATCTAAGTCTCCCTCAACTTGGTGACAACTTCCTCTACATCCTCTTGTTCGTCACCCTCATGCTCACCTTCAATGTAGAGGGACTTGGTTTGACTCGGACAGTGGCACATAGCCATACCTCGACATTGGTAGCATTGAGTCCTAGAGATGACTTTGAATGCTTCTCCTTTCAGCAGCAGCAGGAGGTTTGACACTAGAAGAGCTAGCGATGGGCTTGCTAGAAGAAGAGGAGAGGCCACAACAGAAAGAAGTAGACTTGCTCACAGACACAGACTTGCCATGTGTGTCGCGGACCTCGACAGCTCGAGAAAAGAGAGTGCCCCTAGATTCGTCCAAATACATGACCAGTTGATAAGCCAACTCCAATATAGGTGTGCCCCTGGCAATGAGCTCCCGACAATAGTCATCTCGCAACCCGCATCGAAAGCGAGACAAAGTCTGTGTGGGAGTCTCAAACACTAATGGACTGCACCGGTTTATATACTCATCAAACTTAGCAACATACTCAGCAACTGATTTGTTGCCCTAAGTTAGCCGACTCCATTAGTCAAGCATCCTCTGGTGAAATGACAGGGGAAGAAATTTTACCTTCAGGCGTTCCTTCATCTCATCCCAAGTCATCACAGGGTCTTCCCTCCTCAAGGCCATTTGGCGCTCCACATTCTCCCAGTATTGGCACGCTATGCCAGTCAATTTCATGACTACAAATCTGACTTTTCTCTGCTCTGAAAAATTGTACCAGTCAAAGTAGCGGTCCATGGCCAACATTCAGTCCAGGAATGCCTGGGGATCCTGACGGCCATCATAAGTGGGAGCGGGAGCGTCAAGTTTCACGCTCTTACGAATTCGGTCATATAGGCTCTCCTCTCTAGGGAGTAGGCCTTGCCTGCCTTACATTCTGGGCGGGGTTTGATCATGCCCTAGACCTAGGTTCCGGCAGTGGGGTCTATGAACTCTATGCCTAGGGTTTCTAGAGGCAGCTTAAGAGGCTTCACTATCACTGCGCACTTGGGTACCTCCGTGCTCACTTTCTAACATTTCGACCCGAGCATTCAGATTTTCATTGGTCCCTTGTTGCTTCTGCTCGAGGTTTCCCAACCTGGCTAGAATATCCTCTAGAATTTTGCACAGATTCTCATAAGCCATTTGGAGTCTGTCAATAAGGTAGTCTCGATCACTATGCAAAGGCATACACGGGAGGTGGGACCTAAATGGCTAAATGATGCTGGCAAACATGTGCATGCGACTAAATGATGATTGAATCTACATAGATTTTGGGGGGGAAGTGTGCGGGAAAAATTGTAAACACTGACCATGCTCTGATACGAAAAATAATGTGCTACCGTGGCAAGATCCGATCAAATAGGACGAACAATGCTAAATAAAAAAACGAAGCGAATCTCAAAATGACGCAATAATCAAAGCAAGGACTATAACAATAAATTACGACCACATTCAGCATTAAATACGCAATCCCAACACAAAATAGTCGTCGTCTCACACGTAATGTCAATATAGCCAACACGGGGCCAAACTGATGCACACGCTCACGAGTGGGAGAGGGACAGCTAGCGTAACACTATAATGGAGACAAATCAAAATTCTACCGATTATCTAACCAAATAAAGAGTAGCCACAGAGAAGGAATGAGGTTACCGGCGGCAATCAAGTGCATAGCAACGTTAGTACGGCGTATGGGTAGGTGGCTGAAGCGACAGTGGTGGTGGCGGATGATAGACACCCGCGGACGGCTGGGGCTATTGCTGCTGCAGTGGCCAGCAGGAGAGAAGGGCGGCGGCGACAACGCCGGGGGCAGCTCTGGCCACGGTTGCCGCCGTGGTCGGTGGCGTCTCTGGCCACTGGGCTGCTGTGGCCGGCGGGGCTCGGGTCGCAGGTGCTGCTATGGCCGACAGTGGCGGCTCAGGCCGCTGTTGCTGTGGTGGCTGGCGGTGGGTGAGGAACATAAAGAAGAAGAGGGGCGGCTGCTGGGGAGGGGACAAAGGTGAAGGAAGGGCGGCAGCAGGTCACAGTGGCGGGAGGTAGAGAGGAGAAAGAGGGGGACGGGATGGCTGGTCGCGGCGGCCAGTGGAAGAGGGGAGAAAGAGAGGGGCGGCTTGTCGCGGCAGCCAGCGGAAGAGAGGAGAAAGAGAGAGGGGGCGGCTGGTCGCGGCGGCCAATGGCGGTTAGGAGAGGGTTGTAGGCTAGCAGAGGTGGGGGGAGAAGAGGCAGAAGAAGAAGGGGCCGGTGGCGGCAACGGTGGTTCGGGCTAGGGTTTAGGCTTCACACCCCTTACACTCACACACAACAAGAGAACAAAGGGTATTTTTTTCATTCATTAGAAAAAATTAAGATTACAACTCTGCCATGGCCGGTCCCAAGCCCGGATGAGAAAAGAGGAGGGTTTGCGTTAGGTCGACAGCCAGCAGTAAAATTTTGTCACATCTCCAACATGAATTCTGATCCAAATACATTATGTGCTAATGCTAAGGCGTTCCCCGTAAGCGACGCGTTACATCGGAACCCGGATGGAATGACAAGTGAGTAAGGGCTCGCTAGGACGTTCCCCGTAAGCGACGCGTTACATCGGAACCCGGATGGAATGACAAGTGAGCAAGGGCTAGCTAGGGCGTTCCCCGTAAGCGACGCGTTACATCGGAACCCGGATGGAATGACAAGTGAGCAAGGGCTAGCTAGGGCGTTCCCCGTAAGCGACGCGTTACATCGGAACCCGGATGGAATGACAAGTGAGCAAGGACTAGCTAGGGCGTTCCCCGTAAGCGACGCGCCGTAATGGCGCCCGATTGCGGTGTCAAATAGGCAAGGGTTCTCGTGTGGGGTTGGACGCACACGGGTAAAGAAGCAAGTCCAAAAACATAGGATCCGTCTAGCTACTTGGAATATAGGAACTTTAACGGGTAAGAGTTTAGAATTAGTTAAGTTAATGAAGGACAGGAGGATTAACATAGCTTGCTTACAAGAAACTAGGTGGAAAGGACATAAAGCTAAAGACATTGATGGATATAAAATTTGGTATACGGGTAATAATAATTCTAGAAATGGTGTCGCTATAATAATAGATAAAAACTTAAAAGACAGAGTTGTGGAAGTAAATAGATTGGGGGATAGACTAATGTTAATTAAACTTATCTTAGATGAGGATACTTTGAATATAATTAGTGCTTATGCACCTCAAGTAGGATTAGAAGAGAGCATTAAAAAGTAATTTTGGGAGGCTATTGATAGTTTGATCCAAAATATCCCTAATGAAGAGAGAATCTTTATTGGAGGGGATCTTAATGGTCATGTGGGTAAAGATAATAGAGGCTATGAGAGGATTTATGGAGGGCTTGGTTTTGGCAATAGAAATAATATGGGTAACACTATTCTTGATTTTGCTATGGCCTATGATCTAGGAATTACTAATACCTTCTTTAAGAAGAGGGGCGAACACTTAATAACGTACAAGAGTGGAACACATATAAGTCAAATTGACTATTTTCTCATTAGGAAGGTCGATAGAGTTTTATGTAAAGATTGTAAAGTTATTCCTGGTGAGAGTCTAGCCCCTCAACATAGGTTGTTAGTAATGGATGTCATTATCCCTAAATTCAAAAGAAAGATCATTATAAATAATTATTCCAAGATTAAATGGTGGAATTTAAAAGGTAAAAGTTTAGAAACATTTAAAAATCATCTATTAAAGGAAAATATTTAGAATTTAGAACAAGAAACTAATGTAATGTGGAATAATGTTACAAATTGTATAACGAGGGTTGCAAAACAACTCTTAGGCGAATCTAAAGGTAAAAAGAATTTAGAAAAAGAGACTTGGTGGTGGAGTGAGGAAATCCAAAATATCATTAGAGTAAAAAAGGAATGCTTTAAAGTTTGACAAACTAACAAAAATGATCAAACCCTAGAAGCCTATAAAATCGCTAAAAAGAGTGCTAAGAAAATAGTTAGCGAAGCTAAATTAAAGGCATTTGAAGATTTATATAATAAATTAGGAACCCGAGAGGGTGAAAAGGACATATTTAAACTTGTTAAATTAAGAGAAAGGAAAACTAGAGATTTAGATCATGTTCGGTGCATTAAAGGTGAAGATCAAAGGGTTTTAACTAAGGATCTTGAGATTAAAGGGAGGTGGCATAGCTATTTTCAGAAGTTACTTAATGGAGATTCCGTCAATGATTTATCTTTAGAAGGTACCCAAGAGTCCACAATATTTGATAAATATCAATATTTCAGGCGTATTAAGAGGTCAGAAGTGGAGGATGCTTTAAGAAAAATGAAAGTGGGTAAGGCCTTAGGACTAGATGGCTTACCTATTGAAGTATGGAAAGGCCTAGGAGATATTGGTATTCAGTGGCTAACTAAATTTTTTAATAAAATTTTAAAGGAACGGAGAATGCCAGAAGTTTGGAGAAAAAGTGTTGTAGTTCCTTTCTATAAAAACAAAAGAGATATTCAAAGTTGTAACAATTATCGTGGAATTAAGCGTATGAGTCATACTATGAAACTTTGGGAAAGAGTAATTGAAAAACGTCTCCGATGTATGACTACTGTATCGGAAAATCAGTTTGGTTTTATGCCAAATAGATCTACTACAGAAACTATTTTCTTACTACGGCAGCTAATGGAGAAGTATAGAGAGATGAGAAAAGATTTGTATATAGTTTTTCTTGATTTAGAGAAGGCGTACGATCGAGTACCGAGAGAATTGATTTGGTGGACATTAAGAAAGAAAGGAATCTCTCAAGGATATGTTGATTTGATTAAGGATATGTACGACGGCGCTATTACTAGTGTTCGAACTATTGCTGGGAAGACTGGTGAATTTCCCGTTTCTATAGGTTTGCATCAAGGTTCTGCACTAAGCCCGTATCTCTTTGCCTTAGTTATGGATGAAGTAACTAAACAATTGCATGAGGATATCCCTTGGTGTATGTTTTTTGCAGATGATATTATTTTAATTGATGAGAGTATTGATGCTCTAAATGATAAGTTAGAGCGTTGGAGACTTACCTTGGAGTCTAAAGGTTTTAAAATTAGTAGGAGTAAGTCAGAGTTTATGCACTGTAATTTTAGTAATGGGAGAGTGGTTCAGGAAGACATGGTTCTAATTGATGGACATAACATTCAGAAGAGTAATAGCTTTCGATACTTAGGGTCTATCATACAAGAGAATGGGGAGATTTATGATGACGTTACACATAGGATTAAGGCAGGCTGGTTAAGATGGAGAAGTGCATCAGGTGTCCTTTGTGATCGCCGTATGTCTGTGAAACTCAAAGGGAGATTTTATAGAACGGCTGTGAGACCTGCTTTGTTATATGGTACCGAGTGTTGGGCAGTACGAAAGGAACACATCCACAAAATGTGTGTAGCAGAGATGAGGATGTTGAGATGGATGTGTGGCAAGACTAAGAAAGACAAGATTAAGAATGAGCGTATCCGTAAGGACTTAGGGATAGCTCTAATTGATAGTAAAATGAGATAAAATAGACTCAGGTGGTTTGGAGATGTGTGTCGTCACCCTAACTCAGCGCCGGTTAAAAGATGTGACCAAATCTTAGTGGATGCTAGTAAAAGAGCTCGGGGAAGGCCTAAAATGAGATGGTGCGATGTTATTAGGAAGGACATTAGTTTCTTGGGTTTAAATACGAATATTGCACTTGATAGAAATCTTTGGCGGAACAGGATTCATGTAGCCGACCCCAATTAATTGGGGTAAGGCTCTGATGATGATGAGAAAAAACTAAGATTACATTAGGATTTCTCATGCCTTTTATAGGCTCCAATAAGGAGGGCCCAAAGACAAGAATGCCCTCACATGCCCAAAGACAAGAATGTCCTCACATGACCAAATGACCAAAATGCACACAAAGACTCCCTACATAAGTTACAAAATAACGCTGGATAAGATAAAATAACACAATGTAAAGCAAACTAACACTAGAATACTAGATAACTCAACCTCGGGGTCATCTACAAGCGTAAACTCACTCCCCCAAGCGTAAACTCGAAACGGAAGCGTGATGTCCTCATCACCAAGTTTTTGTTTTTGAAAACCGGGAGCAAACCCACCCACCAAGGATCAAGCCAAATCACCAGTAGCCTGAGCCATGGAAAGCCAAACCTCTCTTGGGTAGTGGGTACTCCCCCAGCCCAGATCAATATTCACAGTGTAAATACCCCCTACACAGGTGGGAATCGATCTCAACACCTCACGGTTTGAGAAGCATGTATATTATAGATATTAGTAAAAACAAATGCAAAAATGTCATAATAAATGGCAGATATGAAAAGTAAGCAAGCATGGATCCAAGCTTATCCAGGGTTCAAATTATACCTCAAGCTCACTAGAATGCCGCACTTCGTTTTTAAATCGCTCCTGAAAATCGGTAACTTCCTTCAGCAATTGTTGTTGCAATGCTTGTTCACGTCCTTTGGATGCTGCAAGCTCTTGTTCTATGGAACCTACGTTATCTTTAAACCTCTTTCTCTCTTCTTCTGTAGCAACACGTAGAACAGTGACCACAGGTACCAGGACAATAAAAATTAAGCTTTACTGTGAGGGAGAGGGTGCCGGGAGCACTAAACCAAGAAGGTCTATGAGGCCCAACCTTTCATAAAGAATTCTAAAGGCCGCTGCTAAAGAATTTGTAAACAACTATTCAAAAATGATGATGCGGATGGATGGCCAAAGTGAAATTCAGAACTAAATTCGATTGCAATATGGTGCACGGGGGGAGAAAGCTAAGGAATCCCACCACTCCTTGTCAAGTCTTTCTCCAGTGTCTCCACTCTGGATTGGTAATCAATTACTTGCTTCTCTGCAAGACTCAGGGCATCCATTACTTCTGATTTAACCTAAAAAGTTGCATGAAAATCCTTCTAATCAGCACAAAGACAGTAGAAAGAATGACAAACCTGAATTCGATGAGGTATTAAACGGTCTACATGAGGACATAACGACAAAAAAAAACCAAAAAGAACTCACTGCATCCCCTCAAAACACTCACAAAAAAGGACAAAGTCGGACAAAATCAAGTTGGACAACGAACCACCAGGAAAGAACCCAGTAAACGATCGCCAAGAGCGTGACCGCTTTCTGGAGGGATACGATTCAAGGGAGAAATCCTCACCAACTGGCGACAATGGTAGGTGCAGACCATCTGATCCGAGGGGTCGTGGGAGGACACCGGGACGGGGTCCTCGTAGATCACGAGGCGGCGGTCGGAGACGGGGCTCTCGTGGTCGAGGGCCGAGTCGGCCCTCCGCTTTCTCTGGGGGGGAGGAGTCCTAAGGATCATCTTCCCCGGTCACTCTTGCCCCTGCGTGGCTGCGAGCTCACCTCGAAGCGGGATAACCTGTTTTGAAATGGAGAACAGAAGGGAGAACTGTACGACCAAACCGGGGAGCTCGGGGCTTCCCGTTCGTATGGAGGGCCTTTATAAGTAAGACAATGACCATGCGCTCCGTGGTGCCGGGTTCGAATGAAAGATTTTCTTCGAGGGCCCAAAAATATGCTTCTTAAAAAAAAATAGAAGGGAGAAATGGAAACTTTCCGGAAATAAAATGTTTAAAGATAATGACAAATAGTAAAATAATATTCTAATATGTATAATTGCAGAAAATGTTTCTTTGAGAGTCTGCATAAATATATGTAAAAAAATAACCCCCCGTCAAACATGCTATTGGATAAATATAACTCGAGTAAACATGTGTAAAAGTACCCATAAGAGTTCTAGGTGCAAAAGTGCCCTCTAGAGTAGGGTTTGTCGACCTGGTGCGGATTACCTTGACTTGTATGACTCGATCCGACCTAGACTGTGGGCGGGACGTTCGGGTCGTGAGTCATCACTTGGTCACCCAATTAATTTAATATTATATTATATATAATATCTTTTTATATTTTATTTTATTATTTTATATACATGATATATATATATAACCTTTTTTTATCCACATTTGGAACGAGATAGATCGAGACGAATCGAGTCGGGATCGAGACGAATCGAGTCGGGATCGACCCGACCCGTCTATGCCCATGACAGGGACGGGCGGGTCGGTCGAGACGGTAACTCCTACTCCAGAGTCCATACATGCAATCGGATAAACATAACTTGTATAAACATGTGTGCAAAAATATTCCCCTTATTAATGTTATATTTTATCACCAAATAAATATAATTTACTCGAATTAAAATTTAACTACAAATAGAAATTTTCCGTCTTTGCTTATAATCCTATTACGTACACATAAATGTAAAATTATCCCCCTTACGCGCCATCACCTTTTTTGGATAGTAATTGACCTTAAGATTATTGTTGTAGCTTGTATAATTTATGTAAAAATTATTTTAATTAATATTTATGTCAATTAAAGTTTTAAATATATATTTACTAAAGTTATTCCTGCAACTATCCTCTAGAGATATTTAAAGTAAAGATTTTTACATATATACCCTTATAAAGTTTAGTTTTATCAAATATACTTTCATCTGAGTATATTATCATGAATATCTTCAAAATATGAATAATATCACGATTATGCTCTCGTCGTAACTCCCGTATGTTTAACCTGAGTAAGTGTGAGTTAAAGAGTAAGATTTATATATATATCTCTATAAAGTTTGCTTTTGTCAAATATGTCCTAGATCTAACGATCGTAAATGACATATTTCATAAAATATTCTCCTCCGTCGAGGGTAATAAACTAAAGAAATATAAGTATATACTATATAACTATAACATTTCTATCTAAACGAAAGATATTCATGATAATATGATCAGATGAAGGTTATATTTGATAAAATCAAATTTATGGAGGTATATATGTAAAAATCCCAACTTTTATCTCAAAAGAAGATGGCTAATATTTGATCCATGAATATGATATAAAATGTGTACAAGGAAACCATATTTGATCCAACAACGCTCTATGTGTTTACTTTCACCTGACTTTTTCTTTTTTTTTTGTCAACACACCTGACTTTATTGATAGAAGATACATACAATGCTTTTGATAAGTAAACTGTTCTTACCATGTGGACTTCAATGCGAGTTTGCCACCTCTACCCCATACAGAAACAACAGAAAGGGATTCGCATTGTCAAAATGCATTCCAAGCTTACAACTCAAACAGCAAGAGATGCATCCCCGAGCAAACCGGCATACAAATATCTGAAATTTTCATTGCATCAAATACACACTAGAAACACATCTTATATGCAATTCTACGTGACTGGATGACGTTTGAAATTTTTGTCGTACCCATACGTCCAATGCACTTTCAAGAAAGAAAAATCTCTTAAACATAAGAACATCTGATGGATCAATGTTGCTTTCAAATTATTTTACTATTCAAACCATAGACAAAGGCACTATAATAATAATTTTATGCAAATGCATTCAGTTTCCTTACATGCAAGTCCAACACTCGCAGCTTATAAGTTTTTTTAGGGTTTTTTACATGAAAATTACCGTTAAATAAAAAGTTATAAAAAATTATCGTGTAAATATGTTAACAGGTATATTATCGTGTAAATCTAAATTATGTAAAAACATCATATTTATTTACAAGCATATCACATTTTTTCAAAAAATTATAAAAAAATCACACTTAAATAGAATTGAAGTACTATTTGACCTGCTAATATATTTATAAGAATGTTTTTTTACAAATTCATATCTAATAATAATTTTAATACAAAAATTCTTTTTTTAGTCATCCCGTAACCTTGTTGCACAACTTTCAACTACGACTACTGATCCCACGTTCGTTTCTCAATCAGAATATTAGTGAGGATATTGATAGATGGGTCTTTCAAATCCTTTTCATATATGTGACAAGAAAGCCTTGGAAATTTGATGTCTCCCCTTCCATGCGCATAATCAACGTCAAAGCGTCACAATGTGATCGCAAGTATCATGATTAAAGATAAACTCCTGCAAAAAGACTGAATAAAACCTAGCATCATCTTATTTCAGATTCCATAGTATGGCTTCCTTCTTAGATAAGCATAACATCTCACTCCAGACAAGACCCAGCTGCTTACATAAGAAATGGGATCATTAAGTTGGCGATTTGTTGTTGCTTTTCATGCTCACTGCTCATAGTAATCTCTCTCAAGCCAGACCATCCTTTCCTCCTCTTGCCGGGCATGCTCTCTTTCCCTGACGCTGCTGTTGTAGAACTGGGTCCATTATTTGCTGCTTTGACAGATTCAGCTCCAGTGTTCTTCATTTTCTTCTCTAACACTTTGTCTGATGGAGTCTTTGGACTATCCTTAACAAGAATATCTCTCGCCACTTCTTTGTCAGGACTACTTTTTACATCAAAAGGGGGGCTTCCACTCACATACTCATTGTAATTATTGAAATCACTTGCAACTGTCACAACTCTATCAGATTTGCCAATTGCCATAACTATGCAATCTGCAAGTTTCGTTTCAGAGATGGGTCTTGAAGCCGATAGATCTTTCACATGGCCCTTGGGTGTGCCCTTTCTTAGATTCCTGTGTGAGCAGAAATGGCATGTATAGACCAAATTGTTCTCTGAAATGCCAGATTTTCTGCAACATCTCGAGTCATCTGCATTCTTTTCAATTGCTATGGTGCAGTTATAGCCAGGCTGGAAAATAGTTTCACACCTGATAACGTTTTTGAAACTCAAATGGTTACTAATTTGGCAGATAAACTGACTGCAATTTAGTAAACAAAATTTTGGTAAGTAAAACTAACTTGAATAAGTTTCTTGAACAGAACAGAACTCTGTGAAGGCATGCATAAAAGGGATTAGTATTTCAAGGTGCAGACTCCAGAGTGGGGAATACAGTTGGTTGGGAGACTAACGGTTATAGGTATAGAGGAGGAACCCATTATTGGAGAACGGTTGAAAATACAGATGCAAACCCAATGCTAAGTGCCTTTCATCCTATCCTCTCAACCAATAGTTTTCTACTCGTCTAGTTTTCCTTTAATTGGTTTTCACCCACTGATGAATTGCTCCTTCAATAGGTTTTTGCTCTGGTCTAGCTTCCAAATACCGAAAAGGGACTCACTACTAAAAACCGGATTACTATCTTTTGTTAAACCAGTAATATATATTCAACAGAAAGCTTCCATTTTAAATCACATTTTTATAGCCAGTTTGAACAAGTAAGACATACTCACTTAAGCAAGCCATGGCTGTACACTTCTAATTGCTAAACTTCCGTTTGATAACACATGATAAGTCAGTGGTCAATGAAGATATAAGAAATGAAATTTATGATCGCTTGAAGAAATTATCATAAAGCAAACATGTAAGTTAATGTTTGAAGCGCTAAGTTCACCTGATAGACTAAAAAATTAGCTGTTCAGAACAATTTAGATGATACCACACAGACATATGTCTGCTATATCTTTTTTCCTTTTCTCATGTGCAACTTTCATAATTTCATATTTGATATGCAATAATCGGCATGCTAAACGGCAGGGCAATTGCAAGACTGAGATGACCGCATCTGCAAACTTTAACAAACATCACAAAAGTCTAAACTGCCTCTAAATACAAGTTCACTGTTCATGTCATGGTTCCAACCAGTAAAATTAGGAGCTCGGAACAAAGGGTATCAAAAATTTTGCACAAAAAGGAGGCACGGAGTAGGCATCTTTAGCTAGCATTTTTAACCAAACATTTGCTGTTAACTTGTGCTGAAACATTCCACGATGTCAAAATTTGTTGTTTTCTATAAATCTGTTTCTTGTTCTTAAAGCATATTAAAAAAACTAGAAAGAATAGCTTACATATGACATCGATGACCCCGTGATATACAAATAACCCAAACAGATATGACATAAAGCTGACCTTTGGCAAGAAACAGCTGAACGATCTAAAGGAATCCCCTCACGCTGTGCATGGGCAGCTAAAAGGCGACCATAATGAGCAGCAAGAGGAGGTATTGAAGCCTCCCCACCAGCCCATATTGCCAACCTCCGCAGATGTTGCAGCCTTAGCATTGCATGTGGGTTGATGTGTTTTCTTCCCACATTTTCTTCCCGAAGCGTTACACCTTGCAGCCCTGGACTGGATGCTAAGCTATTCTTCTTTCCTCGCTTATTGGCCATACATCAATGTCGGTGATCAGTGCAAAACCCCTGCATACAGGAAGCATAGTGATTAGTAACTTGTGAAGCGACGAGTGAAAGAGAGAGGGGGGGCAATGGTCACTGACTAACTTTGGCATTACAAGGAAGGAAATTTTTGTAGCAGCAATATTGTTTTGCTCCTGAGGAAGATCAAATTCCAAGCCTATTGAGAATTTGGGATTCCATTCCCCTTTTTGTTCCATTCTTTTGTATCTCGTGTGCAACCAGCGATCCAACCCCAATATTTCCTCGTGAAGAACTATAAGGCAGTCCAAGAAAAAAGAATCGTCTTTGTTTTTTTTTTTAAAGAAGGACCGCATGCAGAGACAGTGAGGGAGAGAGGAGTGGCGAGAGGAGAAGCAAATTGAAAAGGATCTGACAGACGGAGACGAGGAAGGAGTGGGACAACGAGGGAGGAGAAAGACTGAAATGGGGGCTGAGGATGTGGCCGCTGGGGGGTTAAAGCGGGAGGGATGCGACATAGAGAGAAGAGTTGGACCGCCGGCGACATGGTTGGCAGTATCGACCGAAACCGATACATTTCGACCATACGTTTCGGTCGAAACGTATCGGTTTCAGCTGGTACCGAAATGAAACCGGACATGCTCACTGTAGCAGGTCCGAAACCTTAAAAAAAATCTTTTTTAATGGTTTCGGATGAAACCGTATCAGTTTCGGCCGAAACTCACCTGTTTCGGTCCGAAATCGGACGATTTCGGCTGAAACCGGACAGGTTCAGTATTTTTTTTTTTTGACTTTTTTAATGTTTTGAACCGATTTCGGCCAAAATCGAAACCGAAACCGGTGCATTTCGGTTTCGATCCTGGCCGAAACCGACACCGAAACCAATACTGCCATCCTTGGCCGGTGAGGGGGGGAGGGGAGGGGGAACTCTTGACACTAAAAGAGCCAGTCGTGGACTTGCTAGAAAAAGAAGAGGGGCCACAACAAAAACAAGTAGACCTGCTCGAAGACACAGACTTGCCACGTGTGTCGCGCACCTCGACAGCTCGAGAAAAGAGAGTTCCCCTAGATTCGTCCAAATCCACGACCAGTTGATAGGCCAGCTCTAATGTAGGTGCGCCAATGAGCTCCCGACGATAGTCATCCCACAACTCACGTCGAAAGTGAGACAAAGTATGTGTGGGAGTCTTGAGCTCTAATGGACTCACTGGTTTAGATACTCATCAAACTTAGCAACATACTTAGCAGTTGATTTGTTGCCCTGGGTCAGCCGACTCCATTGGTCAAGCATCCTCTGGTGGAATGAGAGAAGAAGAAATTTCACCTTCAATCGCTCCTTCATCTCATCCCAAGTCATCATATGGTCTTCCCTCCTCAGGGCCATTTGGCACTCCACGTTCTCCCAGTATTGGCCCGCTATGCCAGTCAAGTTAATGACTACAAATCTGACTTTTCTCCGCTCTGAAAAATTGTACCAATCAAAGTAGTGATCTATGGGCAACATCCAGTCCAGGAATGGTTGGGGATCCTAACAGCCATCATAAGTGGGAACGTCAAGTTTCACGCTCTTAAGAATTCGGTCATTTGGGCACTCCTCTCTAGGGGGTAGGCCTTTCCTACCTTCCCTTCTGGGTGGGATTTTATCATGCCCTAGACCTGGTTCCGGCGATGGGTCTCCGGACTCTATGCCTAGGGTTTCTCGAGACAGCTTAGGAGGCTTCACTATCACTATGCACTGGGGTACCTCTGTGCTCACTTTCTAATCTTTCGACACGAACATTCAGATTTTCATTGGTCCCTTGTTGCTTCTACTCGATGTTTCCCAACCTGGCTACGATATCCTCTAGAATTTTGGACAGATTCTCAGAAACCATTTGGGGTAGGTCAGCAAGGTAGTCTCGACCACTACGCAAAGGGGCACAGGAGGTGGGACCTAAATGGCTAAATGATGCTGGCGAACATATGCATGCTACTAAATGATGATTGAATCTACAAAGATTTTTCTTCTTTTGTTGAAAGTGTGCAGAAAAAATTCTAAACTCTAACCATGCTCTAATACCAAACATGATGTGCTACCATGGCAAGATCCGATCAAATAGGATGAACAATGCTAAATAAAAGAAGAATCTCAAATGATGTGATAATCAAAGTAGAGACTATGACAATAAATTATGATCACATTCAGAATTAATACGCAATCCCAACGCAAAATAGACGTCGTCTCACACGTAATGTCAATATAGCCAATAAGGGGCCAAACTGATGCACACGCTCACGAGTGGGAGACAGACAGCTAGCATAACACTATAATGGAAAAAAATCAAAAATCTACTAATTATCTAACAAAATAAAGAGTAGCCAGAGGGAAGGAATGAGGTTACGGGCGGCACTCGAGTGCGTAGCAACGTCGGTACGACGTATGGGTAGGTGGCTGAAGCGACGGTGGTGGTGACGGATGATAGACGCCCGCGGACGGCTGGGGCTATTGCTGCTGCAGTGGCCGGCAGGAGAGAAGACCCGCGGCGACGGCGCCGGGGGCGGCTCTGGCCGCTGTTGCCGCGGTGGTCGGTGGCGGCTCTGGCCACTGGGGCTGCTGTGCCCGGCGGGGCTCGGGTCGCGGGTGCTGCTGTGGCCAGCAGTGGCGGCTCGGGCTGCTGTTGCTGCGGTGGCTGGCGGTGGCTGAGGAACTGAAAGAATAAGAGGGACGGCTGCTGGGGAGGGGACAGAGGTGAAGGAAGGGCGGCGGCGGGTCACGGTTGCGGGAGGCAGAGAGGAGAAAGAGAGGGACGCAGCGGCCGGCGGAAGAGGGGAGAAAGATAGAGGGCGGCTGGTCGCGACGGCCGGCGGAAGAGAGGAGGCGGATGATCGCGGGGGCCAGTACCGGCTGGGAGAGGGCCGCGGGCTAGCAGAGGTGGGGAAATAAGAGGCAGAAGCATAAGGGGCCGGTGGCGACGGCCGTTCGGGCTAGGGTTTAACCTTCACAGCCCTTACGCACCATGACAAGATAAAAAAAATCTCTTTATTTATTTCATTATAAAAAAACTGCGATTACATTAAAATTTCTGGTGCCTTTCCGAAGGTCCAACAAGGAGACTCTAAAGCCAAGAATGATCTCAAGTGATTCAAAAGATCAGGGTTTTTATATGAAAATTATTGGTAAATAAAAAATTATTAAAAAATTATTAACATATATAACACTACGTAAATTTGAGTTGTGTAAATTGTCATTGATATCATTTCTTTTATCAAAAAATTATATATAAATGACATTTATATAGTATTTGAAATAATGTAATTATTAATGTATTTTTAAAAATATTTTTTATAAATTTAATTCTAACAATAATTTTTATGTATAAATCCTAAAAAAATAAAATGCTCTTACATACTTGTTACAATATAAAATCAGCAGAATAACATTAGATAAGATAAAATAACACGGTGTAAAGCAAACTAATGGTATATAACTCAACTCGGGTTCACCGACAAACGTAAGCTCGCGACGGTCACTTATTTTGGTATTACAATGAAGCAAACTTTTGTAGCAGCAATTTTGTTTTGCTCCCGTAGGAAATCAAATTCCAAGTCTATTAAAAATTTGGGATTCATTCCCCCTTTTGCTTAGTTCTTTTGTATCCCGTGTGCAACTGATAAGTGTGTATTTTTTTTTTGTTAATTCATAATTATTCACATTCCTAGGAGCTTAAATTATATTAAATATATACTTCTCACACTTAATGTTGATTTTTGATCAATTGTTTATTTTTATGAAATTAAATAAATTTTAATTACAGTTTTTATGTATTTTTGTAGGCACGTAATACGAGAAAAACTCCAAGAAAAAGAAAAAAAGAATAAATATATATATATATTAAACTGGGCCAAAAGCCCAGGAAGTTGTTCAAAAATAAAATAAAAAAAATTAGAAAAAAAAATAAATTTATTTGCTATTTTGTTAGTATTTTATACAAATAGATACTAGATATCTACTAGATATATATATATATATCTATATATATCTATATATATAGATATATTATAATTAATAAAAAAATATTTGAACCCCCCGCCCCCCCCCCCCTTTCCCGCCTTCGCCGCCCGCACGGGCGACGAGGCGAGGAAAGGCGAAGGCGGGGGGGGGGGGGGCTTCGTGGCAACCTGCAGGCGGGCGAAGGAAGGCGGAAGGGGGTCGTGGCGACGCGGGGAGCAGCGCGACAGCGCCACACGGCGAGGCGCGAGCGGGCGACCGCACGTGACGCACACGGGCGCGTGCGCCTTGTGCGACGGCGTGGCGTGCCGGCAACAGGCGGGCGCACGGCGGGCCCACAGGGCGGGCGGCCTAACCGGTCGGCGGTCGGCGCAACGCGCCCGCAGAAAGTGAGAGAATGAGAGAAAGAAAGAGAGAGGAAAAGGCCTAGAAAAATTCTAAAAAAAATTGGAAAAATCCGAAAAAAATGGCAAAGTGGGCAGAACCTACCTGCCTACCATTTTAGGCTAAAATTGGGTACACTTGTTTGTATTGATGGAGTGTTTTTTGTAACCCCTATATAAAGGGTGCATTGGTCTTGAAAGAGTTAGTAAGTAGAGTTAGTTAGTGAGTGATAGAAGATGGCAAGAAGGTTGAGTAGGGGGAGAGCTAGCTTGGGTCACTTGTAGTGTAAGTTGTTCTTTGCATTTCTGAAGTTGTTGAGTGCATCAAGTTGTATTTTCCAAGCTTTTGAAGTCAAAGTTGTAAGTTGTTCTTATTTCAATAAAAGTTTCATTTTTGAATTCAGCCTGTTCTTAGCCTTATTTCGCATGGTTGTAATCTTTATTTCAATTTGATTTCTTCACAAAAGTTGTTTGTTTGTAAGTCTTCTTCAACTTCTCTGTTGATCATTTCTTCAAATTCTTCCTACTTCATAGAGTTCTGGTCCGTTTTCTTAAGTGTTATTTTAGGTGTTTACTGTTCATCCGTGGTGAGACATTCTAGTTTTCTTATGTTTTGAAGTCTTTCTAGACCTCTTTTTAATCTGAGTTCTTCATCAACTTTGTTCCTCTCTTATAGATCTCCATTTCATTCTTCTACCACCTTGTCTAATTCTCTGTATTTTTAGAGTTAGAATTAATTTTACAAGATGCTGTTTTTCTGTCAGTTACTACTCACCAGCAGGGATAGATCTTACTTTTTCAGTGCCTTCCTCTTATTTTCTGTCTCTGTGTTCTTAATCAAAGTTCTTCCTTTTTCAATTCTCTACAACTTTCATGTTTTACACTTCTTCTAATTCTGTCCAGATTTGAAGTTATGCTTTTTCTTCCAATCCCTATTTTTACTTGAATTCTATTATGATTTCAAACTTAAGTTTTCAAACTTGTTAAATCCAACTCTTGTCTTCATAAGTTCTTCAATCATACCCAAAGCGGTGATCATTCTTCTACAAATCCCCTCACGGCATCGACTTCCTTGGCGGAGCGATCTTCATCAAAGGCTCGGCATGGAAACGACGGCGTTCTTTTTTATTTCTTTCACTTACCTTTTGTTGTTTGAAGTTGCACTTTAATTCCATTTAGTTATAATCACACTCAAAACCCAACAATTGATTTTTCAAAACACAAGAATATTTTCCAACTAAGAAAAATAACCAAATTCCTTCCCCGTGGGATCGACCCGTACTTACCATTATACTCATGTTTTCAAATCCATAAGTGAGTGAGTGCGGTTATAAATATTTTAAATTTGTGTGGCACGGCAATTTTAACAACGACTGTCGAGGCGACACCAAATTTTTGGCGCCGTTGCCGGGGAGGGAATTATGATGATAGTTGGATATTCTTGTGTTTGGTGTATATATGTGAATATTAATTTTGCTCTTTTTACTTGTGCAGGAAAACGAAAAAAAATATGAAAAACAAAGAAAGAGGAAGATCGAATCTGAAATTCCAAGGATATGAAACGTCGTTAAATAGCTCGGAAGCATTGCTAAAGGGCTGAAATCAAGAAACAGGTTCTATCTTTCCACTTTCTGAAAAATCTCTACAAAAATCTGAAAATTTCTTGAAAACTCTATAAAAATCATAAAACAATCAAAAGAAAAGAAAATTTTTCATGCTGGTTAGTTAGGTTCATTAACGAAAAACAAAAATAAAAAAAAAATCTTCATTTGTACCAAATAAAAGACCTCATTGCAAGAGTAGAAACTACACTTTCATGCTCTAGGTCATGCATCATTTAGCTTAGAATTTGTCTTTGTTTAATTTCTGCATTACATTTTGAAATTCGCGAGGGGCAAGGTACGTTCTACTCACCAGTCTGGCATTCATTTTTGCATAAAGAACCCCTTGTTTGAAATTGTGGTGTGCATTGTATTTCAAAATACTTTAAGGGCAACACCCCTAACATGATAAGGTGGGGATTTCATCACCCTCCCTTAGCCCGAAAATCACAATTTCCTTGCATCTCTGCATTACCTAGGCCTTAATAAAAGCCAGTAGACGTTGGCCCTAGAATCACACTGTGATTCCTGTGATATTTAGGTTTATCCTCTTATGAAAACTGGTGTCTAAGGCAAGACGGTCTGATGGCAAACGCCTTAAGCGGGATTGTGGTTTTGTATAATAAGGTCCCTACGAAAGTAGGGGGAACCTCCCACTTCCCCACCCCTTACCTGGCCGGTGGACATACTGAGGGTAAATTTAAGTTCATTTTAATCACTTTGTGAAACCACATTTGTAGGTCCAGGTCACATTTAGGTCATTAGGGTCATTTGTGTGCTAACTTGTTTATCTTTGCATAAAAAAAAATAATAAAATCAAAACATAAAAAAATTCATTGAAAAATCATCACTCTTTCTTGGATCTTTTTCATTTCCACATCTAATTTTGTTCAGGCCCAATAATAGATTCTTTGATGTTTAATTATGCGGGCTATGTGAATTCCAACTCTCCATTTACCCCTTATCAACAAACTCCTTCACTCTTCCACAATGGGGTTCATAATTCATCTTTCACCCAAGAGCCATATCAATGGTCATCGGATTTTTCCACCTCTGTCTCCTACACAAACCCAAATAATCAATGGGAAAATCAACAATTTTCTTCTTGGGAACCATACCAAGACCCCATTCAACGTCCTTCAAATCCACACTTTGCAGATTGGGATTCATATTCCAATGATCCTTACAATCAAGTCTATTCTTATGATCAACCCTATTATGAAGGGCAACCAATACACTCTCCTGATTTTCAGATTGAGTGCCCCTCAAATTACTATCCATCACAATATGACTCTCAGCCCACTTATCTATCTCCTTTATACACAGATTTACATAAGGAGGAGATGTTTGATAAATTGACACGGCTCTTCCAGACTCAACAACAAGCCTTTCAAAAATAACTGTAAAACTTTGAGGTCCAAGTGAGTAGGATTGCTGAAAACATCATAGAAACGGAAGTGGATCCAATGGCTAACAACTCCACAAGTTTTGAGAATCAACTTCTTGGATGTTATAATGATAAAAGTCTATATGCTCAACCTATGATCCCACAATCTACCACTCATATCACTGTTGATTTGGAGGGAATCATGGAAGAGTCTTATGCGGAGGACGTAACGGAAGAGCAGCCTGAGGAGCCTAAACCCCATTCCATTTGTGAAGAGGATTATGATGATCTTGAGTCGTCGGGGGGAGAAGAAGGGAATGATGAAAATCGTATTTGGGCCAAAACCTCTGATGATCATTATGACCCAGCCCAACAGACAAATCATTACTATTCATCTCTTCCACCCACACCTAATGCCTCTGATGATCAATCCATTCAGTTACTTCTCCACAGTCAATCCCTCCAACAGCACATCAATAGGCTTACTGAGGAAGTCAAAACCATGGAGGGAGAGCAATTCTTTGCTTCCTCTGGACCCAATCCTCATCAAGTTCTTCACACTGACTACGATCAATCTATAATTCCCCAAGAGCATCACACTCTTATCACTCTTAATTTAGTAGATCACGGGATTATGGAGGGGTCGTGTCAGCAAAATTCACATGAGAACTCTAAGGGGATTGCGGACTTGACTGGAAATGCAATAGATGAAGGTGATGAACTGATAAATGACCATATTCCCCCTCTTACAAAGGAATTTGAGGAGCCAGTGCTTGCTTGTCAACACGAGGGAAATGCAAGAGAGGTGGATGATCTTCAGTTAGAGGGAGAGGATGAATATTTTGAGCCTCATCACAAGTCTCTTCCCAACCATGATGAACTTCTCTTTAAAGATGGGAATGGAGAAGAAGTGGAGATGGTACACGACTTTGATGAAATTATCCTTGAAGATGGGAAGGAAGAAGAAGTGAAGATGAATCTAGAATTGAATATTTATTGGAATAATGAAGTTGGGGTAAATGAGGAATTGAATGATTCGAGTATGCCGCATGATAATTTCAATCTAGAGGAGCAGGTAGAGCTTGTGCCACTTCTGGACCATGGTGATTCTTTTCAAACTCTCCCAACTCATTGGTCCACCCTGGCTCTACATGCTGATTTATCTGATCCTAAGGAATCTCAGGAGGAATATTTCATACTTCATGATATGATTTTTCCCAATGTGCCTCCTCTATTCTTTCCTCAGGATAATGCTTTTGAGCTACCTCCATCTCGATCTCTGTCTCACCCTTGCGCTCACCAGTCACATTCATTTTCTTTAGGGCATGAAAAAGATAATTTTGGCAAGGATAAAATTCTTTGGTGGCTCATTTTAAAATCAACTTGTTGGTTGTTGAGCTACAGTGCGTCTGGCTGAAGACGTTAAATTTAGCGCTTTTGGGGAGGCAGCCCAACGTTTTCACAGTTTGGTGTGCAAATAAATGGCTTCTTGGGAGGCCACCCACGTTTTTTGTGATTTGATGTTTTGTTTTAGTGTGTTTCTTTTACAGTTCTCAGGCCACAACGCAATGAAGCCCTCATCACTTCGCCCGATCCATCAGGTTGTATCCTTCCTTCCCAACCAAATTATTTTTTTCATGTCCTCTGATCTGTCTACTGCTTATGCCATTGAGGACAATGTCATTTAAGTTGGGGGGGGGAGATAAATTTCAAAAATTTCAAAAATTTCAAAAATTTCAACAAAAAATTTTTCTTGCTTTCTTGAATTGTCATGTTTAACAACAGTTTTTCCCCGCATTAATGATTCTTGATTCATGTCACATGAAACGTGATTCTGAATAGAAACAACTGGGAAAAGGATGATGGATAATTTATTTACTCTAGCCATGGAAAACTGATTTAAGAATCTCTTTAAAGTTCAAATGCACTTTAAAAAATGAAAATCACGTTGCACGCTAATGAAACAAGAAGGACAAGCCTTCTGCTATTTTAGACAGACTGTCTGATATTCTGCACTTTCTGAAAAAGAGATCTTTTACAAAGCTTTCTGCCATATAAAAGTATGAGTAAAAAAAACACCATGAAAAATGCTCCGATTCTGAGTAACCGGGCCTACTTCACTTAAGACGTGTTGAGGTTCGCGTCAAAAGGAAAAGGGAACTTGGATCTGTGAACCGGGCTTACTTCACCTACGACGTGTTGATGTTCGCATAAAATAGTGAAGGGTAGTGCAGCATCATGTGTGTAAAGAAAAAAAAGGGAAAAAAAAAGAAAAGAAAAATATATATATATATAGTGATCCCAAAGGGACAAAGCAATAAGGCAGACAAAAAGCTAGTATGCTGAACGCTCTGATTAAGAAAGTGCAGAATTGAAAGGCATTTGTTCGGAATAGCAATTGGAGGATGCAATTGTCTTCACTGTGGACTTAGCATTACACATGCACAAGTGCTACTGAATTTTGATTAGATTCTTGATCATGTACCTGAATTTCCGACATAAAGCTAGTATGTGATAATTACTCCAGATTCCTGATCTTTAGTTGACTCTATGAAAGATGAACTGGAAATGAGGCCTGAATATCTTTAAACTCTTGTTAGTCCTAAATTTTTCATTATATGCATTGCTAAGGGACTAGCAATGAGTAAGTTGGGGGGTGTGATAAGTGTGTATTTTTCCTTGTTAATTCATAATTATTCACATTCCTAGGAGCTTAAATTATATTAAATATACACTTCTCACACTTACTGTTGATTTTTGATCAATTGTTTATTTTTATGAAATTAAATAAATTTTAATTACAATTTTTATGTATTTTTGCAGACACGTAATACGAGGAAAACTCTAAGAAAAAGAAAAAAAGAATAAATATATATATATTAAACTGGGCCAAAAGCCCAGGAAGTTGTTCAAAAAGAAAATAAAAAAAAATTAGAAAAATAAATAAATTTATTTGCTATTTTGTTAGTATTTTATACAAATAGATACTAGATATCTACTATATATATATATATATATATATATATATATATATCTCTCTCTCTCTCTCTATATATATATATATATATATATATATATTATAATTAATAAAAAAAACATTTGAACCCCCCGCCCCCCCCTTTCCCGCCTTCGCCGCCCGCACGGGCGACGAGGCGAGGAAAGGCGAAGGCGGGGGGGGCTTCGTGGCAACCTGCAGGCGGGCGAAGGAAGGCGGAAGGGGGTCGTGGCGACGCGGGGAGCAGCGCGGCAGCGCCACGCGGCGAGGCGCGAGCGGGCGACCGCACGCGACGAACGCGGGCGCGTGCGCCTTGTGCGACGGCGTGGCGTGCCGGCAGCAGGCGGGCGCACGGCGGGCCCACAGGGCGGGCGGCCTAACCGGTCGGCGGTCGGCGCAACGCGCCCGCAGAAAGTGAGAGAATGAGAGAAAGAAAGAGAGAGGAAAAGGCCTAGAAAAATTCCAAAAAAAATTTGGAAAAATCCGAAAAAAATGGCAAAGTGGGCAGAACCTACCTGCCTACCATTTTAGGCTAAAATTGGGTACACTTGTTTGTATTGATGGAGTGTTTTTTGTAACCCCTATATAAAGGGTGCATTGGTCTTGAAAGAGTTAGTAAGTAGAGTTAGTTAGTGAGTGATAGAAGATGGCAAGAAGGTTGAGTAGGGGGAGAGCTAGCTTGGGTCACTTGTAATGTAAGTTGTTCTTTGCATTTCTGAAGTTGTTGAGTGCATCAAGTTGTATTTTCCAAGCTTTTGAAGTCAAAGTTGTAAGTTGTTCTTATTTCAATAAAAGTTTCATTTTTGAATTCAGCCTGTTCTTAGCCTTATTTCGCATGGTTGTAATCTTTATTTCAATTTGATTTCTTCACAAAAGTTGTTTGTTTGTAAGTCTTCTTCAACTTCTCTGTTGATCATTTCTTCAAATTCTTCCTACTTCATAGAGTTCTGGTCCGTTTTCTTAAGTGCTGTTTTAGGTGTTTACTGTTCATCCGTGGTGAGACATTCTAGTTTTCTTATGTTTTGAAGCCTTTCTAAACCTCTTTTTAATCTGAGTTCTTCATCAACTTTGTTCCTCTCTTATAGATCTCCATTTCATTCTTCTACCACCTTGTCTAATTCTCTGTATTTTTAGAGTTAGAATTAATTTTACAAGATGCTGTTTTTCTGTCAATTACTATTCACCAGCAGGGATAGATCTTACTTTTTCAGTGCCTTCCTCTTATTTTCTGTCTCTGTGTTCTTAATCAAAGTTCTTCCTTTTTCAATTCTCTACAACTTTCATGTTTTACACTTCTTCTAATTCTGTCCAGATTTGAAGTTATGCTTTTTCTTCCAATCCCTATTTTTACTTGAATTCTATTATGATTTCAAACTTAAGTTTTCAAACTTGTTAAATCCAACTCTTGTCTTCATAAGTTCTTCAATCATACCCAAAGCGGTGATCATTATTCTACAAATCCTCTCACGGCATCGACTTCCTAGGCGGAGCGATCTTCATCAAAGGCTCGGCATGGAAACGACGGCGTTCTTTTTTATTTCTTTCACTTACCTTTTGTTGTTTGAAGTTGCACTTTAATTCCATTTAGTTATAATCACACTCAAAACCCAACAATTGATTTTTCAAAACACAAGAATATTTTCCAACTAAGAAAAATAACCAAATTCCTTCCCCGTGGGATCGACCCGTACTTACCATTATACTCATGTTTTCAAATCCATAAGTGAGTGAGTGCGGTTATAAATATTTGAAATTTGTGTGGCACGGCAATTTTAACAACGACTGTCGAGGCGACACCAGCAACCAGCGATCCAACCCCAATTTTTTTTATTGAATAACTATACAACAATCTAAGAATAAATAATCATATTTATTTTTCTTAAAAATTTTATGTGAAAATTGTTGTTAGATTTTAATTTATAAAAAAAATATTCTTAGAAATATATAAACTTGCATATCACTAGGCTAGTTTAGATAGTTCATAAATATCATTTAAATGTGGTTTTTTTACAAAATTGTAACAAAAAAACCCTATAAAAATATGACATTTTTACGTAATTCAATTTTACATAGGGAAATGCCTGTAAATATATTTGCAATAATATTTTTTATAAATTTTTATTTAACAATCATTTGTTTGAAAGAAAAGAAAGAAGAGTCACATGCAAAGACGGAGAGGGAGAGTGGAGTGACGGGAGGTCAAATTGACAACATATTAGGATAAGTTAATGAGGGTGAGCTCGGACTAGCTTATCGTTGGGTTGGAACAATTTTGATTTGGTAAATTATCCTAATCTGAGTCTAGTGTGATATTTTTATAAGAGAGTTGGAATGACTTATTCCAATGTTAAATATTTTATAGGGTGTTTGGGAGTATTTTTTAAGTTATTTCTACTTAAAAACCTATGATATGTCAATTTTTAACCCAAAATTTAAAATTGATAAAAATCAAATATCCATTTGGTAAAGGTGTCATAATTTTTATTTGTTATGTAAATTTGTTTGGCGACAATGACCAAGTTGGAAATTGACGGTTCAACGTTGCTGGCTATCTCCCCCACCTCCGCCACAACCCCTTGTGAGTGCAGGGGAGAGCAATGCAGAAGTAGGTGAGTCAATTACGAGTCCCCTCTGAGGTGATCTTGCGGTACATCGATGCGAAACTACCAGGGCCGACAATAGCACAAAAGAGCGCCACCATGCCCACTTCCCTCCTACTCTTTCACTACTTCATCCTCTTCTTCATCTATGCCACGAGGGCATCGTGTAGCAGACGTCGGTAGAGACCCTCACAGAGATCTAGGCCCTGCTTGTAATGTCCCGGGATCTGCGGATCCTTCTTCTCGGGTCTCAGATCTGTATTTCCGGTGTATCTAGCTCCGTTGTGTCCGAAATGATGTTTAGGACATCTTTCGTGTTCGGATCGGCGCGATCTGGAGTTGTTTCGGAGGCCCGGAGAGCGTCCGCGGCTTTTCCGCGTGTGTTTTCCGATTCCCGTTGTGTGTTTCGGTAATTCCTTCGGAACCTCGTTGCGGGTGAACCGGGTCGTTCACCTGGGCACGGGTGGTACCATTACGATCGGTGCATTCCGAGAATCGCGAAGGTGTGATTTTCTATTTTTTGGTATTTTTTCGAATATATGGACTTTTAATATATAAACCCCCCTCCCGTTTTCTCTCTCTCCCCTCTCATTTCTCTCTTCTCACCCTCTCTCTTCTCACCCTCTCTCCCCTCTCTCCGGCGGCCGACGGGGTGGAATGCGAGTGAGGTGGGGACGGCACGGGCGAGGCACGGGCGAGGATGGACGAGGATCGAGGTGGTGGAGGCGTGGGGAAGCTCGGCCGTGGGTTCGTGGAACGGCGAGGTTTCAACGGCGTTTTCTTTGCGGATCGGCTAACTCGGGGCGCGAAATCTTCGGTGGAGGTTGGGAGATAGACCCCCAGCTCGTTCTCTTTCTTTTCCACGAGTTTCGTAGGCCGTGGTGAGCCGAGCGGGCTAATCGGGGTGATTTGGGGAAAAACCCATGTTTTTGGGGTTGTGAGTCGATCCGTCATTTCATTGCGTTTTTGGCCGATGTGAGGCCTTAGATGCATGCTAGGGGCTATTTGGGGGCTTCCCCCTTGTTTTCCCCCTCTTCCGTGGAGGTATGGGGGCGTGGGATGTTTTCCGGGTCGGCACAGCTGGTATCAGCGCGGTGGTTGTGGACGTACATAGGAATTCGAAATATTGCAGTGATCAGAGTCCATAAGGTCTAGTACAGTCGGCAGCTGGCTTGAGGTTTTGTGTTCGATTTCAGCCTAGTTTCTCGCTTGAGAGCCTGAGTGCGCTGCGTGGCGCTATGAAGGTGGTTGCTGTCCGTGGCTTTCGTGCCAGCATGGGGTCTAAGGATCGAGGTCAAGAGCCTTCTCCCTCATCAGTGGTGGCCCTAGTTGTGCTGCGTTGGGCAGAGGTTGCTGGCAGGCGTGAGCTCGCGGTGCTGCGTTCGAGGAACCTGCAGCATGGTCAGGTGGCTGGAGAGGATTGTTTGTGGTTAAGTGGCTGTGAGCGTGCTCTGAGGGAGCTGCTGTTGGTTTTGGCCACTCCAGCTTGAGGTTTGTCCAGCTCCTGAGGTGTTCTGATCGAGAAGTGTGCTCGGGTGAGCGGGATATCTTCTCGGTGAGTTGCTGTTTCGTCGAGCATGATGTTCTTGTCGTGCTCTGTGGCATCAGAAATGACGTGTCGGTCCCGATTATTCTGTAGATTTCGAGGCAGGATTTGGCAGAGATGTCCCGGTAAGTCTTTGCTCTTGCGCTTCTGTCAATGGATGGGTGTGTTCGCCTTGGATTTGGTCTGAGGTGTGAAGGCTCCACGACGAGTTCGGGACTCGAGGATGAGCATCGGCGGTTGTCGTTATGGCTCGTGTTGCGGCTCTTGGCGTGGCGTGTTGCAGTTCGAGGAATTGCAGCGATGGTGCATCGAGAGATGTTGTGATTGTGGTCCGACGTGACACTCGTTGAGTGTGTCGGAGGCGCTGACCTGATGGAAGCGATTATTTTCCTTGGTGCTGGATGGTGCTGTTTCCAGCGTACGCGAGGTTCGAGATCAGGTCGAGCGTGGAGTTCTTCCGTTGGTCGGAAGTGCGTTTGGTCTCCCCTTTGGTTGGAGAGATTGTGTTTGGCCAAGGTTCGTCGTCTTGCATTGCGTGTTCGGATTGGTTGGCCTTGTGTGCCATGAAGTCCGTGCGAGACGTGCCCCTTGTTTTGGTAAGGTGGTTGCCTGTGAGAAGTTGTGCCCATTCCCTTGTCGTGTAAGGGTGCTGGCGCTTTTCCGAAAGGACGAGTGCTGGTCGGGCGGTGTTCGCATTCTTGACTGTGCGCACGTGGATCAGAGTGCACAGCGGAAGCCTGGTGGGCTTGTGACCCACTGGTTCAGGATCGTAGTATTGGTCACTACGGGCAGATTCCTGAGTTTGCGTTGAGCATTGGAGGATTGGTTCCTCGGTGTGAAACGTGTTGTTGCCGTGCCGTTGCTTGAGGTATTGTGGTTCTTGGCACTTGCAAGATGGAGTGTTGGGGAATGTGCTGGCTAGTGCGCCGCATGAGTACCATGTTCCTGTGATGGAAGCCGTGTTAGGCGTCGGTGTTGGACCCGGATAGGGTTGTTGAGGATGTCGCCTGACGAAGGTCATGGGATGTGATGAGACCAGATGGAAGAGTGACGCCTGCGGGCGGAGGCCTTTTTTTGAGACTGGCGTCGGAGGGTGGTCCTTGACGGGACGTTGGTGTCGCAATGGTTATCCCTGGTTTGGTGACCAGCATGGGATGGTTCCCATGTAAGTCTGAGTCGAGTGAGGTGATGACTGAAGACGCCAGGATCTTGTCATTTGGTTTCATCGTGCTCCCCGAGAGGGTCGAGTTGGCGCGATGATCGAGCTTGGATGCAGTGTCCGAGAGGAGTGCAGCTCGAGAGGTGGTAATTATCTGTGTGTGAGTCAGCGGACGGCCTGCTGTGAGTTGGATCGTGCCTGTTGGGCCGGTGGAGATTCCCCGTTGACGTGTATCTGGCGACCAGTGGATGGTCTTTTCACAGACAGAAGATGATGATTGTCGGGGCTCGAGCGTGGCGAGAGCCGTGTGCCAGCGAGACCTTGGTGGTCGTTTATGTGATGTGCCTTTCCGGACGGGATATGGGCTTTGTCGAAGTTTGTCCTCTGACAGAGTTGGCACAATGTTATGTCTGGCTTCCAGCTTGCCATGTGTGGGGTGTTTCTTGGTGCTGAGCCGATGTTCTGGTTGCGGTCTGTTGAGATGGCTGCGTGAGCTGGTGGGAGCTCGGTTTTGGCTGTTCCTTTGTGTCGGGCGTGAGACCAGTCGACGGGTTTGCGAAACTGGCGTCTAGGTCGTATGCCAACCATGGGTTGCATCGGTAGCTGTTTCTCGTGCGAGGGCTGTGTTTCCTCGATAAACGAGATGGCGGCAGCGGTGCCGTGTTTGGTTTCCGTGGTGTCTGAGGTGATGCCGGACTGTGTCCTCTAGTGTATGCCTGCTCTGTTGGCCGGTGTGCTCGGAGCGTAGAGCGAGGTGTTGCCTGTGTTTTTAGTCTGGCTGTGTCCCTCAGGTCTGGAGCTTTTCGTGAGAATCAAGGTTTTCTGTGCTGGGGCTCTGACAGCGTTGTCAGTTGGTTCAGTGTTCTTCCCTTGTGACTTCGTGCTAGGTCCTAAATTTCGAGGACGAAATTCCTTTAAGGGGGGAGGGCTGTAATGCCCCGGGTTCTGCGGATCCTTCTTCTCGGGTCTCTGATCTACGTTTCTGGTGTATGTAGCTCCGTTGTGTCCGAAATGATGTTTCCGACATCTTTTGTGTTCGGATTGGCGCGATCCGTAGCTGTTTCGGAGGCCCGAAGCTCGTCCGCGACTTTTTCGCGTGTGTTTTCCGATTCCCGGTGTGTTTTTCGGTAATTCCTTCGGAATCTCGTTGCGGGTGAACCAGGTCGTTCACATGGGCACGGGTGGTACCATCACGATCAGTGCGTTCCGAGGATCGCGAGGGTGTGATTTTCTATTTTTCGGTATTTTTTTGAATTTTTAGATTTTTCCTATATAAACCCCCTCCATTTTTCTCTCTCTCCCCTCTCATTTCTCTCTTCTCATCCTCTCTCTTCTCACGCTCTCTCCTCTCTCCCTCTCTCTCCGGCGGCCGACGGGGTGGAGTGCGGGCGAGGTGGGGACGGCGTGGGCGAGGCGCGGGCGAGGATGGATGAGGATCGAGGTGGTGGAGACGTGGGGAAGCTCGGCCGTGGGTTCGTGGAACGGCGAGACTTCAACGGTATTTTCTTCGCGGATCGGCGAGCTCGGGGCGCGAAATCTTCGGTGGAGGTAGGGAGATGGACCCCCACCTCGTGCTCTTTCTTTTCCGCGAGTTTCGTAGGCCGTGGTGAGCCGAGCGGGCTAATCGAGGCGATTTGGGGAAAAACCCATGTTTTGGGGGTTGTAAGTCGATCAGCCGTTTCATTACGTTTTTGGCCGATCTGAGGTCTTAGATGCATGCTAGATGCTATTTGGGGGCTTCCCCTTGTTTTCCCCCTCTCCCGTGGAGGTATGGGGGCGTGAGACATTTTTCGGGTCGTTACACTGCTCTAGTTCCGTTGGTCCCTCATCGACCCCCTTGGCGTCCTCGTTGGCCAGGACCCCACCGTGCCCTCCCCTCTCTTGCTCCTAGTGCGGTGTGTCCTGCTCGACTCCCGATGACGCCGTCGAAGGCGGCCCATGGTTGAACTCTATGAGGGGAGAGGAAGGAGGAACGAGAGAGGGGCAAGTGACATCAAGCCGACCAACATAGCGGCGCTATGTGGAGACGGGGTGGGGAGGGGGCGACAGCCTAGACAATCACATCTTCCGCATAGTGACTTAGCCGAAGAGGAAGGCGATCATCCTGGACGTGGTCGGAGTAGCGGATGGACGAGGGAGAGAAGAAAATAGAGAGGGGAGGGGCTCAGTTCGCAAACACGCACAGGGTTGACAACACGAGGTCATGTCTCTCTTAAAAAATATATATATATGAAAAGATTTATTTTTATTTTAAGAAAAATTATAACGGGATGAATTTCATCATAAAAAGTTAGAGAAAATTTATCAAACATGTCTAAGTGGGTTGTATATTACTTTTTTTATAGTGAAAAAGTAGGTGAAAACTGTAACCAAACACCCTATTAACTTTATCTGAGTCAGTGTAATATATTCTTGCTCTAAAACTTAAATAAATCGTCCACCCGCAAATAACTCATCAGAAGCTACCTTATTCTATTACCAAAGTGAAAGCTGGCATACGGAAGATGGGGAAGGAGTGGGACAAGGAGGGAGGATAAATAATGAGATGGGGGGGGGGGGGGGGGCGAGGATGTGATTGTCGGGGGGGTGAAAGCTAGAGGGATGTGACATAGAGATAAGAGCAAGGTTTGCCATCCCGCCCCGACCCGCACGACCCGACCCAGGCGGGCGCCGGGTCGCACTGGCCGGGGGTCGTGGACGGGACGCACTGGACCGCATGGTCCCGTGCGTCCCGCCGCGTATCGGAGCGGGTCGAGGCGGGCCCGGTGTGGTTCGTGCGGGACGGCGCGTACGTGCCGGGTCGCCCATTTAGTGGGCCGGGGTGCGGGCGGGTCTGGCATCCGGAGTGGCTTGAAGGCGGTGGCCGGCGGGTGTGGGTGGTGCAGAGCGGCGGCGGACGGCACCGGGCGGCGGCGACGACCGGCGATCAGAGGTAGGTGCCCTAATTTTTTGTTTTAGGGTGAGGAGAGGGGGTGGGGGAGGGTGAGGGGGGGGGGGCGTCTGGACTGGCACCGCCGCCGGTGGGGGGGCGGGGAGGGAGGGGGGTGTGGGCACCGTGAGAGGGGGAAGGGGGGCCGTCTGCCACCGCGGGGGTGGGGGACGGTGAGGGGGGGGGGGGGCTCTGCACTGGCACCGCCGACGGATCTGGCCGCGGGGAGGGAGGTGGGGGAGGGTGAGAGGGGGAGGGGGGCGTCTGCGGGCGTCGCACTGGCACCGTGAGAGGGGGAGGGGGGGCGTCTGCACCGCCGCCGCCACCTCCGGTGGGGGGCGGGGAGGGTGAGGGGGGGAGGGTTGTTTAATTTTTTTGGTTTTTTTAATCTAAAAAATATAGGAAAATACTTTATTATATTACTTAATATTATTATTAATGTATTATTTAATTCATGTTATATAAATAATATAATTTTTGTTTAATTGATGTTGTATAAATATCATTTTGATGATGTAAAATTTAATTCATTTTGTAGAATTAATATAAATAATATTTAATTCATGTTGTAGAAATAAATTTATTTTTTGATGTGTTATTCAATTCATGCATGTTGTAGAAATACTGATATTAATATCATTATTAGTTGTAGATGTAAAATATTTTTAAATGCATAATGTATATTAGTTAATTTAATTGCATAATGTAATTTAATTTAATGTAAATATAAATTTAGTGTTGAATATTTTATAAAAAATTATAAAATTAATTTATATGTATAATGTAAATTATTTAGAGATGTTTATAATTTATATGTGTCATGTAATTTAATTAGAGATGTAATTTTAAATATCTAATTAGTGATAAATATTTTTAAAGTTAATGTATATGTATTAATTATAAATATTAACCTTATATGTATGTTATTGAAATAATGATATTATTTTGAACTAAATTATATTAAGATGTATTAAATATTGAATTTAGTCTTGCATGGTACGCAAACAATGAAATTATGTTCACTGTTAGTTGTAGATGGGAAAAAATATATTTTCATAATTTGAATTTCTTAATTTTAGGAGATAACACTCTATGGCTCCTAAGGAACGAACAAATGATATTGGGTGGTCACACGGAGTTTTGTTGGATGGCAACCGTAGGTGTTGGCATTGTAACTATTGTAAAATAGAACACCGGGGATGAGGGGTGTCTCGGTTGAAGAAGCATTTGGCAGGAGGAGCCGGGACATGATACTCTGAGGTTGCTGGGTGTACCCATGTGCCTAGAGAAGTGAAACTTGCAATGGCTAAGCACCTGCGGGAGAAGAGAGCTGAGATGCAAGAAAATGAAAAAAATAAGAAAAGGGATCAAGCGGCAGTGAGCGGAATAGCAAGCGGCAGAAACGATGAGGAATGTGCATAGACACCGAGTGACGAAGACGAACAAGCACGTACTGAGCAGGTTAATGTGTATGTCACTGTGAACGATCCATACGAAGCCGAGTTTCGTGAGGCAGTACGTCAGAGCAGGGAAGAGTCAAGACATCCCGAGGAGACTAGAGTCCGTAGTCGCGAGGCGGCGACGACCGGAGCATCAGGGAGTGGTGGTTCATCTACGACTCGACAACCACGAGGCATAAGGAGTTTATTGACTGGTGACTCGGGGACACAAAGAAAAAAGACACAATCGATCAACATTGAAGATGTGGAGCCCGGTGCACTCTCCCGAGAGCATGGCAAGCAAACGAGGATGGACGATGCATATGGCCAGAAGTGACCTAAATGGAAACTTGGTCAGGCAGTTGCAAAATGGTGGCACCACGCGGGTCTACTTTTCAATGCAGCTAATAGCCCTTACTACAAGCCAATGTTTCAGGAAGCACAGGTCCTTGGGCTACACGTGCAGCCACCTACAGCGAGAGAATTGGCTGGCGTATATCTTGATGAACAAGTTGCTGAGCTCAAGAGTTACATTGACTCATTCAAGCGGAAATGGACAAAGTACGGAGTCACACTGATGTGTGATGGATGGTCAGGTACCACAAAATCTAGCCTGATTAACTTCCTTGTTTATTGTGACAGACAGGTATTCTTTCATAAATCAGTGGATGCGTCTGGTCAAATTCACAGTCATACATATATTTTATCATTGATGGAGCAAGTGGTGACTGAGATTAGGGATGAGTACATTGTGCAAGTGGTGACTGATAATGGGTCGAACTATAAGAAGGCTGGGGAGGAGCTAATGAAGAAAAAATGGCACATTTTCTGGACCCCTTGTGTAGCACATTGTGTAGATCTGATGCTGAAGGAGATTGGACAGCTTCGTATGATAAAATCTGTGGTCGAGGTGGCACAAAAAATCACGAAATATATCTACAACCACACACTTGTATTGGCATGGATGAGGGAGCATTGTGGCGGCGAACTGTTGAGGCCTGGCATCACACGATTTGCCACCAACTACATCGCATTGCAGAGCCTACTGAAGCATAAGGATGGGTTGAAGCAAATGTTTAGAGGTGAGACCTGGCTGAGTTCCTCTTTTGCTGCTTCACCTGAAGGGGCGGAGGTCGAGAGGATTGTCAACACCTCGAATTTTTGGGATAGAGTGAAAGTATTAGTGTCATTGATAGAGCCACTGTATGAGGTACTGCGATGTGTGGATGGGGATTGAGTACCAACCATGGGGTTGGTGTACAACAAAATAGAAGCTGCCAAGCGAAAGATCCTTACAACGTCCAAAAAATATGGACCCACCATTCTAGAGATTGTGGAGGACAGATGAGACAGACAAATGAGTCGCGATCTTCACATGGCAGGTAAACACTTACATTCTCGTCCAATCAATGAGCTGTGATTTTCAGTTGATACTAATATGTAATTCATTATCTTACGATTGCAGCGTACTATCTACATCCGGCCTTCCAATATGCTCGGGGCCTTGCTTATGACGATACGTTGATAGAATCGGTCAACATTGTGGTAGACCGATTGTCTTTCACCCCAACAGATGTTGCTGATACGTTGAATGAGGTATACTTGGATATTTTAACATTGACAATATTAAATGAAATATACACTTCATATTTTTTGATAATGCATATGAAAACATTTAGAGAGGCAATTGGTTCATTTGCGACACCTAATGCCATGGCCAGTCGTGACAGACTCGACCCAGGTAATGTGTCTTCATAATGTACCTTCTATATCTCGAGAAGTAATTTTTACATCTAATTATTATATTGTACGTGATATGTCTTAAACACAGCTGAGTGGTGGCTAAATTACGGCACAAGTGCACCCGTATTAAGGAAGATCACAATGAGAGTTCTATCGCAAACATCCTCGTCGAGTGGGTGTGAGCGGAATTGGTCGACGTTCTCCTTCTTGCATACTAAGCTGAGGAATAGGCTGACACACCGCAGGCTAGACAAAATGGTGTATGTTCATTACAACATGAGGCTAAAGGTCCGGCATGTGCAAATAGATACAAGGAGAGGAGAGGGAGATTACGACCCAACGGATGTTGTGTACTTGCGAGACGATGATGACCCTATGGTAGCATGGGTTGCAAGAGCCACAACCGAGCGTGGTGAGGCAGAATTGGACGAGGAGGCTGAAGAACCTGGCGAGACACCACGGCCTAATACTTTTCTCGCATCAGCTGTACAAGAGGCAGAGGAGGGAGATGACACCCATGTGCATTTGGGTGGTGATGAGTCAGCAACGGGACGTGATGATGAAGTTAATTTAGATGAAGACCTCGTCATTGGGGGTGGAGACACATCGTATGCGTACGATGATACAGCATGGGAGCGATTGATGCAACCTCCATCAATTGAGCATCAAGAGCCACCTCAGGTGAATTAAAACATGGAAATCGAATCGCAAATTTCATTAGATAGCGTAGTCATATATTGATGTATGATGATGACCCTATGGTTGCAGGTCGGTCCGACAAATGACAACATTGCGGGAGAACAGTGGTCCCGAGTTGCTGCACCGCGGCATTCAATATCTGCGGAACCAAGAAGGTTATCCACTTCAAGAGAGGCTAGGGGGAGTTCCTCATTTAGAGAGGTGAAATTATATTGTCATTTCTACATTTGTTAATATGTAATTCATTGGTTATTGAATATATTCTTCTTTCAATTGTGTAGTCTTCGGTAGCATCGAAACAACCATCTCAGTCTGCTGCGCCACGACGCTCAACATCTAAGGCACCCAATCAGTCGACTCAGGTATACGTACAGACTTACACAATAGAAAGTAAGTTAAAAAATTATCTAGGCAGGCTTCTGCTTCTCAGGCATCTAGAGGGACACAACATACAGCATGTAAGCCGCCCCCTGCTCCATAGAATAAAAAATCATCATGGACCACATTATTCACCAGCAAGAAGGACAAGGGACCACCATTAAATCCGATAGATATTGTAGATATGGAGACATTAGATCCCAATATAGATGACGACACTCCCGAGTCCTCTGTTGAGCCCCGCATCAGTGGGAGTCATGACTCCGATGATGATAGTACACCGACAGGGTCTTCATCCCATAGAGGTGGCGGTGGTGAAGGTGGTCAACTGAGTCGTGGTGAGGATACTAGTGCTGGTGGCAGAGAGTACAACAGTGGTCATAGTAGAGGTCGTGGGGGCCATCAACATGCCGCATGGACAGATGAGCAGCACTTCACACATGCCACGCAAGATGAGGACCACGGTGCTCCACGACAAGGACGGGCAGCTGATCATTGGGATCCCTACTATGGAAGTTCGGTTGCAGACAGTACCAGCTATCAAGGCATGTTGTCTGATTTTGAGAGCATGAGCACACATGACTCCTATGTTAGTGTTGGTGTGCTACAGGTCAATTTCGGGTCGGGTAGGCCTAATAGTTGTACGATCTTGTTCATTATTAATAAAGTGGTGTTTGAGCGTAAATATGCGATTGTGTTACTTTACGTTGTCCCTAGGATATGTGGTTGTAAAGTCAGCTCGAGATGGGATCTCGAACATGAGATTGACTTTACATGTACACATACCTTAAACTGTTCCTGGTTGGAGGGTAATCACTCGGGGACTTTGATTACCTATTAAACCAGTACACATGATGTGTTAGTGACCAGTCTCATAGTCATTGGTGCGGGGCACCAACACATATGTGTAGGTGTATGTCCTTGGAGGATGTACACTGAATTGATCCGCTATTGGATCTTCAGATTGTTGATTATACCTAATGTCAACTGAAGATCCAACGGTCTCAGTAACATCGTTGGTCCTTTGACCTGATACATTGATCGGATCTTACACGAGGATTGGAATGGTTTAATTACTTGGCTAAGTGACTTTAACCATAAGTCATGAGTTGCCGAGTTGTTAACCACTCCAGGATACGTGTGAAGATCGTCAATGGTCAAGAAGGGATCTCTCACTGTCAGGTATATATCAGACAGTTAATGGGTCATGACATTGACGCTCCGTTAAATCCCTGGCCAGGGTCGTGTGAGTTCGTTTAGAACGGACGTCATACACTTTAAGGAGGTCATAGTCAAATGGTACGATCATGGGGTTTGACAGAAACCATACCCTCGATCGTACCAGACTCATAGAAGGAGCGAGGGATTATATCGATGCGGTAACTGTGGACTGATAGGTACCAGACAGGCTGGTTTAAACCCGGGGTCATCTAGGATCACGCGGATTTGCTTGACCCAACGTGATCAAAGGTTCGGAATAAATTAAACTATTGTTCGGCTCTAGTAGAAGCGAAGAATACGTTTAATTTACTTCTAATTGGGAATTAGAAGTTAATGGACCTTAAACTAGAGTGACTGTGGGCCTAGAGGATCACACACAATAGATTCTTGGGTGACGGTTTATTATTATACAAGCGTATGTATTAATTCCCTTTAATTCCTTTTGGAAAGGAGTGTAAATGGGGCTTAATACATATGTATAATAAAGGAAATGTCATATATATAATTTTGGTCCTTTGGAGGTATTTTGAAAAGGGCCAAAACTCTATATATATGGCACCTACGTGAGTTCATTCGAACTCTCCCTTCCAACCCCCTTAATGCTAATCAAGTATTAAGCATTAAGGGAGAGGTTAAGCCTCCCCCCTTTCTCCCCCTTGCTCTCTCTCTCTCCAGAAGGTGTTAGAGCCGGGGAAAGTTATGCCGGGGAGGTACCGTCGCTGCGCAAGGGTCCGTGTGGATCTGCTCTAGAGGCCGTACAGCTGTGCGGCTCGTTATTCTGCATCGGGCATCGCGGACAGCGTCGTTCCGCGTAAGGTGAAACACGCAACCCGTAATTAGGGTATTAGAAACACCGATTAGAGCATATATTAAGCTTTCCATAACACCGGAATCGGGCAAATTAAATTTTTGTTATCCGCTGCGTCGCCCGTAGGTGCTGTGTGAAACCTTACAGTTGTATCAGAGCCAGGTTTACGTTCTGATCGGTATTTTAGCATCGTTTAGGACCATGCTTTAGGGGCTATAAAATCTTCAATTATTATTTGTTGAAAGAGATCTAGGCGTCTCTGTTCTTCAAGGATGCTGGGCATCCAAGCAGCAATTTTTTTAAAAAAAAAAAGTTAAAAAAAAAAATTTTTTAAGGGCCCGTTTGCGCGCACTACGCCCTGGGCGCAGTGCGCCCGCCGCGTGCGCGGCGTGGGCGGCGCACACGGAACCCGCGGTCAACGCCCGTGGGCGCTGACAGCGGGGGGCGGGCGGGGCGGCGCCCGCGTGCGGGCGCGCCGCGTGCCGGGCCGCGCCTGCCACGCGGGTGCCCGCCCACGCCTTCCGCGTGGGCGGCCGCGAAAAAAAAAGGTTTTTTTATTTTTTTTTAAAAAATTATTTTTTAACCCTTTTAATTTACCGTGCTCTAGTAACATTAATATATATATTGGATATATATATGTAAATGCACTGTAAATTAAATAGAATTTTATCTAGTAGGTTAATTGTGTTATCTCGATGGTAAATGTCAAAAGTTAATTTCTATTTAACCGTGTTGAATTTACCGAGGTGAGATAATTACTATTTACCTTAAGATAAAATGGTAATAATTGAAGTTACTTCAGTAAAATTTAAGTTTTTGAATTTTTAATTATTAGATAATTAAAAAATTCAAAATTTAAATTTTATTGAAGTTAAATGTATAAAATTTAATTATTTAAATTTTAATTATTAGATAATTGTTAAATTCAAATTTTGAATTTTAGAAAATTACTAATTGAGGATAATTGTATTATTTTAAATTTATTTTCAAACAAAATTATTGGATAATTAGTTTGAATTTAAATTTAAATTATTGGAATGTTTAAATTTTGAATTTAAAATTTGATTATTAGATAATTAAATTTAAATTTAAATTTAATTAATTATCTCAATTACATGCCCCTATAGAAAATGATGGTTCTTTACGCGCTTTACTTTATTTACCTTGTATTGGCATGCTTGTGTGTTTAATTTTAGTTAATCATGTTTTGATTTTTAAAATTAAACAAAGCTAGCCTATTTTTGTTTGCACATCCCATTTTTAAATTCAAAAGTAAGGATTATTTTAAGAAAAATAACCCTTGATTGATTTTATTTGAATGGGTTGGCAAGTGATCATGTGTCACGCCCTGATGCAGAATCTCGGGACGTACAGTTAGGGGCACGCGAGCTAGAAAGAAATGATATTATTTCCAAACCATTTACACCAGAGTTGAAAGAGACAATTAACCAAATAACCAAACTTCCTTTTATTGATAATAATAAAAGTTACAACTGAAGTAGAACAACTATAGCCAAATAGTATGACTGAAATTAGTACAATTCTTTAAACTCAACTGACTCAATTTACTAACTATCACTCGGTGTCACTCCAGTCCATCCCCGATAGTAAGATCATTACCTGGAAAAAAGGGGGGAAACAAGTAGGGTATGAGCTAACGCGCTCAGTAGATAACCATGGCAAATATAAGTGATTATCAATTTATTACAGTTTATATGAAATGCAGTAAAAACTAATGACAAGAGATAACGATATGATAAAGAAAGACAATAACAATGTAGAGAGATATCTTGCAAGGTCAAGGAATAACGTTGTACACGAATTTACCACAAGTAATGAACAAGAGATAACAAGTAACAATAGTAAATTCGGTCAAGTAGTATAAATACGTATTCCAGCACGATCACACGATCAAGTAACGAGAGTTTGTCATAGACGTACACTGTATATTCCTGCACTCGGGTGCAATGCCACACCCTGTCATTAACATCCCATGGGCTCACTAACTTTCGGGCGCTCTCCCCAGGACCAGACCGGGCCCTTATGGTGCGTTAGCATTGATTTTATTGGATCAACGATCCACCGTCTAGACATAATCAAATTATGACCAATTTAATCAGATGAATTTCTGTCAATGCTCAGATTAGAGGACCACACCTGTCCTCGGATTCGAGAATATAATCACGATAAAACCCAAAACTGAGGGTCGTCGTACGGCAAATACCGGGCCGTACTTACACGAGTAACGAGTTACGGAATCAAGAAAGAACGGTCGATAGTAATTCGTTCGAGAGAAGGGAAGTAAGTTCCGAAGAACGATTATACGGACTGTACGAGGCCGTATTCAAGATATACGGTTCTAGAGAATCCGTATTAAGTATAACGGTAACAATTTTCGGTCGTAGTCGGTACGACTAGAAGAGAAGTAAAATATGCCAAATGGCTTTCGGGTCGCCAATGACAAGTAAACCAATATGGTTACTGCCCAATGGTCGATTCCGGGCTCGAATATGACCGAAGATTTAACCAAGGGTAATCGGTCAATTAATCAAATTAAAACGATGTGTAACGGGCCATTTAATATACTCAAGTAAAACCAGTAATCACGTAATCCTGTTGCCAACTCGGGATTTACCACGGTAAAAATGTCACACGGTAAAAATGGGGTAATTTACCGGATGGAGTGTCCGGTCTAACTGGCCAAGACTTGCCATAAGTCTGTCATTTAAATTTCTGTTCTACAGTAAAATTTACAGAATTTACCCAAGGTAAATTTTTAACTAATTTACATGATTAACCAATTTACCAAGAATTTTACAAGTGAATAATTTCACTTTAACCATGTTTTAGTAATTTTAACCAGAATTTTCCAAAAAAGTAAATATTGCAACAGAAAGTAAATTTTTATCATTTACTCATCTATTTATTCTGTTGTTATATGAGTTGATAATCTTGTTGATTAACGTTGTTTACCCTGATTAACACTGAGTATTTTGATCTCTGGACATTTTAACGGTCTTAAATGGGCCGCTAAACCTACTAGACATACAGCGGTTCTAATTAGGCCGTTTGACATATATACAGCGGTTTAATTTGGGCTGTTATACAACTGGCGTGTCAAAAGAGTAAAAAAAAAACAGGTACTAACCGTTAAAACGAACAGAAGTCCGATCAAACCAGGAACTCTTAAAACTGAGTTTAAGCATGATAACGATGGTGATAAGTTTAAGCATGATAACGATGGTGATAAGTTTAAGCATGATAACGATGGTGATAAAATCTAAATTAAATCATAACTGTAATGATAAATCATGATTTTGCTACTAAATGAAAGCTAACATGATTACTAACAATCCATATCTTTAATCATTTGGGCCTTGGTTACCTACCTTAATTGAAGGACAAAGAAGAATACGGAGGAAGAAGAAGATGAATAGTATCTTCCTGCGATCCCTTGCAGCAACAGAGCTTAACAGGGCTTTAGCAGAGAAGGGAAGAGGCTAAGCCTCCTTATTTATAGGGTTGCATACTCGTAGAAGACTCTTTCGCGCCAAGGGTTAGTCGGACAGGGCGCCGCAAAGGGGATGGCCGGCGTTGACGACGCGGGCTGCCGACTGAAACACGTTTCCACGTGTTTATTTGGGTAAGGATTTGGCTAATCCTCCTTAATCATGTGATTAAGTATTTCTAACTAAAACCACTAATTAACCTCACTAAATGATTTTTAATGAGTTTGACCCAGAAGATAAAATTGTTATACAACTTATGAGGAATCCATTTATTATTTTTGTGGATTTTTATCACAAGGTTAATTTCTAACGGATCCAATCTTAGGATTAAAATAATAGTTAATCAAATTCTAACGAATTCTAACGATTTAGTCGATAGATAGAGTTTCTGATATTTTACCGATTATACTCAAGAAGACAAAGTTGTTAATAAAAATATGCTCTATCAAATTGTGATTTTTATAGATTTTTCTAAGGTAGTCGTATTTTACTATGAATAGTATTTTCCGCGTTTTTAAGTCATGCTTAAATCACCGATTAAGCCATGTAAATGATTTTATTAGGATCAGGCACAGAAGACCAAAGTGTTTATCATCGTGTTTACTATTTAACTACCATTTTCAGAATTTCTATATGATAGTCAAAAATTTCACTATTTACTATTTACCACATCACTATTCAAAATTTACTATTTACGAAATTTAATATTCTATACAGAAAATTGGGGTCTTACATCATGGACTTGGATTAATGTAATTAATTGGGGTCTGCGAACCTCCTTTCTCTCTCTGTTAAAATTCTAATGTACTTCTATCTTCCTCCATTGTTGTACTCGTCCTAAGGGCTGCTGGAATTTGAGTAACATGTAATTTAATTTTTTCGGCCTGCGTGCCGTGTAAAAGTTGTAATTGATGCGGCGTCGGAGTTTGAAAGCGCGGAGCACACCCGACGAGGACGATCCAGCTGCTTCGGAAGCGGGCCGGATGTCTTAGTTACATTAGGGATAAAGTCCATGATCACTTGCGTTTAATTTTACATTGGATGCATTTATTTTGTGCAAACTACTAGGTACGGTAAATATATTGGATATATTTATATTACCACCTAGGGTGAGATCAAGATAAAATTGAATTCCCTCGCGATTAAATTTTAGATCTGGTAAGCGTGGCTCTAGGAGTCATCGTGGCCCTCCATCATCATGGAGTGAATGAACATCTTCATTTCATGGATTTGTTGTGCTTTCCACAAGGTCCATGAGTTTGGGGGCGGGATTAAACTCCAAGGCTCGGCCTCAATGGGCGGGATTAAACTCCAAGGCTCGGCTTTGTTGTGCTTTCCACAAGGGTCGGGTCATGAACTCATTGCTATGTTGTAATGATGGTTAGATCTAACCGAGAATATCCTTTGTTGTGCTTTCCACAAGGGGATAATTTCTCGGGGGCCGAATATCGGATATTGCATTAGATGGAAGTGCCTGTTGACTGCCCTTGAGATGGTGTATGGCTTGTTGTGCTTTCCACAAGGTCGTACATCAGTCTCGTTGGGATTCCGACCCACTAGGTTGATCTCGTTGATCTCCCGTTCTATATACTGAGGGTTATATAGTTCGATCGAAAAATAGTGGGACTAACTAAGATAGAAAACTACATATAAGTTAGAATTTGAACACTGTAGACACGCCATTCCTGACGTCTCCTGAGTAAATCTCATATTACACTATGATATCCCAAGGCGGCCTTCACATTTTTAATTACTCTGGTGATTTCCTATTTTTATGAATTTTTTTACATTTTTTTGAATTATTCCGTGAAAAATCATGGAAGTGTCCAGGCGCCTGGACACCTCCATCAATGACCCAAAAATAATAAAAAAATCAAAATCATGGAAGCGTCCAGGCGCCTGGACGCCTCCATCAATGACCAAAAAAATAAAAAAAATCAAAAATCATGGAGGCGTCCAGCTGCCTGGACGCCTCCATCAATGCAAAAATAATAAAAATAATATTAATAATCATAAAAAACAAAACAAAAATCAAATAAAAATATATATATTTATGGAGGCGTCCAGGCCCCTGGACGCCTCCATAAAAACAAATAAAAAATATATAATGCCAGCTTTGGCATAAAAAGACAAAACATAAATAAAAAAATATATATATTAATGGAGGCGTCCAGGCCCCTGGACGCCTCCATAAAAACAAATAAAAAAAAAATCAACATGCCAAGCCTGGTATAAAAGACAAAAGAAAAATAATAAAATAATATATTTATGGAGGCGTCCAGGCCTGTGGACGCCTCCATCAACTCCCTCACGGGCGCCGGCCACCGAACGACGGTTTGTCGTGTGTGAAAAAAGCCAAAATATAGAGACGTCCAGCTGACTGGACGCGCCCATTTCTGAATCACGAGGCGCCGCTCACAAAACCACGCGTTGTGCCAAACCGCGTGCGGCCGTCGTCGATTTTCGGTGGACCTGTTTGAGGCGTCCGGGACCCTAGACGCCTCCACAAAAATATTCCAAAAAAATAAATAAAAATAGAATAAAATATTATTTCGGCCCTGATGGGGGTGTCCAGGGTCCTGGACGCCTCCACCCTCCGGAGCCCTATAAATAGAGGCCCACCCCCTCAGTTCTGGAGGAGCTAAGCAGTGATCCGATAGGCTGCCGGAGCCCAGAGGCTACGGAGTCATTCTTCTAACCCGTGGGGTCTTTTGTAGGTGGAGGTTCTGCCGGCTTCTCGGGTGCCCACGCTCGCGAGAGGAAGGTCGTCTTCATCCACCGCGCTTCTACGTCGTCCCCACGCTGCCGGAGCTCCGCCGGATTTCACCCTCGGCTCATCCAATAAGCCTTTTCTTCCCCTTTTTCTCCATAGTCCTTTACATTCATCATATTGCATCATCTATCCCCCTTCACAAGGGGGCCTCTTCTCTTATATTTCTTACATCCATCATCTCATTTTCCTCCTACTCGAGTCCGAGAGGGGTTTAAAAGATAACACCAACCAGGTGTGTGTCTTGCCATCATTTCGTTATTTTTATCGCAAGGATTCGAATACTACACCTCCATCTTTCTAATCCACTTGTCATTTATTTGTCGTTGTCTTGCAAGGGTACCCGAGGAAAGCCCTCTCCGTCGGCCGGCCGGAAGGAGAGGAAGAAGCAACCCGCCATCTCCCGCTCTTGAGGTAGGCGCGATCACCTTCTTATTTTGGGGTCTTTTGGCCCCTGGCGATCACATCTTATCATCGAGGCCGCGGCGAGTCACTTCCCCAATGGCCGTTTAAATTTCTGTTTCCTATATTCTCTTTATATTTTGTTATATATTCTGCTTATATCGTCGAGGCCGCGGCGAGTCACTTCCCCAATGGCCGTTTAATTTTCTATTCCTATAATCTCTTTATGCTTTGTTATATTCTGCTTATATCATCGAGGCCGCGGCGAGTCACATCCCCAATGGCCGTTTAAATTTCCGTTCTTATATTTTCTTTATATTCTGTTATATTCTGCTCATATCATCGAGGCCGCGGCGAGTCACTTCCCCAATGGCCGTTTAAATTTCTGTTCTCATATTTTCTCTATATTCTGTTATATTCTGTTCATATTCTCGAGGCCGCGGCGAGTAACTTCCCCAATGGCCGTTTCAATTCTTGTTATTTAATTTTTGCATCATTCCCGTCCCCCCGAGGTCGCGGCGAGTCACTTCCCGCTATGGCCGTTTAATCCCCATATTTTGCTATATCATACTTGTCCCGCTCGCCCCACCGGAGTAATCTCCCGTGGTGGCCCCTTCTCTCTTTCCTCTCATTTCTGTGTTGCAGCAAACAAAACAAACAAAAAGAGGAGCCCGCGCGCTCTCCGCTTCTTCCTCTTCCCCGCATCCCGCTCTACTCCGAACCGCGTGACGTCGCTCACAGATTGGCGATCACGGTGGGACCTCTACTGCTTCCTTTCGGCTACCCTTGCAAGTTCGGCACCACCCGTGCCTCTCCACCTTGGCGCCCGCGCGCGCCCCCGTTGTGCTCACGGCAGCACTATCAGTTGTGATTGATTGTTTGTTTATTATATGTCTGTTATTTCTGTTGTTTTCTTACCCTATATATCTGTCAGCATTCCATTGCATACATCTATTCCTCTTTTCTATCCTTTTTTCATTTTTTTGAGGATCGCCCTTTCCCGGTGAAGGAAGGACTCTCCGTTTGGGAATTCCTCTCAACGGACTAGAATCTCCTACACTGGGACCTCCGTAAGTCCCCGACATCGAAGAATCTCCTCTTCGTTCACTGGGCTGGTTGTACCATTGAAGTTCCCCGGAGTTAGTCATTTCATTCGCGGTGAGACGAGAGACCCTAGCTGACACGGCGGTGAAACAAATTGGAATTAGGGTCCTTCCTATTTTGTGTGAACTTCTGATCTGGCTAAAAATATAAAAAAAATCATCAAAATCAAAACAAAAAAAAGGGACGTAAAGCATTCACTTGTATGTTAATCCATGCTAATTGTTTGCTCGTGTATGTTATTACGCTCTCGAAAAACATGGTGGATGGCTGAATATAATTACAATTGTTTCGAGGCCGACGCCTTCCGTTATGGGTCTCAAATGTGTGACCCAGGTCACGACTCTTATGGGGTCTACAACTCAGACTGGGGCTATCATCCTGACCCACAGGTTCATCCCATGGACGTTGGCCCGTCCTATAAGTCCTCATATGGAATACAGGCCACTGTTAGTGGAGCTTCCCCGTCCACTAGTGTTCCCTATGCCTGGGATTTCATGGCTTCTCATGTCGACTCTCTCAGCTCTCAACTTGGAGCCTTACAGGCTGTTATTGAGAGGAAATTTCTTCCTCCTTCCCCTCCTCAAGCCAACCCCCTTCACACTTTCATGAATAACATCACTAAAATGGAGAAGGATTGGAAGGAGAGAAGAGATGAGTATGGCATTGAGAATATGAGTGAGCAAGAAGTTCTCCCAAGTTTTAACGATCAAGTGGACGCCGTCTGCCCACCATCCATTCATCACACTAATCCATACGGCTCTCCGCCTCCACATCTATATACGCAAATTCCTCCATGTCAATATACGTCACCTCATCTCATCAACACGCCTCCACCACGGCGTCCATTTGAACTTGATGATCATAAAGAATTGGAAATGGCACATGATGAAATTTATGAAGATTTTGAATATACACCTACTCCGAGTTTTCTTCGTTTCCCTCTTCCACTGCTCCCACAAGAACCCCCTGCTCAGGATGAAGCCACTAGTTCTACCCCTGCTCATGAGTCATCATGGTGTTACGATGACGGGTTTACACCCCAACAACCCGCATCAATGCACCATTTATCACCTTCTACCCTTAACCCCCCACATATCACCAAAATCCGACGTTTCCTACGTACCAAGCCTTCTACTGTCACCCCTTCAATTGTACAAATAACCCCCACACCATTGGCTTCCACTGAGCATTCCACTAACTCTTGTTCCCAACCGAGTAATCCTCCATCGTCTCCACCTAAAACCTCCACTAGCCTTGTAACCCCGAATCCAACCATTCCTATTCCTCCACTCCCCTTACCTAAACCCGTGATTAACCCTGAGCCGGGCCCATTGATTGTTGCACACGAGCCAACCTCGTCTCCTCTCGAGAACAAGGAGAAGCCCGTCGTGTCTCAACCTCCACTTGCCCTTCCTATAGCCCCCATCATTGAATCTCCATTACCCGTTGAGCCTGTTGTCTCAATCTCGCCCCCTTCCACCACCTCTCGGAGTGGGTGTCTTTCTACAAATACATGTGCCAAAGATGATGTTCAAGAATCGGACAAGAAGAATTTGGCCACAGCAATGCCATTCAAGATCCAAGATTTAATTTGCCGAATGCCGATTCAGGTTCTTGTGCCGGTCACCTTTGAGAATGTCGAATTTCCATCTGCACCAATGCCCATCAAGAAGGACCCTCAAAAATTGGTGCTGACCAAATCAGGGGCCAAAATAACCACGATCACATTACTCATTGGCCAACATGCTTTCAAGGCTCTTATTACCCCTTGTTCGGTCATAGTCCAAATGGCCAATCAAAAGAAGGGGTTCTCCTCATGCATAGTGATGACACATTCTACTGCCGAGGAGATGATGAACTCTATGCTCAGGGGTGGGTCAGGGCAGTTCTTGTTGGAAGCTTTTAACATCATGTCTACTTCCCACCAACTCCCATGCGAGGGACGAACGCCTATGCTATCCAGCATGACCACATGTGATATTCCAACAGCCTTGAGCAGTGCCCCAAAAATGAAGCTCCTTATGCCAAGCATCCAACTTCCAATGATAGACACCGTTCATCTGCCACGGGAGTTATTTCCAAGGGAGCCATTTCATGTCAAGATCCCTACTTCACAAGCGGAGCTCTTAAATCTTTGTTTTGATATTTTGCCAAGAGAGTTACCGTTCACGTATGAATGCCCAAAGGGCCTTATTAGAAGTCCGTCAAATGAGAGCCTGTGGGCCCTGACCATACTAATGGACCCGATTGGTCAGAGAAAGAAGAGGCCTTCTGCCTGGGCACATCATTGGGATCGGCCTGCAAACCCAAAAGGCCAAGAAGCCATGTTGAAGGTTGAGAGGCCACACTATGAGAGAGTATCTGCCAAGAAGAGGGAAAAGCATAAAGTGAAGCTTGAGGACAATAAATCCCTTGCTGAAAGAGCCCACATCAGTTCATCCACTTCCTATCCCAGTTCATCGCTGCTCATGCTGCTATTCAGCTTCTTTTTATGGGCAGTCCATTGGTTAAGGAGACGCCTTTTGTCACCTAAATCTAAGCCATCAAGCTCCTCTGCTCTAGGGTCCCTGAACCCTCACATTCCTCGTTGTCCGGAGCTTCCGGATCCCTACATTCATCCCTGTCCGGAACCTCCGGACCCCTCCCCATTTAATTCCATGTCTTTATCCATCTCTCACCCCCATCCGAAACCTCCAGATTTCTTATCTTACTCTCCATCTCTCTCAGGGCATCGCGCCCCTCCTTCCCATATCCATCCAGAACCTCCGGATTTCTTATCTTATTCCTCATCTCTCTCAGGGCATCGAGCCCCTCCTTCCCATATCCATCCGAAACCTCCGGATATCTTGTCTTATTCTCCATCTCTCTCAGGGCATCGCGCCCTTCCTTCCCATATCCATCCGAAACCTCCGGATATCTTGTCTTATTCTCCATCTCTCTCAGGGCATCGCGCCCTTCCTTCCCATATCCACCTGGAACCTCCGGGCCTCTCCTTCTTTCGATTTATCCTTTTGTTCTTCCAAGTCATCACGTCCTTCATTCTTTTCACCCCTTTGAATTGTCTTTTTACACACCTCCCAGGGCATCGGGTCCCTCATGATCTTCTTCCTCCGGAACCTCCGGATTCATTTCCCCATGATTCTCCTTCTTTACGTCCGGACCCTTCGGATCCGCCTCTCTCGATCCATCAATTTCTGATTCCTCCTGATCCCGCTCCCGGGTTCGACCCGGTTCCTTCCACGTTAACTTCCTCGGGCACCTGCCCGTTCTCACACTGTTTCCGAGGCTTTAGTCCTCACTGATTTCTTTGATTTCTTCTCATCCTGTAAATTCTTCTAGGTATCTTTCACCTAAATCTTGTTTTATCCCCCACTTATTTAAAATAAACCGCCCTAGTTGGAGGATTGTTGTATAGGAGGAGCCTTACTGGTATTTTGTTAAGATGTCTTGGTGACGATGAGGTTTGGAAATGTGTAGAAGAGACGCACTCGGGTGTGTGCGGTGGCCACGTGAATAGTCAGATGCTCGCAAAGAAGATCATTCGTCAAGGCTTTTATTGGCCCACTATGGAAGATGATTGTGCTGTCTATGTCCGTAGGTGTGTCAAGTGTCAACTTCACGCCGATAAAATCCATTCACCATCTTCCTCACTTCACCCAATATCCTCCCCGTGGCCTTTCTCCATGTGGGCATTCGACATTATTGGTCCCCTAGGTGATCCCAATTCCCTCAACAAGCAGAAATCTTTCATCCTTACTGCGACGGAATACTTCACCAAATGGGCCGAAGCCGAAGCTTACGCGGAAATCAAGGCGTCAACAGTCTGCAAGTTCATCATGAGGAACATCCTCGCCAGATTCGGCGTCCCAAGCACGATCGTCACCGACAATGTGCCACAATTCATTTCTCAGGACCTACAGGACCTCTGCAAAAGGTATGCAATTGCATTGCATCATTCATCGCCATATTACCCACAAGGTAACGGCCAAGCGGAGGCCACCAATAAAACATTGCTCAAAATCATCAAAAAAAAAAAAAACCTGCGAGTCTAGTAAGTTTTCAGACTGGCCAGAAAAGCTTATCGAAGCTCTATGGGCCTATCGCACTTCAATCCGTACCCCCACCGGGCAGACTCCATTTGCCATTACTTATGGTATGGAAGCGGTAGTCCCGTACGAGACTCTGATCCCTTCTCTCAGGGTACAATTGGATGAGGAATTTCCCCTCGACGATCGTCGTAATTCACTCCTCGCCCAGTTGGAACTCTTGGATGAGAAGCGGCTGGCCGCCGCCGAACACGCGCGTGTGTATCAAAATAGACTCGCTCGCTTTTACCAAAAGAAAGTCGTTGAGAGAAAATTCAAAGTCGGTGAGATGGTCGTAAAAAGAATTTTTATCAAACCTGGAGGGCCACGTTCTAAGCTCCAACCCAATTGGGAAGGACCATTTGTAATTCAAGCCGTGTACCCTGGCAACGCCTACAAGCTAGTCAACGCCGAAGGGACCGAGTTATCCCACCCTTGGAATGGGCTTTATCTTAAGAAATACTACCCTTAGCACAAAACACACAAAAAATAACGAAAAGATAAAAAAACATCAAAAACAAGGAAATATTGAAAACCACTAAAAATATGGAAAATTCAAAATGCCGATGCTTGGCAGGCACCATTTAGTTAAGTCCCTGCATCTAACCTTGATGTTAGGATAGGGCCCATTAAGGCTTGGTAGGCACCGGGTCTTGGTTTGCCAGAACCGTGGAGACCCCTGTCCGGCCACGTCGGCCTATGCTCGCTCGAAGGAAGCTAACATGTGTTCACTTATGTATTTTATTCAAAAAAAAAAAGTTGGTAGCATCACCTACGGTAGGGCCACACCTAGAAGATCTCCGGAAGCTGTAATCTTTATTCTTTTCTCTTCGACCAAATGAGACAGTCGGCGCCCTTAAAACGCTGAGCATGAGAAACCGAAACTCAAACCCCAAGGACAAGAGTAGGATCCATTTCCTCGAGCATCGATCAGAGCACGAGAAGAGGGCAGTGTCCCCGCAGGCATACGAAAAGGGAGCCCACAAACGTCAAACAGAAAGAAATACAAAATCAAAATCAAGAGAAAAGCCTGGTCGTGACCGTGCCTGGTGCGATAAACCAAACCCCTCAAAGCAAAAGTATGAATCCACAAAGGGGGGCCGTGGAATGTAAATGCTCGAGATTTGGTCCGAAGTTGTCCGAAAGGAAAGAGTTAATGGGCCCTTATTCGCTCGCCGGGTTAACGGCTTTGCCGGTCCTCTCAGGAGGTTTATCCCCTACACTCTTCCTTCTCCCTCTAAAGATGAATGTTCGATGGAGTTTCTGAAAGGTGAAAACTGCCCAGGGTCTGCGACCTTATTTTAATATACACATTTTGGTTGCCTACTTTGAAAAAGCAAAAGCTATCGCTGCGAAGGAGTCTCCGTGTTTCTGGCTGGTCAAGACCCCTGTTTACCACCTTGATGTCTTCTTGTTTAACCTCGGGCTTAGGCCAATGCAAGCGCGTCACCTATGGGTGCGACGGCGTCTGATTCCGGGTCAGCGTCGCGCGGTTGGTCGTTAGGGTTCCAGGGTGTTCCATCTTATACCATCTAGAGTTGTGAGGAAACAGACCCGGGCCGGGCAAATCATTTACCTCAAACACCTTTTTGGTGAATCCCTGTGGTCGGAAGCAACTGGGAGCCTAAGCATGGCATGACGGTATTGTCATCAGGGTAAGTCTTAGCCGGCGGGATCGTCATTCGAGGGGTCTAGAGGCCCAAATCAACCTAGATGTGCACTTAAGATACCTGGGAGGTTAGTAAGAAACCCCTGTCTCACGTAGGTTAGGTGCCATTTGGGTGCTTGCCGGGCGTTAGCAATAAAAAAAATTGAAATGATAAAAGCAAAAAAAAATGGAATAGAGAAATGTACATATTTGCAAACAAAAAAAATCTTTTTATGATGAAACAAAAAAAAATAAAAAATATCAAATATAAAAAAGAAAACAAATCAATTTTGCATGATTGCATTTACATGCATCATCTCATTTTTAATATCGCCTGCATTCGTGTGCTTGCCTCTCGCATTTATCATCACCGCATCTTTCCCTTACCTTCGTTAAATAAACGCTTGGCCCCTTGACCAGTTATCAAGGACAGTCACAGTGACCATTTGCTTATTGAGCAAGGGGCCAAGTCAGAACAGAAATTCTGATTTGTTTGTTTCAGTGATATTTGCAGGGATTCAGGTAACTGAAGCAAAGGTGAAAAACAAACAAACCAAACCCTGTGTTTTATTCCAAAAAACCAAAAAAATTTACATCAAGTTCCGTCCTCTCTCTCTGCATTACTCGTCCCACTACTCTCCAGGCAAAACACTCTCAAAGGTGCTACCCAACTACAAAAAGCGGTACTCCTGCCGCTCTGTACTCCTCTTCCTATCCCCACATCCCGGCGTTGATCTACGGAAGCAGCAGAGAAGCTACCAACACGAAAGCCACGCTCTCGTGCTTTTCGGCAGCGCTCCTCACCATCTCTCAGCCACTGTTCAGCAAGACCAATGCCGATTCGGAGTTCGAATAGTTGGGCCTCCATGGCCCTTCGCTCCTCCCTTTCAGCCAAACTGTTGGCTCTTTCTCTCAATGCGCCAGTCAATGCAAGTCAATGCAAGTCGCCGGTCAATGCAAGTCGCCGGTCCCCGCGTCTTTCTCCCGACACGAGGTGGCGCAGCTGAATCCACACATTCTTGAGCCAGTCCTAAAGTCCTCATAACTAATCGTAGCCGAAGCGGCTCGATTTCATTCAGGCAGTGCATCCATAGTTCCCGTCCGAACCGGGCACGACTTGCTAGAACCCACGGCTGGTTGGCATCGACCATCTCTGAGTAGGGTCTCCAGTTTACCATCGCTGCAGGGAACTCCTGTAGCTCCCGCCTTAACACCATCAGTTGGTAGGTTAGGGGTGCCGCACTCATGATGGGCTCCCACCGCCTGGCTAGCGGCACCATCACGGGTCGCCAATGTCGAGCTCTCCCCATAGGGAGGTAATAATAGCTCCATAGCTGCTCGGCGCAGGTCATCAGCACCTTGCGAAAACAACAAAAAAAACAAAAAAAATATACAAAACAAGCAAAACCAAAAATACCTGGATGAATGGTGCGAAACCACTCACAGTCATCTCACGATCCGTTTCTTGGAATAGGCCTGCAAACAAGTGCGCCAGCATAGCAGCTCCCCAGGCATAGTACCCTACTCTTTCAAGGTCTGACAGCAGCTCCAGGAAGCAACATTGGATACCGTCCCCTTTCGAGCTCAGTACCAATCTCCCCAAAAGGAAGAGGAGAAATCTCCTCAAATCTATGTTGCATCTTTCCCAGTCGCCGAAATCTGTGCAGTACACGGCACGGCATCCTATTTCCATCCTTTCCATGAACTCTTCTGAGGATTCATCGTCCCGCCGATGAGTGTCGGTGAGCCCTAATGCATCCATGAGGGACGCCCTAGCTACCGACCTGTTTTTCCGACCATCTAGGTCCAAACCCAGTAACTTCTGGGCACCTTCTCTGTAGTCCGCGTAAGTGACTCCGGTCACTGCCTCGCCCTCTACCTTCAGGCTTGTAATTCGGACCACATCTTCCAAGCTGGGCACCATGTGCCCCAAGGGCATCAGAAATGCCCGGCTCACTGGGTCCCATCTCTCACACAAGGCTTGGATCAGGACTAGGTCAAGCTGGATCGGCTCGATCCGAAGGAAGGTACCAAATCCCATCACGTCTAGCCTCGCCTTCTGAAAATCTGGGAGGCCCCTGTACGCTGCTACTACCAACTCCCATAAGATTTGTGATTTCATCACAACCTACACATACCAGGAATGGGGGTGAGGTTTGGTCAGAAGAAAGGAAGAAAAAATGAGAAAAGGGCAAGAAAACTTGGCTTACGAGTTGTGATTGGGCCCTTTCGCTGAAGTGCCATTCAAAGTCTGAAAGCCTCCTGGAACTACTACCACTGGACCTGCTTCTCTTCGAGGAATGGGAAGATTCGCCCTCCATCCAACTCTCAGAATTTTGAACTCCTCCCCTCCCGTAAGAACTTGTGCTCCTCGAGTTAGCTCTCGATATACCTGGAAGGATAAAAGGGACAAGAATTTATAGAAATGGAAGGAGTGCGGGCCAAGATTGCCTCAATCACCTGTCGATGATAGCCCTCGCAATGAGACACAGGCCAAGCGGCCCCATGTGTCGCTTCACCGCTCGCACAGGGTGATTGACTGGACGAAGAATAGGACGAATAGCCCCTATGTTGTCTAGGGATACCCTATCATGTTTTGGAGGACGTCCGCAAAATTTGGCACAACATCCGGGAAAAGGAACTAGGGCCGTCAGTATTGACTTCGACGGCAGATTCCCGTGAAAAATGGTCACCACAAGACGCTATTCTCCGCTTGGAGCGGAGTCTCGGCAGACCCATCACATGGGAACAGTGCAAAGGAGAAGAAGTGTAGGGAAGAAGGAACGCACAAGAGAACAAATAAACAGCAGAAAATCAAATCACTCCATTCATAATTCTACATAAGCTGTCATAAGCACTACAATCATAGAGAGGTGGCGGGCCCACTAGCCCGCCAATCCTCACCATCACTCATCTCTCCGGGCACTCTCCTCCTCTCCCCCGAGGTGAGGGTCCCTCAGAAGCCTCCGGGATCCCCGTGCAGTAGCACCTGCCTCGCCTCTGGGCGCCTGCTCCGCAGCAGTGACTCGTTGCTCCTCACCTGGCGTGGCGAAGAAGCCACTGGCAGCAAAGCGACCGGACTGGCGGAGTCGCTCCCCGAACTCTCGCGCTCTCTCGTAGCGCGTCTCCATCCCTCCTAGTCTCTGCACGACGGCCTGAAGGCACAGCTGGAGCTCCCTCACTTGGGCCTCCAAGGCCCTCCTCTCGGTCAGATCCCGCTGTCGCTCGGACCTTCTCTCGGCTTTCTCTCTCTCTGCCTCTCTCCTCATCATCTACAGAAGAACCCTTAAATCCAGGATGTCTGGAGAAGGTCTCTCCTCACCACGATGCCGCAGCTCCGCTACAGTCGCCACTCAGGCGTCACGCTCCTCTTCCGCCCGGGTCGCGCGGGCCACCGCACCGGCAAGTTGCTCCCGGAGGGAGGCAATCTCGAGAAAAGGGGCCGAGGAGCTGGAAGATCTGCCAGCCACTCCCACCGTCGCTGTCTGCTGGGCACGCTAGAACGAAATAAACAACGGCCGTCAGTGAAACTCCAAAATCTGAAGTTAAAAGTGCGGCACGTAACTTACCAGGAGCAACAACTCATGTTGAGCGACGGCCAGCTGCCGCCTAGTCTCTGACAGTTGGGCGCGCGAGCCGCCGATGCCACGCGTGTCCCCAGCTTGGGGAAGCCCCGCGTAACTCTCTCTCTGCCGCCGCAGGAAGTCGGCACTGTCCTGCACCAGTACACCCCCTTGCTGTCCAGGGAGACGTACGGGCCAGTCCTCGAGCCTCGCCTTGCCGCGACTCTCCCTCCTGACGCAGCTCGGCTCGTCCGCACTCGCCCACTCATCGGCCAGGCCCAGGGTCCTTGCCATGTCCTGCACCAAGAAAGGGGTCCCATATCAGTCAAAAGGAACGCGTCCCCTGTCTAGGACGCGTCCATCATTTGAGTGCAACACTCGCCGAACCCTTTCCTCCTCGCGCGGCTCGCTTCAAAACCCAAAATGAATTAAAAGAGGAAGAGATCGGAGGACCTACCGGACCGTGTTCACCTCCTCCCACGCCATCGGGCCCCTCGGGTCCCCCGGGGGCCCGAAGCGGCCCTTCCTCCTCCATGGACGCCGTTCCGTGCTCGGGCGCGTCCCTCCTTGGGCGAGGATTTCCTCGTCCCTCTCCACCTTCACCACGGTCGGGCCCACCGAACTCCATCGATCAAAAGAGGAGGAAGGCGAAAAAGGGGCAAGCGCGTTTCGGCGGAAGGCGGGCTCGTTTGCGGGTAAGGCACGGGAGAAGAAAGGACCACCCGTCGCTTTAAATTTAAAATCAAGGATTAAGACGCGTCCTCGCGCCTGGACGCGCCCAAAAGGGGGAAAAGGAAACAAAATCCCCCCGTGCAAAGCGTAGTTCCCCGCTGTTCAGGGCAAGGTCTCGCGGAGCGTGCCTCAAGGGACAACTCAGTGCAAAGAAGAAAGTGTGGGAGAGAGAAAAGTACACACAACACAAAAGCCATTTCCATTTCATATAATAGCCGAAAGTACATCATACAGTGAGAAGGGTGACGTACAAGCAACTCTCTAACTCTCACCGTCACCCTCCTGGTCATCTCCTTCCTCCCTCCTCTGACGGAGATCCCTAGGGGGCCTCCGCGACCTCTGTGAACCCTGAGAAGCCGTGCTCGCCTCGCCCTGCGGTGGCACTCCAGCCTCGAAGGCGCGACGACGCTCCTCCGCCGAAGAAACCAGATAGCTGCCCATGGAAAAAGAACCAGACTGACGAAGTCGCGCCCCGCGTTCCTTCGCCCTCTGGTACCGCTCCTCACTCTCCCGAAGCCTCCCCTCCACCGTGCCAAGACTCAATCGGAGCTCCAGCAGCTGGGCCTCCAGAGCCCTCCTCTCGGTCTGATCCCGCTGTCGCTCCTCCCTCTCTCTCTCCCTGTCCTCTCTCTCTCTCACTGCCTCCCTCCTCGACAACTCGAGGGCGATCCGCAGATCCAGCACGTCACGAGGGAGCTCCTCAGCCTCTCGTCGACGCTCCTCCTCCAGCTCCACAATCCGGGCGTCACGCTCCGCAATCCGGGCGTCACGCTCCGCCACCCGACCGTCGCGCTCCTGCTCGGCACGAACAGCACGCGCCAGGGCCTCTCGGATCTCGGCCACCTGTCAAGGCACGCATGCACCGTAAGAGAACAGTGATAGAAGGAAAGTAGCTAGAAAAGGGTCGCGGCCAAGCAAGCACTCACTCGAGCCTCGCGGTCACGCTCGGCCTCCTTAGCCCGAGCCACCGCGTACGCCAGCTGCTCCTGGAGGGCAGAAACCTCCGGAGGAGGGCCCCGCGAACTGGAACCCGCTCCACCAGCCATCCCGGCTGCCGCTGTCTGGTGGGCCCGCTGAAACACGGGGCAAACGTCAGTCAAAGGCTAAGCATCAAAAAAAAAAAATGCATTGCATAGACTCACCAGGATCTCCAACTCCTGTCGGATGGCCACCAACTGTCGCCTGGCGTCCGCCAACTGGGCCCGCAGGTCAGCGATCATGGTATCACGAGCATCGTGCATTACACATAAGTTAGTATCTCATGCATATACATATAGAAAGGTGGAGCAGTTTCATTTCACTTACCCCTGCCATACCACCCAAGGAGAGGCGGTCCCCGTACGTAGCTCGGTACCGTCTCATGTAGTCTGTGCTGTCCTGTACGTGGGACACTACTGGGACCCCGCCCTGCTGCCAGTCCTGGTACTGTGCTGGGAAGCGCGTACGCCAGTCCACGATCTTCGCCTTCCCCTTGGTCTTCCGCCCAATGCGGGCCGGCGCATCTACATCTACCCACTCCTGGGCCAGCCCCAACGTCCTCATGACCAGTCTAAGCCGCAGCGGCTCAATCTCGTTCCGGCAATGGACCCACACGTCCCGCCTGAAGCGAGGAAGACCCGCTACAACCCAGGGCTGGCCAGCATCGCCCATGCCCAGGTAGGGCCTCCACACCACCTGCATCACCATACATACATCATGTTAGTTACCATTCAGTCACATGCATAAACACAAAAAAATCATACGCATCATACCATGGCCTCGGGATACTCGCTCAGCTCCCGACGAAGTGACGCCAGCTGGTAGCCGTGGGGTGCTGCAACCACGACCAGCCTCCACTGCCGCGCCAGAGGCACGGCCCTCCTGTTCCCATGCCTAACCCTCCCCATCGGGAAATAGTAATAGCTCCACACCTGCATCTATCATACATCATTAGTACAATAATTGCATATTTAACTGTGAAAATGCATAAATAAATTGTGTACCTGGAGGAAAGGTGCGAAGCCGCTGACTGTCGTCTCCTTCTCCGAAGTCTGGGAGAGATCAGCAATCAAATGGGCAAGCAGAGCCGCTCCCCACGCGTAGTGTCCCACTCTGTCCAGATCCGCCAAGATCCCGAGGAAACGGCAGTGGATGCCATCCCCCTTCGTCCCCAGCAGAAGGCGGCCCAGGAAGAAGAAAAGGAACCTCCGAAGGTCTAGATCCACCAGCTCCCGCTCGCTCGGGTCCTGGGTGAAAGCAGCACGAGCATCCCCCTCCAGTCGAGCCAAGAACTCTGCTCCAGTCTCGCTAACCCGCTGACGCGGGTCGACGAATCCGAGCGCCTCCATGATCTCCACTCGGCCGACTACCCTGCTGTCTCTATCAGTCACGCTCGTCTCTAACCACAGCAGGTCCAGGGCACTCTCTCGGTAGTCGGGGTAGGTGACCCCGCTGACTGCCTCTCCGTCAACTCGTAGCCCGGTGATCCGAGCCACGTCCTCCAGCGTCGGCACCATGTGCCCCCAGGACATCAGAAACGCCCGGCTCGGTGCGTGCCACCGCTCCCTCAATGCCTGGATAAGAGGAAGGTCGAGCCGGAAGGGCTCGATCCTAAGCAAAGCTCCGAAGCCCATGGCGTCCACACGCGCCCTCTGAAAATCCGGCAGCCCACGGTATGCTGCCACCACCAAGGACCAGCTGATCCGGCCCTTCATCACGCCCTGCAAACCACAAAACCAACAAAGAACACATCAGCATCATGAACAGTCATAAAACAATAACACTGTATATATACTACTTATTCTTTTATTTTATTTTTTTATATTTTTAAAAAATATTTATATTTCTTGTGGAGGCGTCCAGGCCCCTAGACGCCTCCTCTTTTTTTCCTTTATTTTGTTTTTTTACAAAAACAAAGCCAAAACATGAAAAATATATTAAAAATATATATATTATCATGGAGACGTCCTGGAGGCAGGACGCCTCTGTAGACACGCCATTCCTGACGTCTCCTGAGAAAGTCTCATATTACTATACAACGTCCCGCGACGGCTTACGCGTTTTGAATCACTTGAGTGCTTCCTTTTCTTGAGTCTTCTTCCGCCCTTTTCGGCATCTGGAATCGTCTCGTCACGGCATTCGGACGGCATCAACACCAGTCGAACGTATCAGGAGATTCCGGAACCAAGAAGGATATCTGCCGGGCGGCCGCCGACGCCCGATCTAAGGACCCGGGTGGGTCTTAATGGGGGCGTCCAGGACCCTGGACGCCCCCATGATTTTAATTTGTTTTATTCTTTTCTCAGGGCCCAAAACCAAATATAAAAATATAAAAAATATATATTTATGGAGGCGTCCAGGACCCTGGACGCCTCCATAAAAACAAAAATAAAAAATAAGTGTAAAATGCCAGTTGGCATAAAAAACAAAAAAAATAAATAAAATTATATATATATTAATGTAGGCGTCCAGGTCCCTGGACGCCTCCATAAAAACAAATAAAAAAAATAAAAATGCCAGCCTTGGCATAAAAGACAAAAGAAAAATACAAAATAATAAACTTTTGGAGGCGTCCAGGCCCCTGGACGCCTCCATCAACTCACTCACGGGCGCCGCCCACCGAACGACGGTTTGTCGTGTGTGAAAAAAGCCAAATTTAGAGACGTCCAGCTGACTGGACGCGCCCATTTTTGAATCACGAGGCGCCGCTCACAAAACCACGCGTTGTGCCAAACCGCGTGCGGCCGTCGTCGATTTTCGGTGGACCTGTTAGAGGCGTCCGGGACCCTGGACGCCCCCATAAAAGTATTCTAAAAAAATCAATAAAAATAGAATAAAATATTATTTCGGCCCTGATGGAGGTGTCCAGGGTCCTGGACGCCTCCACCTTCCGGAACTCTATAAATAGAGGCCCACCCCCTCAGTTCTAGGGGAGCTAAGCAGTGATCCGATAGGCTGCCGGAGCCCAGAGGCTACGGAGTCATTTTTCTAACCCGTGGGTTCTTTTGTAGGTGGAGGTTCTGCCGGCTTCTCGGGTGATTACGCTCGCGAGAGGGAGGTCGTCTTCATCCACCGCGCTTCTACGTCGTCCCCACGCTGCCGGAGCTCCGCCGAATTTCGCCACCGGCACATCCAATAAGCCAACTCTTTCCTTTTCTTCGTAGTTCTTTTGCATTCATCATCTCGCATCCATCATCTCATTTTCCTCCTACTCGAGTCCGAGAGGGGTTTAAAAGATAACACCAACCAGGTGTGTGTCTTCCCGTTATTTCGTCATTTTTATTGCAAGGATATGAATACTACACATTCATCTTTCTAATCCACTTGTTATTTGTTTGTCGTTATTTTGCAAGGGTAACCGAGGAAAGCCCTCTCCGTCGGCCGGCCGGAAGGAGAGGAAGAAGCAACCCGCCATCTCCCGCTCTTGAGGTAGGCGCGATCACCTTCTTATTTTGGGGTCTTTTGGCCCCTGGCGATCACACCTTATCATCGAGGCCGCGGCGAGTCACTTCCCCAATGGCCGTTTAAATTTCTGTTTCCTATATTCTCTTTATATTTTGTTATATTCTGCTTATATCATCGAGGCCGCGGCGAGTCACTTCCCCAATGGCCGTTTAAATTTCTATTCCTATAATCTCTTTATGTTTTGTTATATTCTGCTTATATCATCGAGGCCGCGGCGAGTCACATCCCCAATGGCCGTTTAAATTTCCGTTCTTATATTCTCTTTATATTCTGTTATATTTTGCTCTTATCATCGAGGCCGCGGCGAGTCACTTCCCCAATGGCCATTTAAATTCCCGCTCTTTGTATCCTCTTCATATTCTGTCATCTTATTATCTGCTCATATTCTCGAGGCCGCGGCGAGTCACTTCCCCAATGGCCGTTTCAATTCTTGTTATTTAATTTTTGCACCATTCCCGTCCCCCCGAGGCCGCGGCGAGTCACTTCCCGCTATGGCCGTTTAACCCCCATATTTTGCTATATCACGCTTGTCCCGCTCGCCCCGCCGGAGCAATCTCCCGTGGTGGCCCCTTCTCTCTTTCCTCTCATTTCTGTGTTGCAGCAAACAAAACAAACAAAAAAGAAGGAGCCCGCGCGCTCTCCGCTTCTTCCTCTTCCCCGCACCATCGCACTCCGAACCGCGTGACGTCGCTCACAGCCTCCTTATTTTTATTATTATTATATTACTATTACTTTTCGTAAATAAATAAATAAACAAAAATAAAAAGAAAAAGTGGAGGCGTCCAGGCCCCTGGACGCCTCCTTCTCTCACTACACGCCTTTCTCTCACAGCCTCTCGCACACCCGTTTTAGCCTATTGAACCACAAAGTGAGAATTCCGAGGTACTTACCGGGTCGTGATCGTCCTCTCCCGCGTCACCAGCATCCGCAGCGGCCTCCGCGGCCAGGAGAGACACCTCTATCTCCTCCCCCGCAGCAACCTCCTCTGCTGCGGCCTCCTCGGCATCATCCCTCAACCTCCTCGCACGACGAGCCAGTCGTTTCCGCTTCTCTGGACCCTGACTCGATCCTCCTCGCTCCATTGGGACTAAGAATGGGTCGTTTGGAGTGACTGGACGGTCGGAATGAACAGTATAAGTGAACAGGGGGAGCCCCCCCCTATATATAGAATGACCTGTTATTGGGGCGTCCAGGCGCCTGGACGCCCCCACAATTTTTATTTTTTTTCAAAAAAATTCAAAAAAATAGGGGCGTCCAGGTGTCTGGACGCCCCCAAAAATAAAATAAATAAATATAAAAAAAATATATAAAAAAATAATAAAAGAAAATTCAAACTAGGGGCGTCCAGGACCCTGGACGCCCCCAAAAATAAATTGTCAAAATAATAATAATAATAATAATAAAATAATAAAATAAAATTAGGGGCGTCCAGGCCCCTGGACGCCCCCATAATAAAAAAATTTTCAAAAAAATATATATTTATATAAGAATATGTATATAATCCAAACAAAATAAAAAACATAAAGAAAAAGAAAAACCATAAAAAAAAGATAATAATTAAGGGGACAGGGGTCCGAAACATTCATGCCATATTTTATTCCATCAGAAAAAACAGAGTGAACTACATTAGGGGCTTAGGCGCTTTAGGCCTTAACTTCCCCAGTTCGGTTACATAAGCCCTCCACGGCTCGCATTCTTCCACCACGTGCGCTGAGGCTTTTCCCGCAACACTTGTCTTCCAGGGAGCTTTAATGGCCTTCGCTTCCTTCGCGTCCGCTTCAGTGCCCAACTTCCTTTTCTTCAAAGAAACAATGCCAGTCGGTGGCGGGAACGAATGGCGTGGGATGCCAATCTGGAGATAGCACCGACGCACTATAAAGGACGAACTCGGTCGCACCGATCAGTTGAAGATCAACTTCGGGAGAAGGCCTCATGAGGAGATCTAGCGAAATCAAACATGCCGGTGCGCAAGTGAAGAAGCCTTGTGTCACGGTGCGGAAGTGAGACCGCCAGTCTTCACGTTTCTTTAGCCACGGAACGCGGTTCACTACAGTACCACCGAAGCCTAACACGTCGGCTATGTGGTGAAGCGGGCTTTGTTGGAAGAGCTTCGAAGCGGTTGGCATTCCCTCGCGGTGGTCGAATTTGAAATGCAAATCCAGCCAGCAATTTAAGACAAGTGCACAACCAAATGGAGGCTTACCCATGCTCGAAGCAGTAAGACCGCTGTAAAGATAGGCAAGGACAGCGGGTCCCACCCTCTTTCCACGCCAAATCCCGCAGATAGCACTCAGTTGGTCTTCCTCCACTATGTTGTCGGTATAAGGAAACAAGAGAGCACCCGCCAGACAGATAGTGAACCCCCTCATGATTCCCTCCAAATAGTCATCGTCTGGTGACCCTCTCAGGGCGTTCATGACCCACTCCGCAAGCTTTTGGAGATCGATCCCCTTCTGAGTACGGACCTTTCTAGCTGCGTCGGGCGGCATGAAGCTTCCAAGGACGCTTTCAGAAGTACCCCGTGTCAGCATCCGCATAGCCTTCACCTTCCCGTCACTCTTGAATTTCTTCAAACCAAGCAGAAGTTCCACCTCCTCGAGGAGGATGGTCACCACGAAGGTCGGGAAGATAAAAGTGTGGGTCTGGGGATGCCAGACCTCCACTAGCGCACCCATAGCCGCCCAGTCCATACGAATCTTCTCGTAATGCTTGGCGTGAATAAGGAGCCCCTGCAAATGCCACTTCGAGAGTATGGCCCTCATGCCAATGGAGATATTGGAAGTCAGCTTTGAAAGCCATGGCAGCTTGGAAAACTTCCTCGGGCCTGGGAAGAGTGGATATGACTGGAAGAGGAAAGAAGAAGAAATGAAGGAAGTAAGAAGAAGGTTCACGTGGAGAAATTTGAAAAGAGTCAGCTTACCATATGCGACATGATCGTCCCACTCAGATGACCCTCGAGGTCGGAAAGTCGCCTAATCTCGCTGCTAGGCTTGCTCCTCTTCATAACGCGGGAAGACTCTCCTTCCATCCTGAAGATCTCTAGATTCTCCTCTCCTTCCTCTCCTGAGCTTCCAAAACCCACCTTGGTACATTTGAATGAACTAGCCTAAGGGGAGTTCTTATAGGAAGGGAAGGGTGCTACAGGACAGAACATGTCACATCAGTTGTCATTGTCAAGATTTTGTCTGGATCTCCTTTGAACTGTGGTGCGATTCTGCTCCCTTTTGATGTTGCTAACCTTTGCTGGCCTGTGCAGGTTTTACTAACAGACGTCTTTGTCCTATCTCCTGTCCCACCTTTCATTGGTTGGTCCCACCATGTCATGCATCATAGTATATGATACCTACGCTACTAGAACATGTCAAGGACCTTGCGGCCCGAACGAATCTGGGATTTGAGTTCTCCTTCAACAAAAACGGTGATGATCCCGGAAGAGTTTGGGTTGTACGGGTAGGCCGTTAATTTATGGTAGTATGGGGACGACGGTTCCATTCAATGAGTTGGTACGCGGATAAACGGACCCCAGCCCAGTATCAGCTCACCGGGTCGGTATCCTGACCCGTTCTTCACAAGTTGACAATATTATCCTTGGCTATTTTCTATTTTAGTTTGTTTTAAATTTTTCTTTGAACCCAGCATGCATTCATATAGGACTTTGATTTTATTACGAAAGATCATTCAAGTGATTCGATTGTGAAAGCCGTTGTGCTCCAATTCCCACAAATATGAGATATTCCACTCCGAATGAAATACTGAGTTTCCTTGAGACAGCCCTACGCTGCTCTTCCAAAGGAGACCCTTGTTTGGATAGACCCTCAGATATTCCTTTACCCTTTTTTTTGACCCACCTTGGCCGCAGCACTTCCACATTGGCTGGTAACCGCTCCCCAAAGGTGAAACCTCCGGTTTATGACCCAGGTACTTCCACACCGAGAAGTTGGTCTCCTTTTTTCGTGCCTGAGCGCACATCTCACCCTCCCTTATTTGATCTCCGTCCAAGCAATCGTCAATATTTGAAAGACCTTCTTCAAGGTCGCCTCATTGAAACTGCAGGAAAGATTCCAAACAGTAACGTAAAAAGCGTGTCTCATCACACCTTGGCATCAACTTATCAGTCCGCTCCCACTTCACTCCACTCCACTTCGATACCATTCCACTACGTGTCGCTCCCTTGCAAAGCAGACGCCAAGGCGGGGCAGCTGTAGACACGCCATTCTTGACGCCTCCTGAGAAAGTCTCATATTACTATACAACGCCCCGCAACGGCTTACGCATTCTGAATCACTCGAGTGCTTCCTTTTCTCGGGTCTTCTTCTGCCTTTTTCGGCATCCGGAATCGTCTCGTCACGGCATTCGGACGGCATCAACACCAGTCGGACGCATCAGGAGGTTCCGGAATCAAGAAGGGGGTCTACCGGGCGGCCGCCGACGCCTGATTTGAGGACCCGGGTGGGTCTTAATGGGGGCGTCCAGGCCCCTGGACGCCCCCATCTTTTTAATTTCTTTTATTATTTTAATTTATTTTCTCAGGGCCCAAAAATAAATAAAAAAATATATATTTTAATGGAGGCGTCCAGGACCCTGGACGCCTCCATAAAAACTAATAATAATAAATATTAATAAAATGCCAGTTGGCATAAAAAAAATAAATAAATAAAAAATACATATTAATGGAGGCGTCCACGCCTCTGGACGCCTCCATAAAAACATATAAAAATATATATAATGCCAGCCCTATCATAAAAAGACAAGAAAGATAATAAAATAATATATTTTTGGAGGCGTCCAGGCCTCTGGACGCCTCCATCAACTCCCTCACGGGCGCCGGCCACCGAACGACGGTTTGTCGTGTGTGAAAAAATCTAAATTATAGAGACGTCCGGTCAGCTGGACGCGCCCATTTCTGAATCACGAGGCGCCGCTCACAAAACCACGCGTTGTGCCGAACCGCGTGCGGCCGTCGTCGGTTTTCGGTGGACCTGCTTGAGGCGTCCGGGACCCTGGACGCCTCCACAAAAGTATTCTAAAAAAACCAATAAAAATAGAATAAAATATTATTTCGGCCCTGATGGAGGTGTCCAGGGTCCTGGACGCCTCCACCTTCCGGAGCTCTATAAATAGAGGCCCACCCCCTCAGTTCTAAAGGAGCTAAGCAGTGATCCGATAGGCTGTCGGAGCCCAGAGGCTACGGAGTCATTTTTCTAACCCGTGGGGTCTTTTGTAGGTGGAGGTTCTGCCGGCTTCTCGGGTGCCCACGCTCGCGAGAGGAAGGTCGTCTTCATCCACCGCGCTTCTACGTCGTCCCCACGCTGCCGGAGCTCCGCCGAATTTCACCACCGGCACATCCAATAAGCCAACTCTTTCCTTTTCTTCGTAGTTCTTTTGCATTCATCATCTCGCATCCATCATCTCATTTTCCTCATACTCGAGTCCGAGAGGGGTTTAAAAGATAACACCAACCAGGTGTGTGTCTTCCTGTTATTTCGTCATTTTTATTGCAAGGATATGAATACTACACATTCATCTTTCTAAGCCACTTGTCATTTGTTTGTCGTTGTTTTGCAAGGGTAGCCGAGGAAAGCCCTCTCCGTCGGCCGGCCGGAAGGAGAGGAAGAAGCAACCCGCCATCTCCCGCTCTTGAGGTAGGCGCGATCACTTTCTTATTTTGGGGTCTTTCGGCCCCTGGCGATCACATCTTTTCATCGAGGCCGCGGCGAGTCACTTCCCCAATGGCCGTTTAAATTTCTGTTCTCATATTCTCTTTATATCTTGTTATATTTCGTTCATATCATCGAGGCCGCGGCGAGTCACTTCCCCAATGGCCGTTTAAATTTCCGTTCTTACATTCTCTCTATATTCTGTTATATTCTGCTCATATCATCGAGGCCGCGGCGAGTCACTTCCCCAATGGCCGTTTAAATTTCCGTTCTTACATTCTCTCTATATTCTGTTATATTCTGCTCATATCATCGAGGCCGCGGCGAGTCACTTCCCCAATGGCCGTTTAAATTTCCGTTCTTATACTCTCTCTATATTCTGTTATATTCTGCTCATATTCTCGAGGCCGCGGCGAGTCACTTCCCCAATGGCCGTTTAAATCTCTGTTCTTATATTCTCTTTTATATTCTGCTATATTCTGCTCATATTCTCGAGGCCGCGGCGAGTCACTTCCCCAATGGCCGTTTCAATTCTTGTTATTTAATTTCTGCACCATTCCCGTCCCCCTGAGGTCGCGGTGAGTCACTTCCCGCTATGGCCGTTTGAACCCCATATCTTGCCATATTATACTTGTCCCGCTCGCCCCGCCGGAGCAATCTCCCGTGGTGGCCCCTTCTCTCTCTTCTCTCATCTCTGTGTTGCAGCAAACAGCAAAACAAACAAAAAGAGGAGCCCGCGCGCTCTCCGCATCCTCTTCCCTGCTCCATCGCACTCCGAACCGCGTGACGTCGCTCACAGCTTGTATAACATTGGATATACATTGACTTTTAATAGCACTGGGTGCTCTATAATGAATAATGGTTTGATTATAGCCGATGGTTCATTTGTCAATGGTCTGTATGTATTAGATACACGTTCTAATGTTATGCAAATTTCCAATGCTGATGAAGTGAATTCTGCATATCTATGGCATTGCAGACTTGGTCATGTAGGTGAGAAAAGAGTCTCTCACTTACACTCAAATGTGTATTTGAATTCATTCGAATACAAGCCATTTGATACATGTGAGTCGTGTCTCATGGGGAAAATGACTAAGGCTCCCTTTGATGGACATGGAGAGAGGGCTGTTGACCTTCTCGAGCTCATACACTCGGATGTGTGTGGACCCATGTCCATAGAAGCAAAAGGAGGTTATCTCTATTTCATTTCTTTTATTGATGACTTCTCTAGATATGGCTATGTGTATTTAATGAGACATAAGTCACAAGCCTTTGAGAAGTTTAAGGAATACAAGAATGAAGTAGAGAAACAGACTGGCAAAAGTATTAAGGCTCTTCGATCGGATCGAGGAGGTGAATACTTAAGCCATGAATTCACTTCTTATCTTAAAGACCATGGAATAGTTTCTCAGTGGACTCCACCGTATACACCACAGCATAATGGTGTATCCGAAAGGAGAAACAGGATCTTGTTAGACATGGTCCGATCCATGATGTCTATGTCAGGACTACCCTTGTCTCTCTGGGGCTATGCATTAGAGACTGCAGCATATTTATTGAATAGGATCTCAAGTAAATCAGTTCCTTCTATACCATATGAGATATGGAAGGGTAGGAAACCAAATTTTAATCATATTAAAATTTGGGGGTGTCCTGCTCATGTAAAGAAGAACGAGAGTGATAAGCTTGAGTCGCGGACCAATAAGTGTAGGTTTGTGGGATATCCAAAGGAGACGTTTGGATATTATTTCTATCACCCTTCTGAGTAAAGGGTCTTAGTGGCCAAGAGAGCTATATTTCTGGAAAGAGAATATCTACTCCGGAAAAATAGTGGGAGCCAGATAGAATTGGACGAGGTCCAAGAACCACAACCCAAAGACACAAACTCATTAGATGAGATTGTATCGGTTGATCCTAATCAAAGTGAAACACTGACACTACGGAGATCTGGTAGACTACCGAGAGAACCTGAGAGATATGTTGGACATGTCTCAGAGGGGTCCTCTAAGGTATGTATCGACGAGGATGATGATCCTCAGTCGTACCAGGAGGCGATCCGTAGTGTAGATTCCGAGAAATGGCAAGAGGCAATGGATTCAGAGATACAGTCCATGTACACCAACAAAGTTTGGAACTTAGTTGATGTACCCGAAGGGAATGTCCCTATCGACTGCAAATAGATTTTCAAAAGGAAAATCGGTGCAGATGGACAGATTGACACATACAATGCTAGACTAGTGGCGAAAGGATATCGTCAAAGGTAAGGCATTGACTATGACGCGACGTTTTCGCCGGTAGTCATGGTTAAGTCAATCAGAATCCTCCTTGCCATTGCTGCATACCTGGATTACGAGATCTGACAAATGGATGTGAAGACAGCTTTTCTTAATGGAAACCTGTCAGAAGAGGTGTACATGGTACAACCTGAGGGATTCACTTCCAAGCCACATCCTAATAAGGTATGTAAACTTCAAAGGTCCATTTATGGATTAAAGCATGCATCTAGAAGCTGGAACTTAAGATTTGACGAGGCTGTCAAATCTTTCAACTTCATTCGGAATGAAGATGAACCATGTGTTTACAAGAAGGTCAGTGGAAGCTCAGTGACCTTCTTGGTCATTTATGTTGATGACATCTTACTCATTGGGAATGATGTAGGGATGTTGACATCAACTAAGTCTTGGTTGTCCAAGACCTTCTCCATGAAGGATTTGGGAGAAGCATCCTATGTGCTGGGCATAAGGATCTATCGAGATAGATCTAAAAGGATGCTAGGATTATCCCAATCTATGTACATAGACACTATCATCAAAAGGTTTAGGATGGAAAATTCCAAGAGAGGTCTCATTCCCATGAGACATGGAATTGGCCTATCCAAGGGGATAAGACCTAAAACTTCAGAGAAGGTGACACATATGAATAAGGTATCCTATGCTTCGGCGATAGGGTCAATCATGTATGCAATGCTATGTACACGGCCTGATGTTGCCAATGCTTTAAGCATTGTCAGTAGATATCAGGTAAATCCAGGCGAAGAGCACTGGAAGGCAGTAAAGGGCATCCTTAAGTACCTGCGAAGGGCTAAGGATCTTTTTCTGCTTTATGGAGGAGATGACCTATAGCTTAGAGCTTACACATGTTCTAGTTTCCAGTCAGATACAGATAACTGTAAATCCATGTCTGAATTTGTATTCATGTTGAATAGAGGGGCAGTCAGTTGGAGAAGCCATCTAGATGAAGAAATTCATCTTGGAACTCGGCGTAGTTCCCGAGATAACAGCTCCCATCCCATTATTTTGTGATAATAATGGGGCCATCGCCCAGGCGAAGGAACCGAGATCTCACCAAAAGTCAAAGCATATTCTCAGGCGCTTTCACCTTATTCGGGAGATTGTTGATCGTGGAGATGTGACGGTAGAGCGTGTACCGTCAGAAGATAACATAGCAGATCTACTGACTAAGCCTTTGACACAGACTGTATTTGAGCGTCATCGGGATAAGATGGGCCTCAAAGTTGTGAGCAATTGGCTGTAGTTCAAGTGGGAGATTGTTAGTGTTGGTGTGCTACAGGCCAATTTCGGGTCGGGTAGGCCCAATAGTTGTACGATCTTGTTCATTATTAATAAAGTGGTGTTTGAGCGTAAATATGCGATTGTGTTACTTTACGTTGTCCCCAAGATATGTGGTTGTAAAGTCAACTCGAGATGGGATCTCGAACATGAGATTGACTTTACATGTACACATATCTTAAACTGTTCCTGGTTGGAGGGTAATCACTCGGGGATTTTGATTACCTATTAAACCAGTACACATGATGTGTTAGTGACCAGTCTCATGGTCATTGGTGCGGGGCACCAACACATATGTGTAGGTGTATGTCCTTGGAGGATGTACACTGAACTGATCCGCTATTAGATCTTCAGATGGTTGATTATACCTAATGTCAACTGAAGATCCAACGGTCTCAGTAGCATCGTTGGTCCTTTGACCTGAGACATTGATCGGATCTTACACGAGGATTGGAATGGTTTAATTACTTGGCTAAGTGACTTTAACCATAAGTCATGAGTTGCCGAGTCGTTAACCACTCCAGGATACGTGTGAAGATCGTCAATGGTCAAGAAGGGATCGCTCACTGTCAGGTATATATCAGACAGTTAATGGGTCATGACATTGACGCTCCATTAAATCCCTGGCCAGGGTCGTGTGAGTTCGTTTAGAACAGACGTCATACACTTTAAGGAGGTCATAGTCAAATGGTACGATCATGGGGTTTGACAGAAACCGTACCCTCGATCGTACCAGACTCATAGAAGGAGCGAGGGATTATATCGATGCGGTAACTGTGGACTGACAGGTACCAGACAGGCTGGTTTAAACCCGGGGTCATCTAGGATCACGCGGATTTGCTTGACCCAACGTGATCAAAGGTTCGGAATAAATTAAACTATTGTTCGGCTCTATCAGAAGCGAAGAATACGTTTAATTTACTTCTAATTGGGAATTAGAAGTTAATGGACCTTAAACTAGAGTGACTGTGGGCCTAGAGGATCACACACAATAGATTCTTGGGTGATGGTTTATTATTATACAAGCGTATGTATTAATTCCCTTTAATTCCTTTTGGAAAGGAGTGTAAATGGGGCTTAATACATATGTATAATAAAGGAAAGGTCATATATATAATTTTGGTCCTTTGGAGGTATTTTGAAAAGGGCCAAAACTCTATATATATGGCACCTACGTGAGTTCATTCGAACTCTCCCTTCCAACCACCCTTAATGCTAATCAAGTATTAAGTATTAAGGGAGAGGTTAAGCCTCCCCCCTTTCTCCCCCTTGCTCTCTCTCTCTCCGGAAGGTGTTAGAGCTGGGGAAAGTTGTGCCGGGGAGGTACCGTCGCTGCGCAATGATCCGTGTGGATCTGCTCTAGAGGCCGTACAGCTGTGCGGCTCGTTATTCTGCATCGGGCATCGCGGACAGCGTCGTTCCGCGCAAGGTGAAACACGCAACCCGTAATTAGGGTATTAGAAACACCGATTAGAGCACAGATTAAGCTTTCCATAACACCGGAATCGGGCAAATTAAATTTTTGTTATCCGCTGCGTCGCCCGTAGGTGCTGTGCGAAACCTTACATCATAGGGATCTGGAAGCTCGTATGGACGGTCATGGCCGCAACAGCCGATGTATCATGGCGACTCAGATAACAGTAGTTCATTTTTTCCATCGTATCAATATCTTTATGCCGCAGTTGCGCCAGTAGAGGTCGTGTACGCACAAGGTTCGCATCAGTATGAATACTACGTACGCATGTACTGGGAGAACTATTCATGTTCAATGCGCTATGAAGACTATGTGTCCTATCTGCGTACCACGTTTAATGTCAAATTATTTGGTGATGGGCATTGTCCCATTTTGGGTCCATACTCTTAATTAGTATGTATCATTTGGTTATATTTATAACTAACTAATAATTAATTGTAGATTTCTTCATATATAGAGTTCTATACTTATCATTGAAATCACTAATGTAAACTTTTACATCATTTGCAGGTCATCATGGACGGACGGCGTCACCCTGCGTGGGAGCATGGATACTATGTTGAGGGTGATAGACATGTGCACTGTATATACTGCGAACATCGCGTCACCGGCATACACAGGTTTGCGGAGCACCTTGCGGGAGTGGGACGCGATGTTCGTGCATGCGACCGAGTTCCTGAAGATGTCCGACATTCCTTTTGGACACAGTTACAGGATAGATACGGTTCTCGTAGCACACCCAGGACATCTTCTTCTACGTCCCGGGTACATCCACCACGAGCACAGGGCGGGGCGAGATCTTCCTCCACGTCCAGAATTCGAGCAGCACCAGCACCAGTCGCACATGATAGAATTGAAGTTATAGATGTAGTGAGGACTTTTTTTACAGATTTTCATGTACCCTCCACCGCAGCACACGACCCATCATTTGTGCAGATGATTACATATTTTCAGTCCCACCCACATGTACCTCCACCTACTAGGATAGAGTTAGATTATACGGGTGATCAGTCTCATGTATCTGATGATGAGTTTTGGGATTCAGGCTTCACTGATGACGAGGATTAGTGAGTTTTGAGATTCGGGCTTCACTGGTGATGAGGATTAGTGAGTTTTGGGATTCAGGCTACACAGATGAGGAGGATGAGTGAGTTTTGGGATTCGGACTTCACAGATGACGAGGATTAGTGAATTTTTGTATTTTATACTTCATGAATGAATGCCATTATTATGTCACTGTTTACTTTTACATATTTAGTAATTGAAATAAATTTTTATGTATTATATATAATAGGATGTTTAATTAAGCGGTGTAATATGTAATTTTTATATAATTAATTATGTGTAATTTAGTATGGATATATTATCATAAAAAATTATACATTCTAATATTTTTTAAATATATATAACATTTAATCTTTCAAAATAAATTTATTAAAAATTTTAAAAAAAATTAAAAAAACACGCGTCGAGAGCCCAATGGGGCGGACCGGGTCGCTGTGCTACCCGCCCGACCCGACCCGTCCCGCGCCGAGACCGGGTCGGCCGGGTCGACAAACCCTTGATAAGAGTTGGATCGTCGACGAGAGAAGGGGGCGGGGGGATGAAGAGAGATTGTAGAATCGTTTCTTTTGCCATACAATATATTTATTTATCTTTAAAGATATGAATACATTTTTATATTAAAATATTCATTTGAATGATCGTGAAATATTATATTATTTATTTGTTGTAATTTCAATCTTTTTTATCTTCAACTTGTGTTTTTCATAGGTATGACATGTAATTTTTAAAAAATAGTATCACATGGGATGATCATAATCTTATTGATATTGTTTTACAACCTAATAAGTAAAAAAGGTTTAAGAAATAAAATAATTGTAGGGTTGTATAATACTTTACATTAAAACGAATAAGTCAAAGAGACAGGGAAAGTTGTTAAAAAACTTGTCCTCCGTTAACATAGACATAAAAGGTTACATATATAAAGGAGATATCCTTTGCCACAAATTTTAAAATTATTTTTACCGTTATTTTTCTTAAAGATGATAAATTCATATATACATGAAACATGATTAATTTTTTTTATATTATATGATATTAAAAAGTATACTATATAAATAATTCATGTGATGCATAATAAATAAATATCAAAATCATGTTAATATTTAATTACTTTACTAATAATAGAGAAGAATTAACATTATAAATTAAAATTTTAGATTAAATCATAGAATTTTAAAATTGACGGCAACACTATTCCGATCGCCAATGACGACATCATCTCTCTCTCTCTATATATATATATAATAACTCTCCGTAAATAGAGCAAACATTAAACTAGGGCTCAATATTTTTAAATGGAATTTCTTGTTCTCCACTGTCGATCGCGTCCCAAGTTCGGGTTCAAGGAGACTGATGAGGGCACAAAAAAATAAAAAAAAAGAGAGAAAATATAATAATTGAATCGAGCGAGGTACATAATGACAAATTTATGCTCGAGATACTTCTCATACCAAACGTAACATAAATTCGTGATTTGAAAAAATATAATTTAATCTTGCATTTTCATTTCATTATACTTTTCAATATAAATTACAATTTATTGAACAATCTTTAAAGTTAACCACATATTTTCATTATATATTTTATATTTTAGAATTCAAAAATCAGATTCTATATTTAAACACCTATTTTTTATTTCAAAGAATTTCACTAAATTTTTATGTTTATGTTCACTAGACTTTGATTCCTCGAATATATTTCAAGTCTAAATTTCAACTCGGTCATATTGCTTGCATCATCACCATCGTTTGAGTGTTCCCAAGCCATCAACAGGTTTGAACGGCTGAGATGTGTACAGTACCGTAAGAGAGTTCGTACAGGTGAACTCTTGCCTTAAGAAACGCGCCTACACGGTGCACAGAGTTTCTCCCCTAATTCTGTACCGGGTATTTTATACCTGAAAGCCGCGAGACACCATATGCTGTAGTCCTGTTCAAGATCTATTTCGATTGGTCGGGCACATAGAACCACGCTCTGATGATGTATTACGAACCCGTCCGTCTTCCTCCTTTCTGTTGTTGTTGTCCTTCTCTTCTTCCCTCCGTCCTTGCGAGCCAAGCCCCTCTCCAAACCCCCTCTGCAAACCCCCTCCCGTCCTCCGGCGCTCGGCGTGGCGCCCGGTCGCTCCCAGGAGGAGGTCTCTGCGAGACTTCAACCTCGGGCGGTCTATTGCTGTTGGTCTTGTTTGGCAGCGCAGCCTTGGCGTGGAACGGGGAAGCCAGCGGTGTGTCTTCTGAGAACGTGCTGATCTGCGTGGGGTACTACGAACCCCACCCTCTCCCACTTCCCTCCTTTTCCATCTGGACCTGTTCATGGATGTGTTTTGATCTGTCTGTGTATCTTTCAGCGAGTGAGTGCCCCTTTTGTCCCCTCTGCATCGTGCATGTCTTGCGCAGCGATTCTTTGGCGAGCTTCTCATGCGCTATTATACTTGGTTCTTATCTACTCGCACTGTGATGCTCGTTCAGGTTGTAGAACTTTTCTTGCACGATTTTTCGGTTTACTACTCCGCAATGGCGTTGCATTTTTCCCGATTCGTCCCCTCCACTCCCATGAGTCGATCACTTTATGGTTTAGAAGGTTAAAATTTCACTGCTGCCTCACATCATCGTCATTCAATACTCTTCCTGTTTTCGGCATTACCCAGTGTGACACGGTCCCCTGGTCGTGCTTCCTAGTACTCGTACTCTTTCCAATTCATCGTGGTAGTGTCAGGGAAAGTTCAAATCACCATCTTGTTTCCGGTGTTCACGTCTGCATCTCTTTATCTATTTTCAATCATTTCACCAGTCTGTTTTGGTTGAGAAATGTGGATAACAACAGAAGATAAAGCAGGAAAAGTTTTCCCGCTAATCGTCACAATTGGCATTTTCGAGTTTTGAGGAATGACACGGTGTCACTCTTTTTGCCGCCTTCTTTGCCACCCTTATTCCGAGAAACCGAACATAAATTTGGTGTTCCGATCTCAGGGACATTGAACTTACGTTCGGCTTTTTCCTATGTTACGGCTAGATGAGGGTGGCTAAAAAAGGCACTATATCATTCCTCGTTTGAGGGTATCACTGTGCCACACTTTTTGCCACCTCTTGCACCTGATGTGTGCGCACTGGCGGATGACCGCCACGTGTCCCTTTCGGGCAAAGTCAGAGTTTTTCGCTGGGTTCCGAAAGTTTGAAATCATCATTATGGCGGGCCGACGTTAGCATATCTGCGCCCCTTTTTGGCGCCGTGATTCACTCTTCCCTATAACGGATGTAGTTTTGACTGTCACGCCAGGCTGTGGAGTCATTTCAGACGTTTGAATTCTGTCGACCATGGCATCCCTCTCTTGCTTTCGCCTATAAAAGGGGGTCTTAGCGGCCTCCTTCAGGTACGCTAGAAGGACAAGGCCATACTGAAACCTACCATCACACTATGTGAGAAATCACCCGAGGAGAAGCCAGAAACTCCCCTTGCAGAGCCATGGCCATCCTATCCAGCCTTTCCCTGGCTGTTCACCTTGCCCTGAGTCACCTCCACCTCCTAACAACCCTTCTCTCTTCCTTCTATCTTGACTTCAGCATCGGAGAATTCTTTTAGCGAACCTCCATGCATGTGAAGAATTTTGTACAAGTTGAGGCTCAACAAGGTGCACTCAAGGTGATGCACGCTTCTGATGGTCCAATTGAGAAGCTCGGAAAGACGCATTCACGTCGGGCATGCAACGTGGGGAGATCGATCAGGCCCTCGTCAACCAGCGGATGCAGGTTCCTCAAGGTGGAAGGCGACCACCGACTAGATTGGGCCCTCGTCACCCAGCGGATGCAGGTTCCTCAAGGTGGAAGGCGACCACCGACTAGATTGTGAGTCATCAGAGAATTCTTCTAGCGAACCTCCATGCATGTGAAGAATTTTGTGCAAGTTGAGGCTCAGCAAGGTGCACTCAAGGTGATGCACGCTTCTGATGGTCCAATTGAGAAGCTCAGAAAGACGCATTCACGTCGGGCATGCAGCGTGGGGAGATCGACTAGGCCCTCCGCACCCAGCGGATGCAGGTTCCTCAAGGTGGAAGGCGACCACCGACTAGATTGTGAGTCATCGAGCAAGACTTTTGACGCTCTGCCCTAGATGACACCAGCTGTATACAACTGGTGCGATATCCCGAGTCCTCTTGAAGGAGGTGCTGTCACATGCTCCTCCTAGAGTTCCCAGTGTGAAGGCACACCATCATAGTGGTGTTATCTCGGGATTCGTTGGCCAGGTTCTATTCCCCTTCTTTCATAGAATCGGGTCTTGTGTAGGATGAATCAAAAGTAGGCACTCTCGGCCCACAAAGGAGTGGTTAGTTCCACCATCCTTTCCCCTCGACCACATACTCGGTGAGAGGGGTATGAGGCAGTGATCACTGACTCTGGACGAGTGTTCCAAGCTTCCCCCATGGAGGCTACAAAGCCCAAGAAGGGGGCATCGACTAAAAGACTCAAACTAGATGGAGCCTGATTGAGAATTGCGTCTATTGGCATATGAAGATCGGCCCTATGCGGACGATGGCGACCCTCCCTCCCCCCGTCGAAGCCATACATAAGCTCCTATAGTGATTAGAACGCTCGGGATTAAAGCTCGGCTCACCCATGGGCATCTAGGCTACTTTTTCTCAGGCTCTGTATCCTAGTCCCACCTCGTTTTCTTAGGCTTTGTATTTTGTTGCTTTCGGCATCATATAATCGGTTTCCTTGGATACTAAAAATATAACTATTCGAAGCATCCGCAACACTTTGCTGCCGTTTGTGGAAAACGGACTAAAAGCCATGACGCAACACGTATGTAGCCGGCCCAGAAGCTACATTCCTTAGGCAACCTGGAACAATTGGCCCGCGGCACGCCTCCCACACTTGGGGGGCAGAAGACCCCAAGCAAAGTCTTTGGCGCTCGGATGTTAGGAAAAGCCTTCGGCACTTGAAGATCCCCGGGTACGTCCGTGGACAATCCCAAGCAAAGTCTTTGGCACTCGGATGCTAGGAAAAGCCTTCGGCCCCTGAAGATCCCCAGGTACGTCCGTGGACAATCCTAAGCAAAGTCTTCAGCGCTCGAATGCTAGGAAAAACTTTTGCCCCCTGAAGGTCCTTAGGTACGCCTGTAGACAATCCAGACCCAAGCTTTCGACGCTTGGATGTCAAGGAAAGCTTTTGGCCCTTGAAAGTCCCCGGGTGCGCCCGTGGATAGTCCTGAGCAAAGCCTTCGGCCCTCAGATGGCAAGGAAATCCTTCGGCCCCTAAAGGTCCCCAAGTACGCCTGACGATAGTCTATAGCCAAGCCTTCGGCATTTGGATGTTAGGGAAAACCTTTGGCCTCTAAAGGTCTCTGGGTACACCTGTGGATAGTCCCGAGCCAAGCCTTTGGCGCTCGGATGCTAGGGAAAGTTTTTGCCTCCTGAAGGTCGCTGAGTATGCTTGCGGATAGTCCTAAGCAAAGCCTTCGACGCTCGGATGTTAGAGAAAGCCTTCGACCCTTGAAGGTCCTCGGGTACACCCGCAGATAGTCCTAAGCAAAGCCTTCGGCGCTTGGATGTCAGGAAAAGCCTTCAGCCCCTGAAGGTTCCTAGGTACGCCCGCGGACAATCCCAAGCCAAGCCTTCGGCGCTCGGATGTGAGGAAAAGCTTTCGGCCCCTAAAAGTTCTCGAGTACGCCCACGAATAGTCTCGAGCAAAGTCTTCGGCGCTCGAATTTTAGGGAAAGCCTTTGGCCTCTGAAGGTCCCCAGGTACGCCCACGGATAGTTCTGAGCAAAGCCTTCGGCGTTAGGATGCCAGGGGAAGCCTTTGGTCCCTGAAGGTCCTTGGGTTTGCCTGCGGATCTTTCCTAGGCAAAGTCTTAGGTGCCTGGTCACGTCTCAAAACCGAGTTAACCCGTTGGTGCTCAGTACAAACACCCCTTCTTCAAGTAAAGCCTTAGGCGCCTGGCGGTCTCTCTCTCTCTCTCTCTCTCTCTCTCTCTCTCGCAAAGCCTTAAGTGTCCGGCCATATGTCAAAATCGAGTTAAGCCCTTGGCGGTTGGTACAGACGCTCTCTCGTCATGCCAACCGTTAGGTGTTTGACGATCTATCTCTTTCGGGCAAAGCTTTAGGCGCCCGATCACTTCTCAAAATCGAGCTAAGCCCTCGACGCTCGGTACAGACGCTCCATCCTCAGGCAAAGCCTTATGCGCCTTACGATCTATCTTTCATGGGCAAAGCTTTAGGCATTCGATCACATCTCAAAACCGAGCTAAGCCTTTGGCGCTCGGTTAGATGCTCCATCCTCAAGCAAAGCTTTAGGCGCCCGCTCACGTCTCAAAACTCAGCTAAGTCCTCATCGCTCAATACAGACGCCCCCTCCTCAGGCAAAGCCTTAGGTGCCTATTTCACGCCAACAATTAATTTTATATCTATTTGTTAGATTTGAATTGTATCGCGATCGAACTATTAGATCGCCAATATAATCACCATCAGACCATCAGATTTAATTCCGGTAAAGATTAGATTTTTAGATATGCTCCAGGTCAAGATCTAATCATTAAATTTAAGTTTGATCAAGAACCGATCGTTGTATTTGCTCGATGTCGAAATCTGACTGTTGATTTTGAGTTTTATCCCAATTGGACCATTGGATCTTAGTTCCCAATCAGATCGTTGGACCACCAGTATGATCACTAACAGACCGTCAGATTTGATTCCGACCAATATTTGACCATCGGATTTGATTTCGGTCAAGAGTGGGCCATCAGATTTATCTCCGGTCAAGATTAGTCCATTAAGTTGATTTGATGTCCATAAAGGACATTTTCGCAGAAGGCGGGGGTATCTTTGTAATTTTGTCACAAGTAGGAGTACATTCGGAATTTTCCTACAAGCGGGGGTATTTTTTGCAATTTTTTCACAAGTAGGGGTATTTCTATAATTTTCTCACAAGCAAGGGATATTTCTATAATTTTTCCACCAATTGGGGTATATTTGTAGTTTTTTGGTTTTGTCTGTAATTTCCTGAAATTTCTCGGTCTTTACCCAATTTTCTGACTGATCAGGATTTTTTTGTATTTTTTTGACTAATCCGGATGTTTTTGTAATCTTCTTAGACATTTATGCTAGTTTGCAAAGTTGCAAGGTATTTATGCAATTTTTAAACATAATAGGGTTTTTCCTATAATTTTTAAGGTTTCTCCATAGACTTTGACTATTTTTGAAATTTACATGATTTTTCCATTATTGCAACAAATTTTTATAACCATAAGGCCATATCCCCAAGGTTAGGGGCATGTATGCAATATACCCTCTGTGGGATTTTTGCTACCAACAGAAGTCTTCAAGTCTTAAGACTTTACAAGAAACTCCAAGTCTTCCTTACTCCTTGCGCCAAGCTCTCCAAGTGCTCCAAGGGACAAAAGATGCAAGCTTCTTCCCTCCAAGTGAACCAAGGCCTCCCTTTTATAGGGGTGGAGATGAGCTACCAGGGGGAGATGAAGGGTTTTTGGACCTTTTATCCCCTTCGAGTTTGAAAAGAGGAGGGCCATAAGAGGAAAAGGGAGGAGAGAGATTGAGAGAGAAGAGGAGGGCGGAGGAGGTCCCCCCGGGTTTGAGAAACCCGGAGGGGGGGTCCCTTCGAGCCCCCCCTCCGGGTCTAGGAGGGGCATAAGAGGAAAAGGGAGGAGAGAGATTGAGAGAAGAGGAGGGCGGAGGAGGTCCCTCTGGGTTTGGGAAACTCGGAGGGGGGGTCCCTCTGAGTTTGGAAGACCTGGAGGGGGTCCCTCTGGGTTTGCCAATTGAGAGAGAGAGGAGAGAGAGATTGAGAGAGTACAAGAGAAAGAGAGGTTGGGAGAGAAGACGAGGGCGGAGGAGTCCCTCTGGGTTTGGAAGACCCTGTGGGGGTCTCTCTCGGTTTGCTAAACTCGGAGGGGGTTCCTCCAGGTTTAGAAGACTTGGAGGGAGTCCCTCTGGTTTGCCAAACTCGGAGGGGCCCCCTACAGATTTGCCAAACCCGGAGAGAGCCCCCCCCTTTTGGAAATTTTTAGGGTTCAACAGCATCTGACAATCTCTCTCTCTCGGGCAAAGTCTTAAGCGCCCAGTCATGTCTCAAGACTGAGCTAAACCCTTGGTGCTCGGTACAGACGCTCCCTCCTGGGGCAAAGCCTTGGGCGTATGACGATCTACCTTTCCCAGGAAAAACCTTAGGTGTCCGGTCACATCTCAAAATCGAGCTAAGCCCTCGACGCTCGGTACAAACGTTACCTCCTTAGGCAAAGCCTTAGGTGCCCAGTCACGTCTCAAAACTGAGCTAAGCCCTTGACGCTTGGTACAGACGCCCCCTCCTCAGGCAAAGTCTTAGGCGCCTGACGGTCTCTCTCTCCCGGTCAAAGCCTTAGGCACTCGGTCACGTCTCAAAACTGAGCTATGTCCTCGGCGCTCGATACAGACGCTCTCTCGTTAGGCAAAGTCTTAGGCGCCTGACTCTCTCTCTCTCTCTTGGACAAAGCCTTAGGCGCCCAGTCACGTCTCAAAATCGAGCTAAGCTGTCGGTGCTCGGTAAAGAGGCTTCCTCCTCAGGCAAAGCCCTAGGCGTTCGCTCGAGCCACCCCACTCTTAAGGCACTAAGCCCCACGGGGACACAACCTATCCCACAAGCAGACAATACAAATGCGTCCACTAGAGGAGAAAAGGAGGGGTCTATCTGTCATTCGAAAAGGGGAATTTTTACAACCAGGGTACATATTAGAGGCCACCCTCCGGGAGGCCTGGGTATGAAAAGTCCTTCATCCTCACCTCCGAGTACCTCTCCCAGATCAGCTCGAGCTGCATCGCCCACAAGTTGCGGCAGACCCGCCGAGAGGCTTACACCACATCTTCATGAAACCCCTTCGACTGTTTGTACTCAGTGTCCGCCTCTTCACAGCTCGCTCATAAGCTCAGGTGGCATTTTTATTTGCCTCCTCAAGTAAGCATTCGAGCCTCTTCACCTCTCGCTAATCTTCCACCAGGGCCTCGCGGAGCTTGTCGAAGTTTGCTTGAATAGTCGCCACCTCTCTCTATTTCGCCATCACCTCTGTGCCACTGTTCGTCACTTGCTTTCTCGACGCCTCCAGGGCAGCTTCGACCCTCTCCAACCGCCGCCTCGAAGGCGCGGTGACCACAGAAGGTGAGCATCATGGACAAAGCCGCCGGCAGCTCCTGTGTCGCCACCTGGGACAACCCTTACATCGACATCCCCCAAAGGCGCTCCTCCTCGAAGGGCACCAACTGTCTCATCAGTCTCGGATCCTCTCGTCCGGCCATTTTGGTTCCTTGGGCGCGACTCGTGGAGTTTCCTCCGTGGTATCCCTCACTGAAACCCCAATGTTGAGAGGAAAGCCCGGCACAAACGCCACCCTCTTTCGCGCCTCCATAACTCCGGCAACACCGTCACCTCCGGCAGTCAGCCATGGCCTGTTCCAACATGCTCTGCTCTTTTTCGGTGACTGCCCTCTCCATTTTTTGGTCCCCGATGGAATGAGCACATTCCAGACACTTGCCATGGGATCCCCGAAGATCTCTTCCAGATTGACTTCTATAACAGTCGCGGAGGAGCGAACTAGCGAGATCGACACGTCCCAACAAGTAATACTCCCGCTCGTTATACGAAGTGCCACGGCTAATGCGGGCGTCCAGAATCTTCCTCGGAACCCTGAGAGGCGCCCCACGAACTACGAGACTATCGTAGTAAACTATACCGAATTGGTTATCATAGTACATTATTTCACCATGGGCGGAAATAAATAAAAGAAAAAGTGTTCTCTATTCAGAAACAACATGTTCCAAATGTTCCTGAAAATTATTGCTTCCATTGGACCATTTGTATCTATATGCATCAGGATCCCGATTCGCCTGCATGAAGTCGGAATCGCTAGTAATTGCCGGTCAGCCATACGGCGGTGAATTCGTTCGAACCGTCACGCTTGGGCCAATCTGCGTGCCGCACATTGCACCAAGGGCGGGGGGGCAAGTGTTGTGTACACATCGACAGATGACCGCCACGTGTCCCCATTCCTGCTAAGTCACAGTTTTTCGCTGGGTTTCAAAAGTTTGAAATCGTAATTATGGCGGGCCAACTCAACATATTTGCGCCCCTTCCCGGCGCTATAATTCGCTCCACTTCCCCATAATGGCTACAACTTCAGTTGTCACACTAGGTTGTGGAGTCATTTTAGAGGCCTGAAGTCTGTCGACCACGGCATCCCTCTCCGACCTTCGCCTATTAAAGGGGGTCTCAGCGGCCTCCTCCAAGTTCGCCAGAAGGGTAAGGCCATGCTGAAACCTACCATCACACTCTGTGAGAAATCACTTGAGGTGAAGTCAGAAACTCCCCTTGTGGAGCCATGGTCATCCTATGCCGCCTTTCTGTGTCTGTTCACTTCGCCCTGAGTCACCTCCACCTCCCGAGAGTCCTTCTCTCTTTCCTTAATCCATCTACTAACTTAAGCGTCGGAGGGTTCTTTCGAGGAACCCCCACCCTGGTGAAGAATTTTGTGCAGGTTGAGGCTCATCAAGGTGCACTCAAGGGGATGTATGCTTTTGAACCATTGATGGTCTAACTGAGAGGCCCGGAATGGCACACTCACATCAGACATGCGGTGTGAGGAGATCGATCAGGCCCTCGACGCCCAGTGGATCCAGGATCCCCAAGGTGGAAGGTGGCCACCGAATAGGTTGGAGTCATCGAGCAAGACTCCAGAAGCTCCCCCATGACACCAGCTATATACAGCTAGTGCAATACCCTGAGTTCTCTTGAAGGAGGTGCCGCCACATGCTCATCTTAGAGTTCCCAATGTGAAAGGACACCATCATAGCGACGTTATCTCGGGAATCGTGGACTAGGTACTATTCCCCTTCCTTCATAGAATCGGGTTCTGTGCAGGATGAACCAAAAGTAGGCACCCTTGACCCATGAAGGAGCAGTCAATTCCACCATCCTTTCTCCTCGACGACATAGTCGGTGAGAGGGGTACGAGGCAGCAATGACCAACTCCGGACGAGCGTTCCAAGCTTCACCCATGGAGGTTACAAATCCCAAGAAGAGGGCATCGACTGGAAGATTCAAATTGGGTGGATCCCGACTGGGAACCACGTTTGCCAGCATCTAAAGATTGATCCTATGCGGACGATGGCGACTCTTGTCCCCCCCTCCCCCCGAGCTACCCAGAAACTCCTGTAGCGATTCAAAGGCTCGGTCTTAAAGCTCGGCTCGCCTTTGGATAGCTCTGTATCCGAGCCTTACCTCTTTTTCTCAGGCTCTGTATTTTGCCGCTTTCGGCATCATATAATCAATTTCCTTGGATACTAAAAATATAACTGTTTGAAGCATCCACAGCGCCACCCTTACGAGAAATCAGGGAAGATTAGCGTCAGATATCTGCCATACGACTTGTGATGGAGCTTGACGAGTTAATGTGGTGGCATTTATTTATTTGTCTTCATCGGCTGTTCATTTTACCCACCTACCAAAAAAAATGTTCATTTTACACTATGATGCTGTGTTGTTCATTTTGAAAGGGGTGATAAGCCTAATACTCACTTTTTTGGGGGGCGCTGGTCGTTGAGGAATTTGTCTGAAGTAAGATTTTGACTTGGAAGTTTATTATAAAAAGGGTACATGAGGAGAGAAGGCTTCCATGCATGCAGATGTCACCAAATTGGATTCATTTATTGGAAACATATTTCACAATATGATTCATAATTGAAGTTTCGAAAACAGGTAGTTTAGGATTCTAAGTTGAAAAGTCAACATTTTATGAGAGAAATGTAGCATGTTGTAAGGGTTGTGCGGGTTGCTTGTTGGTTGCATGTCCCACATTTCCTTTTAGAATCCAGTTATATATTTTGGGTAATGTAGATATCTTCAGGGTGATATATCACAGCATAGTGTATTCTAGGAATCCAGTAAATCATCTCTCTCTCTCTCTCTCTAGCTCCTCTGCCACAGTGGCAGAGACAGTTGACAGGAGCCCATAAAACGTAGCCCACCCACATTTGAACCTGACTCCCTTCTTGACCTTCTACCCATACCAGCTGGGCACAGTCCATCGATATCATCCGAATATATGATGCCATATTACAACCAGATGGAAAAATGTTTAAACTTAGGGCTTGATCTTCCATGTCTAAGCTAACCACAGATTAATGTTGATGGTGATATAAATATATTTGCTACATATATATCATTCAGTGGTGAGTTCCCACAAATAGAGCTTGTTCTTTGTCTGCAGTGGGGAGGTTATGCCATACACTAACCGGTGTAGTAGAGATTGACTACAACCTGTTAAAGCCCAAAAAATAGCAGCAGTAGAACTAAAGGGGCTCTTCTCTAGGATATGAAAAAGGACATTTTAGAAGTTTCTTACTACTTTGGGAAAATACCACCTCCTACCTAGAACCAGTATTAGAAATCATATTCTTTCTCATTAATAGATAACTGTGATGTCGATGTGCAAATAGAGTAACTCATTAACTCATGATCAAAATTTCCAGTTTTCTTTTCTTCTTATGGCTTACTTTTCATGCCACATCATGTATTGTTAGGCTAATGTGCCCTATATTGCTTGACTTGTCCAAGTCTAAATTTCACGGATGACCATTTCCATATTGTGTAGTGAGTTATGAGTGCAAACACATATGTGAACATCTGCTTGCACTAAAATGGTATAAGCATCAGTATACTGACTTATTGCATTAGAGAAAAACGTTTTTTTTCTTTGGTGGGGGTGGGTGGGGTGGGCAAGTGCCTCCAGATAACTTGCTTTATCAGCAATTAATGTTGTTTGCCTTTTTGGCATCTATGTTTGCTTGGAAGTTCATATTTATCTTTGGGAACATTACCTGTATACCCTTAAAATCTTCACGAATTACCCCTATACCCCGACCTTTATGCTATTTCTGCCTAAACCCTTGAAATCTTTATGAGAATACACCGTCCCCATACCCTCAACTGCCACTCACGGTGGTTAACACCAAGTGAATTAACAGGGATCAAATGGCTAACTTATCCCTAGTTAACTCTCTCTCTCCCCCTATACCCTATACCCAGCTAGATGCACTAGTGTCGTTGCCTTCGGCAATCCCTCTCTGCTCTCTCTCTCTCTCCAGAGAGTAGGGGGTGGTGCGGGGGTGGTGCGGGGATGGTCGAGGTGGGCAGAGGGTGGCCGGAGGGGAGGGAGATAGGCCGAGGTGGGCAGGACGTGAAGCCTGGGGAAGAGAAGGAGGAGGAAGCAGCGCTGCTGCAAGCCGGCGCGCCAGTACCCACTGGCACCACCGCTGGTGGAGATGCAGCCGCAGCAACAGGTGGACTATGTGTTCAAGATCATGGTGATCGGGGACTTGGCGGTGGGGAAGCATAGCTGCTGGGCCCGCGATGAGTTCCGCTTCGACTCTAAGTCCACCATCGACGTCGAGTTCCAGACCCGCACCCTCTCCATCCAGAACAAGCTCGTCAAGGCCCAGATCTGGGACACCGCCGGCCATGAGAGATACCACACTCTCTCCCCAACCCCCCTGGGGACGCCATTAATCTGGGTTCTTGTGGGTACCGGTGGAGCATGGTAGGTACAGGGCAGTGACCTGCGCCTACTACAGGGGTGCCCTGGGGTGATGCTGGTCTGCGACATCACCCAGCGGCAGTCCTTCGAGCACAGCCAGGTGGGTGGAGGAGCTGCGTGTCCACGCTGACACCTCCATGGTGGTGATGCTGATTGGGAACAAGGCCGACCTGGCCGTCCCCGCCGAGGATGCCACAGAGTTCGCGGAGGAGCAGGGGCTCTTCTTCTCCAAGGCGTCGGCACTCAGCAGGGAGAACGTGGAGCACGCCTTCCTGCTGCTGCTGGAGGAGATCGACGGGGTGGTGGTGTCCCGCAGGGCGCTGGAGCCCTGCAACGAGGGGAAGGGGAGCGGCCGGCGGGACGTGTTGGCGCTCAAGGTGGCGAGGGTGCAGGTGTTTCCGGATATGGAGACGACTCCGCTGAAGAAGCTGCTGTCTTCTTGATCCTGCTGAGGTCACTGGGTGGGTGGTAGGAGTGAGTCCTCACTGCCATTGTAGGTTATGCTCTCTCTCTCTCTCTCTCTCTCTCTGGGGAAAATGGCAATCTCACGTGAATGAGTTACCACAGTTAACATGGTACGTAACCCCAGGGGCATGGCAACTTGGGTTAAGAGATTTGAAAGGTTTGGAGGTAAATATTATAAAGGTAGGGGTATAGGGGTAATTCATGAAGATTTTAGGGGTATCCAGGTAATTTTCCCTTTATCTTTTTGTCTGTGCACTTCCTTAACATCACTGCATTAATTGAGAGCTACTTATAACCACCCGCATGCATGGTCATTGTACATTTGGAGTCTTCAGCTTGTCTTTTGGTCCATTGTTGTGATTGCTTTTGAGCTTGTGAGGAGGTATCTCACCTGTGTGTCCGGACATATCATCTCTATTTATTTTCTTCATAAAGCTGGTGGTTTATGCCATCCTTTCTACTGAAAAAGTGATTGTAAGATCAATCTACTTATCTTATACATTATTTTTTTTTGAAAGTGATCATCTTATACATTATTAATTTAACAGCTTGAATTTTTCCCAGGTGAAGGAAATGAAATGTTGGTATTAACAAAATTCCCCTCATTTGTAGAAAAGAAGGATAAATGTGCTGCTTCTACTGATTCTCTTCAAGCCTAGCCCCTCTTCATTACTCAGCCGTTGCCTACTTGGACTGAGATCTGACTCAGTTTGTGAAAAGAGTGTCATATGAAACTGATTCATAAAAATTTGTAACAGCTTGCCTTCACTTGAATCCACTTGCTCTGATTCCTTTGCATGAAACTCTGATACACACATTTCTTAATTTTTGGATGATCTTAAATTCATATTAAGTGTAATAACATAAGTATGATTAATCTGGAGCATGAAATCTTGAAATTTTGCCCCTGTTCAGTTAATTGCTTTTGTCTGGCCTATCCACTTCTTTTTTGTAGAGGTTTATTGTCTTCATCTTAACAATGCCATGGGAAATTTGACAAAATTGTTTATGGTGATTTTATATGTGCTCTATGGCTGTTCAGGATATGAATTTCAGGATGACTTTGAAGAGCAGTGGAGGTGAGAACCCGCCCAGTGCTCATGGTGGCAATCCATCACCAAAGGGGATTGAAGGTTCTGGATTGGCCAATAACAACTCATTCATCGATCAGCTGAGCCATAGTATGACACATATAAGAATAGATGCTGGACAGGAGGATGGATGGGAAGTCATGGCAAAGAAGTATGACACTCAGGGTGGAGGCAACACTGAAAAACAATGGGGTTCATGGAGAAATCCAGAGGATGTTAATAGGGGCACTGAGGAGCCTCATGGAAATAATTGGAGAGAGGCTGTTAATTCTAGAAAGCAAGCTAGTAAGGAAAATTCCGCGGCTCACTCATCTGGTAAGGACTGGGAATCTGTTTATGTGGCACTGCCTCCTACTGTGCAACCATTGGTTCAGCATGGGTGGCAATGGGATACTAGAAGCAGTTCATTCTTTTCTCAGTCTAAGGTTTCTGAGGTTGAAATAAACCAAAATGGGAAGATATCCGAAGGTTTCATTCAGGGAGTATCAAGTGGAGGATACGATTCTGGTTCTGATACAACAACCGTCCAACTTGAGGATGGTTCTGACAGTGATGATTTTGAGGATAGTGATGATGTTCTAGATGATGACTATGATTCTGATGTGAGTCTGAAGAGCCATGAGACACGCAAGAAAATGAAATGGTTTAGGTTGTTCTTTGAAACCCTGGATGGCCTTTCTGTTGACCAGATAAAGGAACCAACAAGGCGGTGGCATTGCCCAGCTTGTCAACGTGGCCCTGGTTCCATTGCCTGGTACAAAGGTCTGCAAGCTCTGGTGACACATGCAAAGACGAAAGGAGCTGAACGCATAAAGCTTCACAGAGGGTTTGCTGAGCTGTTGGAGGAGGAACTTCCAATGAGAGGCATTTCTGTGATACTGGCTGGTGACGTGTTCGGGCAATGGAAGGGTTTGCATGAAACAAGAGCTGACCATGATATAGTTTGGCCCCCCATGGTGGTTGTTATGAACACAATACTTGAGCAGGATGATAATGATAAGGTAATAGTGTCATGTTGAACAGTTGTAAGTTCAATATTTACAGCTCTGTCTTGTGATCCTTTACAGTACTGGGGCTGCCAGACAATTTCTGGGCCTTCATTCATTTTTGCATACTAAAGCGCAAGTGCTTAGTATATTGATCCTGCACTGTTTCCCTATCTGCTTCTTTATTGTGTTGCTGTTATTTTTACCATTTATTTGTGCTATGAGTAGTTACCATTCTTCTTGTCTATGTTTATGATTTGTTTGCTCTTTTTCCCTATAGGTGTCTTGTAACACATCCATATAAAGGAGAGAAATGAGCACTACAGATTTTAGAAGTGGATGGTACCACGTATGTATTAATTGTGAAAAGAAAGTGAGATGTACAAGTATAGTCAGTCAGAACCCGAAAATTCCTATACAAAGCACCACACCAAGTCGGTGTATCCGTTGCTATCATCCCAACAAAAGAAAAAGAGAGGAGTTGTGAAACTCCACATTACATCATAGTTCTGCCCATTCATACACTTTCTCACAAACAAAAGAGACAAGTTTATCTTCAATTCTTGCTTCGCCTTTGAAGATTCTGCTGTTTCTTTCTCCCTACAATGCCCAAAGTGTAGCATGAAGAATGAGCTACCGTGTAATCCTATCCCTCTCCAGGTTCCACCCCTTGTGTCATTTGAGGAGGAGATTCTACACACTCTTAAAATGGCCAAAGGTGTGGTGGATCCTATTGCCGATCCTCGCCTAAACCTCTCTAGAGAAAGGACATCTTGTGAGGAGATGGTTTAGGTCTTCGTCCACATCCTCACGTAAACATCAAAGGGTAGGTATGCCCTGAAGGAAAGGGACAATTCTGTCACAAGTGGGCAGTCGACCATGGGATATCCTCCATATCAACAACTTCACCTTCGGCGGACTTTTGGGGGCCCAAATGCGCAGAGTAAACCAATGGCGCAATCTCCCATCTGATATGAGTATGTAGACATGACTGAGAAGGTTCCCTCCTTCTCCCACCTCCACCACCACTTGTCTTCCCTGCTGTCCACTAGCTTATAGTCTAGGAGGAAAGACAAAAGATCTTCTAGCTGATCCATCTCCTCTTGCGTTAGATTCCTCCTGAAAGTGGGTGCCCATGTACCCCCAGACAAGTGTGTATCAAAGGTATGAGCCACCGATGCCGTGGGTCTAGCCGCAATGCGAAAGAGCTTTGGGAAGGATTCTTCTTGTGTGAAGTCCCTACACTACCTGTCCTTCCAGAACAAACACCTATGTCCATTGCCCAGGCAGACCCAAACACTCGATCTGATGATATCCCTACATTGAAGGATGCCTCTACAAATGGGGGAGACATTGTGCAAGGATGCCGGTGTCAAGTCCCGAACTCAGACCCTGCTATAGTATCTCACCCTGGCAAGGTGTAGCCTTATCCCCACCGTCTTCTGCTCCAAGCCTCCACAACTATTTACAAAAGAGTGCCAAGTTGAAATTTCTGAAGTTCTTGATGTCGACGCCTCCTACTTCCTTGCTTTTGCACACTCTACGCCATGAGATTTGTGCTAGCCCCTGCTATTGTCGCTACTGCCATGGCAGAAGAATCTAACTTGAATGTACTTTAGCTTCTTGGCCACTGTTTATGATTCTAAAAATGGAGAAGTAATAAATAAGGAGGTTGTCAAGCATCGAATTGCATAATAACATTCTCCCCCCGTAAGAGAGGGGCCTGCCTTTCCACCCTGCTAACCTAGACTTAAACCTCTTCACCACCACCAGCCAATCACTACAATGTAAGACCCCTGGGGATAGTGGTAGGCCCAGATTGGAGAAAGGAAAATCTCCTATGTGACAACCCAATATAAATGTTGCTCTCTCTTTCATATTAATTCCAACTATGTGGCTTTTGCTGAAATTCACCTTCAGTCCACTGATTTCTTATAGTAGCTCCAACGTCAACCTGGTTGTATACATATGGCTCTCTTGATCTGGTAAGAAGAGAATAGTGTCATTAGCATATTGCAGATGACTGATGGCCACACTGTGGTGTCCTGCCCGTTTCAGCCCTCATCCACATCCTGATTACAATCTATGCAACTAGGACGAACAAGAGAGGAGACATGGCGTCTTATTGGCGAAGCCCTCTACCATTGTGGAAGGATGAAATAGGCTACCTATTAACCAAGACCAAGAAGGATGCTGAGGAGATACATGCTCAGATCCATCCAATCTATCTCTAATCAAATCCCATCTTAGCCAAGGTCTGCAGTAGGCAATGTCAATTCACACTATCATAAGTCTTCTCGAAATCTACCCCCCTCTTCCTTTAGGTCTTCCTGCATACAAATGCTCTTGAGCAACTAGGAAACTCTCTTGTATATCTTTTCCCCTAATGAAAACCCCTTGGTGTCCGCTAACCACTTTGCCAATCACACTATCTAGTCTCATGGCTAGCACTTTAGCGATAATCTTGTACGTGCTGTTCAATAGACTGATGGGTCTAAAATCCATGAAACCTTATGCACCTTGATTTTTAGGGATAAAGACCAAGAGAGTTTTATTGATACCCCTCAAATGAGCCCTCTCCTCCTGAAACTCTTCTAATGTAAGAATCAAGTCTTGCTTAATAATTTCCCAACACTTCTGGAAGAACACCATAGGAAAGCCGTCAAGGCCCGATACTTTATCACCTGCAAGAGAAAATATTGTCTGTTTGATCTCCTCCTCCGTAAAGGGGTTAGACATAGCCTTGCATTCCTCAAGAGAGAACCAAGGAAGAAGGTCACATGTAATGTCAGGTCTGCACAGTTGATGTTCAGTGAAGAGCATAGAGTAGAAATCTTTGGCACACCCCCTAATCTCCTCCCCCCAAGTGAAGTCTGCTTGCCAACCTTAATAGACGTTATATGGTTGATTCTTCTTCTCCCTAAGACAATCCTCTGAAAGTAAGCAGTATTCCTATCACCTTTCTTGATCCATTTCTCCCTTGATCTCTGCTTCCATTATATCTCCTCCCGTGTGAGGATATCTTCACACTCTACTAAGTGTTTCCTTGCTCAACCTGTCGGATTCATCCAGCAGCCCTGCATCCTCTAATCGGTCCAGACCCTCCAATTGTTTTAGCATCCTCTCCTTAGCCAATATGTTATGTGAGTTTTTACCAACTCCCCAAACTTTGAGCACCAGTGCCAAGTGCTTCCTGTGCCAAGTACTTCAGTTTCCCTACCAGATTAGTCATAGAAGAATGGCCATGCCTTTGTACACTCTAAGCCCTCCTGTCTGTCTCCATGAATTTAGTCTCCCTGAGCCAATGTCTTTCAAATTTGAACCCCTATCTCTTCTCATGGTGGCGACTGGTCTTCAATAGGATAGGTTTGTGATCCGATATCGGTCTGGCCAAGCAAGATGCTTGCACATTTGGGAAATAGTCTTCCCAATCCACTGATTCCAAGAACCTATCCCACCTGGAATATGTTGGTGTCGCCCTCGTATTGGACCAAGTGAACTGAGCATTCACCATCCCAATGTCGATTAAAGCTACCTCCCCTATGAAGTCACAGAAGTCCACCATCTCCCCCGTGTAGGGGGTGGCCCTTGTCCCCTCCCATGCTGTTGTAACTGCATTGAAGTCACCACCCACACACTAGGGCCGGTCCGAACTATGGTGGTAGAGAAGCAACTCCTTCCATAGTGATTTCTTCCCCTCCCTCGTCTGGGGCCCATAAATCCCCGAGAAATCCCAGGAGAAGTCATACCTCATCCCGCATAAGTGAAGGGAGATTGCCCCTCGGCCAACCTTTCTATCCTGCACCACCTCCTCGACCTCGTACATGTTTCACATGATCATAATGCCTCCTGCCCTCTCCTCTGTTGGCGAGGCCACTCTCTTCGAGAGTCTTGCTCCCAAAATCTCCCTCATGAATCCCTCCCCACCCCCTTCACACTTTGTCTCTTGCAGACACAAGTTGTCAATCTTGCATCTCCTGACCATCTCCTTCACCCCTTCCTATTCTCGTTCCCACATATCCCCCTAACATTCCATGAGATGATCCTCATAAGGACAAAGTTGTGTTCCTCCACCCTCCTCCCCCTCCGACACCTCTCACGCCTCCTCTGTCTCCTCGCTCCCTCTTCCAGCCCTCTTTTGTGACTTTGCCCCTGTTCGCCTCTCTAGCCATGCCCAACAACCACCTCTTCTGGACCATAGAGAAAACCCCCCTCAAGTCCTTCTCCACTCCTTCGAAAGGGACCCCCAACTTGTCCACCAACTCTCTCATGTGTGCCTTTGTCATTCTCTCCACCACTCCCATCATCTCCCTTACCTCCTCCTTCTCCGGCTACATCTTCTTCAAGATCACCCTCTTCTGCCCCTGGTCTGTCTGGAACAATCTCCTCATCTACAGGTGGCAGGAGACCCTAATCCCCTATAGTTGATACCAGGCTGATATCCTGTGAGCATGCCGTCGCTTCAATCAGGTCACTGTAGACTGCGTGGCCGTCTCCGACACCTCCCCTCATGTCCAGCAACAACATCTCAGGGACCATATCGGGTAGAAGCCACTGGGGATCAGAGCCCTGTGACCCATGTACCTGGAGGACAGTCACCGGAATCATATGCAGACCAAGACTTTCAGCCTTTGACAAGCTCCTGCAATTCTCTTCCGCCATGGTTAACCCTCTGCAAGCTTTCGGGTCAAGGTAGCTGTTTAACTCACAGAAATAAATAAATAGATAAATATATATTTCTTCTTTGAAGAATAAAATGCACATTAGTGGTTATTCAAGTAGCGGGTGTATTATTATTTTTGCAAATTTAAGTTTATCAGACGATTTAGGTTCGAGTACGAGACATTTCCTCATTGATCGTAGTCGATGTTTATTTACATCGGCGTAAAGTTTGAATACTCTTGATTAACTGTCAAAGAAACGTTTTTCGACCTCCACATTATCCGCTGTGATATTGGTGGTTTTATCTAACAGATTTGATCAAAGAGATCACTCGTTAGAGATGCACATTTGCAAGAGAAAATTAAACATTTCATTCTTTGGATTCATCTTTATAAAATGCATGAAATCCTGATTACATAGTCGGGTCATTTGATTTACATTTGGCCTCCATTCCACCACCAGAACAGATTGTTGAATTTGAGTTTCATAGAGATCAAACCCCATTTTCTGGGTATATTTGCAATTTCTGACCCATCCTGGATATCTCTGCAATTTTGAACCCTTTCTGGGTATTTCTGTAGTTTTCGTGATTCAGGGATATTTTTGCAATTTTTGACCCTTCCAAAGTATTTTGGTAGTTTTTGACCCTTCTGGGATATTTTTATAATTTTTGACCCTTCCAAAGTATTTTGACAATTTTCGACCCTTCTGGGATATTTATCTAGTTTTGACCCTTCCATGTTATTTTTTGTAATTTTGACCCTTCCGGAATATTTCTTGCAATTTTGGACTATTCTTGAGTTTATTTGAGGCTCTAAACCCTTTCTGAGTTTATTTGTGATTATCCCTTGAGTAGGGTTCTAGAAGAGCTCAGGGATATTTGTGTAGTTTGTCCAGACCAGGGATATTTTTGTGACACCTGGACTGAACATGAGTTTTCGTGTAATCTTGACATGAGGTGCAAGTCCTTCCTTGGTGGAGGCGCACTGGCCAAAGACTCGGGAGATTGTTTCCCCTTCTCGAGCTCTCATGGGTTAGGGTCCAGCTTCGTGCGTCCATTAACGCAACGCCGGGGATCGACCTTATTATGCAGATCCGGTCCAATTTCTTATAATCCCTTTCCAAGGAGTGGCACAAGGGATATCACCACAAGGACATCTATGTAGATCTTTTTTTTTTTGTAAAAGTTGGGATGCTTATGGGATTCTTGATTATTTCAGAGAATCACATTATTTTTCCCAAAACATTTACAATGAGATTGCATTAACCACAACAAGAACATGTGTGCGGACTCAAGGAGGGACAATTTTATAACATACCCTCACTGTGTGCACAAGCACAAACACAACACAAATACGAACACCACCCAAAGGATGGGCCTTCAGAAGCACAAGCACAAGCACTCTTCAGCGCTCTTCCTCCGTTCTATGTGTGTTCTGTGTGTGTTTTTACCTAGGTCTCACTAGGGGGTATTTATAGAGCCCTTGGGCGGTTGTAGATTGATCTGGTCCAAACCATTCACTTGGGGGGGGGGTGGATCCGGTCCAAAACATTCATTTGGGGGTTTGATCCGGTCCAAACCCCCCATGTGGGGGTTGGATCCGGTCCAAAATCCCCCCATAGGGGTTGTATCCGGTCCAAAACATTGATCTGGGAGAGCGATCTAGTCCAAATCCCTTGGGGTTGGACCCGGTCCAAACCCCCCCAATTGAGGGAGTGGGGGTGGCCGGCCTCCATATATATATATATATATATATATTATTTTTTGGTGTCATTTTTCTCTCTCCTTTTTTTATTATCAATTTTTGGCTTCAACAGTAGCCCAACCACACACTTCTTCTGCAAGCCTCTTCCATTGCTGTTAGGCTTCCCCGGCCCATCTCCGGCTGCTTTTGGTTGGCCGTGGTAGGCCCTGCCATCAGCACTCCGTCGGTAGACCCTTCTCCATTTGGTTGCAAGTGAGGGAGAAAGGAGGAAGGGGGCATGCTGGATGATGCACCTGGTAGCTGAGGGTGGTCCGCCGTTGGTGGGGTCGCCGTCGCAGTCACCGTCGGTCTCCACTGTCTGCAACTCCCACTGTGGCCCATCCGTGTGTGAGGGTTAGCAGGGGGCTGAATCAGGCAAGGGAAGAGGGTCGTCAGCCGTGTTGGGTCTATTGGACCCGTTAAGACCTCCCCAGTTGGATCTGGGTAAGTTCCCAGGTCACTTTTCCCCTGGACCAGAACCCAGCCCATGCACTGGTGCGAGAGGGATCCCATCCGGTTCAGACCCAACTGGTGTGGGTACTTGGCCTAGTCCGTTCAGCCCAGAAAAGGGGGTGGGGGTTTGAAAATTGAACAAGGGACTGAGGGCTGCCACATACCCTCTGTTCCTGTTCATCGTCTTCCTCCTGCACAATAGGGCATTGCCCTAAGGCCACTCAGCGGCTGTGCGGCATAGCAATGACTCGCACCGGGTAGCTGCTTTGTCCGATGACGAAGGTGATCGTTGGCAGCACGTCAGACCAGCTGGACACTCAGGCAGCGAGCTGCACCGTTGTTAGGTTTTCTTCCGCGACGAAGCCCAATGATCCGGCCTCCACAGTTGCGAAGTTGCTGACCAGCGAGGAGATCCCCTCCTCATTACATAACATCAGCGGGATCCCCTTCAGGGTTAGAGAAATGGCTAGTTCCCTTGGCTAGGGGATGCACCTGTTGCCATGGTCTGTCTTTGCACCCTCATTATAGCTTGGTTGGCCACCAGAAAACCTCCTTCCGCTGCTTTGACCGCCACCGCTTTGCTGCTGCCGACAGCTAGGAAGCTGGCCAGAGACACCTGGCACACCTCTCACCGGGCACCTCCTCCTGCTCTTGCTTCCATGCAGGATCTTATCAGCTCCGGGCTTGCACTTCCCTCCAGCGGCGCAATCCAAAGACACCTTCTGTGCAATTCCTGGTGGCCACGTAGAAGTTCCGAGGAGAGAGGACCAATGCCCAGGCAATCCCTACCCCCGCTGACCACCTGCCTGGGTACTGGCCTTTGGCGGACAACATCCGCATAGGATCGCGCACTTCTGGTGACCTGCTCCCGGTCTTGCTCCCTCTCCTTACAAATCCTCTCTATGTGCCCCTCTTGCCGGCATCTGAAGCAGATGATATGAGGCCTAGAGGCTCCCTGACCCCACGTGTGCCCCTGCCTCTGCCTCCTGCACTGGTTGCCGGCCAACGGCCAGCACCCCCGATGGGAGTCATGGGACTCCCTTCCGTACCAATCCCCAGAGCTTCTCTCTCTAGTCTCTCCAATGGTGAAGCAATGGCCCTAGAGATGATCACCATTGGCCAAAATTACCTTGTGGATGGTGTCTAGCCTAGGTACTGGTTTGTTCTTTCCACATGTTCTGGCTTGTTCCCTTAAATAATTATACAAAAATTAACAAACATAAATACGAGGTAAAAAATTGGTAAAGAATTGGCCAATGCACCTGGTAAGCCAGGTTAACAACAGTCAATTGGCTCAAGACAGTTCAGGCCAGTTCTTATGATTTTATTACATTTTATATGGTTCTGGCTCACAACTGGCAAAGCTTGTGGTCCTGGTTGGTTTCATGGCCGGTTTTTAAGGATTGCCATGGAATGACATATAATCCCTTGTTATTTTCCAGCGTTGGCCTGTCGAATTTTGTAATCTCTCCTAGTATCACTCTTACTTGAGTAGAGACTTAGGTCGACATCCAGCGGGGGTACATTGATCCTCTAAGCTATCAGGGAAATTGAATAAGAGTACAGAACTATGTAGACATATGGTATTGAATGAAATTCCGGCTTGATACATCCACCTATCTATGTATTGGATGACCTTATCACGATGCTCGTTTTTTGATGACGGGGAACCTAGCAAGGCTAGCAAACCCCGGGCTCACATCTGTCACGATGCCTTTTCCCACTTTTTTTGCCTTTGATGGACTTGCTCTTCGACTCTTCTGGATCAAGAGTACAAAACTTATCCATTGGACCCTTTGTCTGTAGTGGCATTGAGAAAATATCATCAAGTGGATTGACTTGATTCACCTCCATTGATAAACCTTTGGAATGGGAGTCCTTGAGGAGATCATCTCTACTTTTAGCTTCCCTAATCATTTGTATCTTCTCATTTCTAACTTGCTTGCTCTTTTGCATATATTCCTGAATTTCTTATGTCACTTCCACTAGGACCTTGTGGCAAGTTGTCACATTTGTAGATGCCCCAGCTAAATGCTGCTTCGACCAGTAAATCCCTCGTTTACAAATCTTTTGACAAAAGGTACACCACCAGCTGTCTATTATTTAGATCCACCATTGTTCCATACTTCCACCCTATATTTTTTGATCCCTTCTCTACATTGGACTCTTGATTGTTTGAGTTTGAAGATGCAGCAACAGATGTAGGCGTAGACATCTTTAAAAAAATAAACAACAAATTTAAACAAAACCAGCAATAACACAAAAAGCACAAATAAGTTAAAAATTTCAAGAACAATAAGCTCACTATTGTCAGGAGGGGTCCAAAATGACTGCTTCAGTATTCACCATAGCATGCCAGAATGAGAAAACAATTAGAGAGAGGGGCTCGCCCCCTGTGAAATTGTGTGTGTGAGAGAGAGAGAGAACATTGAGAGAAGGGGGGTCCGGTGACACTGTGTGTGTATATGTGAGACAGTGAGAGAGAGAGAGTGTGAGAGTGAGTGATAGAGAGAGGGGAGGTTGCTCGGCCCTTTTCGGAGAGTAAGCGAGACAGCGAGAGAGTGTGCGTGTGTGTGCCTGAGAGAGAGAGAGAGGGTCTCGACCCCTCTCTGAAAGTGAGAGTGAGAGATAGAACCGTGTGCATGTGTGTGTGCGCGCGAGAGAGAGAGGGGGGTGTACAGAGGAGAGGGTAACCACCGTCGCTGCTGTCCACCGCTCGCTGAGAAGACGCAGAGAAGGGGGAGATGCAAGAGGGGGGAGATGTGAGATGGAGAAGTAGGGGTGAGTATTATTCGGGTTCACTGTGTAATCCAAAGTGAACTGGTAGATTTGGTCCGGTTTGGTTTGGGTTGAAAGTTCAAAAATTTTGGTTTGGTTTAAAGCCAAACTGTATTTTAGAAAACAGTTTGGTTCGGTTTTTGTCTTCTGGAAACCAAACCAAACCAGATAAACCGGTTTCTCTGATCTGGGGCATTTTTGTCCATTTCATTAACCTTAAAAACCCACCCCACTGTAACACCTGCTGTCTGCTGAGACACAACACATTCGCAGCTTCCCAACCCTCGCCCTCGCACTTTGCAGGCAGTTCGCAGCCGCAGCCCTGCCCCTGCCAGCCTGCTCCACAGCTTCGGCCTCTCCCTTCTCCTCCTTGCCAGCCGCCGTCCCACCTCGAAGGAAGGATCGCCGCCGTCGCCATCGGACACAGACCCTCTCTGGCAACTCGCAGCCGCAGCCCTGCCAGCCCACATCTTGGAGGCTGAAGCTTCAGCCTCTCCCCTCTCCTTCTTGCCGGCCGCCGTCCACCTCGAAGGAAGCAAGGATCACTGCTGTCGGACTTCATGTAACCTTTTTAGATCACTCTGTCTGCAAGTTTGGCAACCCTCTCTCTGTAGCCCTTGTTAACACAGTAGCCATTTTCTCCCTCCAATCCCATGCTTCCTTGTTTCTATTGGATCGCTGCGGGCCGAATAGTTTTGGGTTGCTTTGCTGATCAGACTTGTGCAGCTGCAGCCTGCAGGGGATTCTTTAAGGTATGATCTCCCACTTTCATTTCGTTGCATCCCAGAAGCTTTGTTTCGCTTACTCGCTTTTGGGTTTGAGCTGTTCCGTTGGGTGCTAGCGGGTGCTTCTAATGTGTGAAGAGATATGATTTTAGTTTGTTCGGTCACTGTTCTATTTATATTTTTTAATTTTTCTTGGGTATCACTTTCCCCCCTTGTTTTTCACACAAAGTGGCGCAAGCAAGGAGCATCCAGAGATGGTACATTTTTACTGTCGATTGATATCGGGTGACCTATTTTCAAGGCTCTCTCCTTTCCGAAGTCTTTACCAGTGGTTTTGATGTCTCTGTGTGTGCAGACAGAGGGTTGCCAAACTTGCCAAATCCTTGGATAGTTTATGAAAAACAAAGACGGAGTTAAATATCATATTAAAACTTTGAGTTTTTTTTTTGGGGGGGGTTCAGTGATGTAAAGCCTCCAAGATGGATCTGAAAAAAAAATTGTCTTCCGTGTCAATGAAGATTTTTAGCCGCTATTCCTATATTTTTTTTTGGCAGTCTTGTATCCAAATATTGTAACATTTGCTAGTATGATGTTTGCTTCTCTCATCCTTCTTCAGAAAGTGTCACACCTGCTAGAGAATTAGCAGGCTGACAGGCTTGGCTTTTGCATTCTGGAAAAATTGTTGGTCAAAGAAAAAGAGCTGCGACACCCACAGCAACTTGTTCTGCTAGTATCCTAGTTCGATGGCTTCAATTGATGAACTTTTAGTTTTAGATGTTATAAGCATGCGAACTTGTGTTTCTATGAAATGCTATGATGTTGTAGATCTGATCAACAGTGCAGCATTTCTTAAGAAAGAAGGCACATCCGTTTCTATTCTTTAACATTTGTTTTCATATTTTCTTTCTCCCCGTTCTACCATGATGTCATTGGTATGGATTTACATTAGTGTAGGTACATTTGGCAGGGTTTAGACGTCGAAGAACTTTTCAGCTTCTATTGTTTTTTATCATTAAGATCACATCATATCCTATTAAGTTTTTTTTTTTTTTGCTTCCAACTAAAGTGAGCCTTGTCAATTATGGTTCAAATCAGACCAAACTGGATTAATTCGGTTTGGTTTCACAATTATTTGGTTTGGCTTGGTTCGGGTTGAATCTTTAATTCGGTTTGGTTTGGTTTGAAAACATTTCCCTTTTAAACCAAACCAAACCAAACCAAACCAAACCAAACCGTGCTCATCCCTATCGAGAAGTAGGAGGGCTGCTGGGGTTCGAAGGATGGGAGGCTAGGTGAACCAGGCCTGTATTGGGCTGGTGGGCCAAATGGCCCTGGCTAAGGTGGCCGAAGTGGGCTGGGGTGCCCAGGATGGGCCGAGCCATTCGAGGTGGGCCCAGAGGCAATTCAGGCTATCGTTTAGGTGGTGATAGCCAGAGTGAGGCAACTTATTGTCATCTCGCCTCGCCTTGTCACCTAAGCAAACACCTTTGATAACATACGCGAGATAAAGGCTAGTTGTTCTTTTTTTTTGATTTTATCAACCATCCAATCTAAGATATGATGGGTTGCTTGGTCCCCCAGCTTCCTAAAAAGATTTTTTTAAAAAAACTTGGGCTGCACCCCGTGTGTTGCAACAAGTGAAACTCTTTGTGAAATGGATATGCTCCAAGCTCAATAAGGATCTAGTATAATTTCATCATGTTACATGCACATTCATGCTCATGTCATCATTTCAAAATTCATAGGAAGTCATTTTATTTCTCATGTCTCATACATCATCACAGATCATCATCATAATACAAGAACCTTTCTTTTATGGCCATGGCATGATGGCATGCATGCCATTCATGTTTCATTCAACCCACATTCAACTCACATTCTAAAGTCACAAGAACAATTTCTTTTCTGAATTCTGAATTTTTTGTATTCGAGACTAATACTCTTTTTTTATGGGAGATTGCATAAACAAAATCCCCAAGGAAAGGGGGAGGGAGCATCTTTTTCTTGACATTTTTTCCCCTTGGCCTTTAACCTTCCTACTCCTCGGCAACAGCAAAGGGGGAAGAGGGATTGGCCTTCTCAACCTCTCTATATCTCTATGTTTGTGTCTATAGAATGGCTGGGGGTATTTAAAGGAGATGAGGGGGGCGCCCTTGGCTCCCTGGGGCATTGTGCATGGATGGAGGCACATGTTTCCATTCTTAGCCCACTTGTGCATGGACTATGGAGGCAAGGATCCTATTGTGCATGGAGGCAAGGATCCTAGAATCACTAGGAATGAGGACCCACCCTTCTCCTATTGGGGTTGTGCATGGGAGCGCTATGATCATGACATTACGCCCCCATTGCAAGTTTATACTCATAGATGACCCCATGGTTGCCTTATCTAGTGTTATTTTGCTTTTTCAATGTAGTTGTGTCTTTAGATTCATGTCATTTTGCTTCTTCTGTACTTTGGGGAATACCTGAGGGTATTTTGGTCATGTTATCATGTATGGGCGTACTTATCTTTTGCCCTCTTTGTTGGAGCCTTTAAAAGCCTTGGAAACCCTAATGTAAAAATTAGGTTTTTGAAATGAATGAAGAAAAACTTATTTTTTCTGGTTGTATTGTGAAAGAGCAAGGGGCGTGAAACCCTAACCCTAGCCGCCGTCGTTGTGCCATTACTGTTGCCCTCTTCTTCTTCCTCTCCCCCGTCCGCCACTACCAGCCCCGCTATCCTCTTCCTCCCCTTTGTTTGCCATTGCCAGCCCCATCGTCCTCTTCCTCCCCTCCATCTGCCACTGCCAGCGCCGCTGCCCCCTCTCTCTTTCCTTCTTCTTGTTCTTCTTCCCCAACCCCATCGGCGGGCCACGCGAGCAGGGCCCCAGCCCATACCGTGCCAGCTGCGGTTCCGCCCCCACCGTCCTCCACTGCAACCTCCCTTTGCCCCTGAGGCTAGCCCCATTGTGCCCCCCATCTCCCTCTTCCTCTTCTTCCTCTCCTCCTTTAGCCGCGACTATCTTTCGCCGCCGGCCACAGCAGAGTAGCGGCTAGAGCCACCGCTAGTGCCATCACCGCGGCTCCCCTCAACTGCCGGCCACAGCGGCAGTAGCGGCCATAGTTGCCGCCTGCACCGTTGCCGCAACTCCCCTCCGCCACTGGCAATTGCAGCAGTAGCGGCTCACTCCATCTGTAGCCATCGCCGTCGTCTTTGTGGCCGTCCGCGAGCGCTCATCCTCTCGCAGCCACCGCCATCGTCCCCGTCGTCTACTCGCACATCGAACCGACGCCGCCATGCACTAAAGTGCCGCGGTAACCTCGTTCCCTCCCCCTGGCTACCTTTTATTTGGTTAAATAATCGATAAAACCTCTATTTATTTCCGTTATAGTATCATGCTTGTTGTCCATCCCCAATCGTGAGCATGTGCACATCTGTTCGGCCCTGTACCGACTATCTAGAAATTACGTATGAGACAATGCTCTTTTATCTAAACACGATTCATTCTATTATTGCTCGGAATTTGACACAGCAGCATATCATTTTTGGTATCAGAGCACGGTTTGGCTTTAGAACTCTTCCTTGTAGGACAGTCATCATTTAGTAGCATAGATAGGTTCACCAACATCATTTAGTCACTTGGGTCACACTTCTCGTGCATGCCCTTGCATAGTGGTTGAGACTACCTCGTAGACAGGCCCCAAATACCTTTCGAGGGTTTTTCGAAGATTCTAGAAGACGTCCTAGCTTGGTTGGAAAACATTGAGCATAAGCAACAAGAACCCCATGAAGATCTTACTGTTCGGCTCGATAGGTTAGAACGTGAGCACAAAGCTATCTCAGATAGGCCTATCAATGGGTCGGACTCGGGCTGAGCTCAATAGAACTCGGCCCAAGTCCAACTCATTAGTTTCTAAGCCTAAGTCTAGCCCAAATGCAAGTGATAATTTGTTAGGTCGGGTCTGACCCGACTATTTCACTAAATTGTAAGGTCCGACCTAGGCCTAGTCTGGCCCGACAGAGTATATAAAAGAAATTCAATGAAAAATAGTATAAAATTTGTAATCGAACATTATATGTTAAAAGATTGATTAATATTTCAATACAATAAAGAGATATTATAGTTCTTCATAGATGGCCAACGGTATGGAACTCTCTATTTTTTGGGATCAATGTGGCATAGATTTTCATTCAAAATTTAAATGTTTGACAGGCCATTAGGGCCCATTTGGGCTGACCCAAAAGTCCGAGCCCGACCTGACTCTTTATTGGGCCCGGGCTTTTAATCCTGACCAAAGGCCCACGAGCTGAAAAAGGGGTGGCAGCCCAACCCAATCTCGGGCTATTTCTTCCTTCCCCTCTCATTTCACTAGAGGATGCTCGATCGGTGGAACTGGCTGACCCAAGGCAACAAATCTGATTATGAAATCTGATTTTCATGGCCATGACTGTCTTCCTTACTTTTCGGAGATCAGATTTTTTTTTCTTGCAAGAGTCAACTTTGCCCCCTGTCCTTTGATCTCTGTCTTTCTCTTTCTGATTTTTTTTTGAGTTAGTTAGTTTTCGACCCTTACAATTTATGTTATATTAGGAATCAACCCTCCTAATACAACTATTTATTAATAAGCCACCCAATTCTTTTAGCCCTTATTAAAAAGTCCCTCGAGTTAAAACCCGTCTTAAAAAGAATATTCTATGGAATATTCTTTCATCTATCCCGTTAAATTTTTTCTTCCCATTTTACCCTACCACTCTCTCTCTCTCTCCATTCAATTGATGGGGAGACACGACGGTGGTTGAGGATGGGGGCAGCTACTGTTGGGGAGACACGACGGTGGTTGAGGATGGGGGCAGCTACTGTTGGGGAGACACGACGGTGATGACACCACCATGCCGTCCTCTGTGTGTGTGTGTGTGTGTGTGTGACCACCATGTCGTCCGCTACACCAGCACCATGTTCTCGCAAGCTGAGTTGGGGGGCTTCATGGATGAGACTAAGGGGAGCTTTGAGGGCGGGTAAATGGCCTTCCTTGTCGACGACGGTGCCACCATTCTTGGTTTGACGCTGGGGTCATTGACAATGACCACCTACGTTGAGCCCACAACGATTGAGGGTGTACGACTAGGCGGCGGTGCTGGTGAGGTGGGTGACGATGATGATGAGGGTGATGCGGGAAGTGCAGAACCAGACATCGACGGCGAGTCCCTCTCTCACTCCCGCGTCGGTGGCTGTGCTAGCCCACTGCAGTGACCCCCCTTCTCGTTCTTCATGCCTCGCTTCGTGTGCCTTGGCTTGCCTGGCCCCAACATCATCGGCAACCCCACATTCGGCCTCCCCTTCTGGAATTGGGATGCCCCACTGTTCGACAAACTCTAGGATGCCTGGCACCAACCGTCCACATTGATCGACCTCGACTTCGGCACCGGGGAAGATGAGGCCCAGCGGCTCCACGGTCACCCCCTCCCCCAACCCCTGCATCTCTCGTCGACGCCCAACTGCGCTAACTCCGGCGCCCTCTTCTCCTCTCTCGCTCTTGCTATCAGTGTCGGGGAAGACAAGGCCCAACGACTCTACCATCACCCCTTCCCTCACCCCTTGTGTCTCTTGCCCATGCCCAATCCCGTTGACCCCGGCGCCCTCCCTCTCCCCCTCTTCGGCTCTTGCTGCTAGTGCCGGGGAAGACGAGGTCCAGTGGCTCCACCATCACCCCTTCCCCCACCTCTTGCGTCTCTTGTCCATGCCCAAGTCCGTTGACCCCGGACCCCTCCCTCTCTCCTATTTGGCTTTTACTGTCGACACTAGTGAAGACGAGGCCCAGCGGCTCCACCGTCAACCCCCCCACCCCCTGCATCTGTCACTCATGCCCAACCCTGTTGACCCCGACACCCTCCCTCTCCCCCTCTCCCGCTGTTGCTGTTGGTACTAGGGAAGACGAGGCCCAGTGGCTCCCCTGTTGCCCCCTGCATCTCTCACCCACGCCCAACCCTGTAGACCCCGACGCCCTACCTCTCCCCCTCTCCCGCTCTTGTTGCCGTCTCTGGGGAAGACAAGGCGCAGTGGCTCCACTGTCACGCCCTCCCCCACCCCCTGCGTCTCTCGCCCACGCCCAATCCCACTAACCCAAACGCCCTCCCTCTCCTCCTCTCCCGCTCTTGCTACCGACGTAGGGGAAGATGAGTCCTAGCAACTTCCCCGTCACCCCCACCCCCTGCGTTTTTCGCCCACCCCCAATCCAGTTGACTTTGGCGCTCGACCAGATTGTCATATGCATGCGCAACTTCTCCGGGCCCATCCCGGACTCCATCAGCAAGCTCAGGCCCCTTACTGTCTTCAAGCTCGAGCTAAATGGCCTCACCGGCTCTAGTCCCAACTCCGTTGGCCAGCTTAGCAGCCTAGTCATCCCTGCCTCCCTAGGTAGGCTCTACAACATTGAGGACATGTACCTAGACGCCAACCAGCTCTCCGGCCCAATGCTGGCCTCCTTTGCCGACCTCGACCCCAAGCTTGTCAACATCTCCACGAACAACCGCTCCGGTGATGTGTCTGCCCTGATCATCGGGTGGAGTTCGGCACCCCCTCCTCTCTCTCGCACTCTCTCTCTCTCTCCCCTCTCGCGCTCTCCCTCTTTCTCCTCCCCGCACACCCCACCCCACTAAATGGGGTTGTCGGCGTCCCCGTTCTCTCTCTCTCTCTCTCTCTCTCCCCGTACGCCCACTCCTGCCGACGCCAGAGGGGGGAGACCCTCTTTGGCGCCCCTCCTCTCTCTCTCTCTCTCCCCTTACCCAAGGGCCTTATGGTCTTTTCCCTCTTCGAGTTAAATTAACCCATAGTTGAGTTAAGTTAACCAGGCTTTTTCTTATGGAGACCAACGGCAGAGGTGTTTTATTGTAACGGAGATCAATTGGGTGGCTTATTAATAAATAGTGAGATTATAGGGACTTATTCCTAATATCGAAAGAGTATAGGGGATTATTCCTAAAAAACCTTTTTTTGTGGGTCTTACAGACTCTTGTTTGTATGTGCAATTAAAAGCAAAAAGTTAGGATTTGCTGCTGAATATGCATGACCAAGAATGAAAAACATGAGCAATGGAGTCTGAATCATTAACCCTCTTAACAATTTTATCATTATTCTATGAAACAGGGGTATTTAAATCATCATCAAAGCCTAGCTTTGCTCACTCGGAATACACCACACTATTCTTATCCCATCATGAAATGTCATTTTTCGGGATCGGACCATCTTACTCTTCTTGTCTGGTACAAAGCAAAGTATCTTTATTACTGTTCTTCATTGTCTTACTTCTCTTTCTCCCTTCTTTTCTCCTCTGCATTACTTCCCTTTTTGCATATCCATTGGTATCTTTAAGATCCAACATCAGAAGTACGTACACTGGTAGGAAACAGAAACATCGGCAGTGACAGTGACCATCTCCATCCTGGATGGTCATCATGATTCAGAAAATGGCAGAGGCAGTGGAGTAAGATGGTGGTAAGGCCAGGAGGGGGTGCCCTCCCCTCGCTTCATTTTGTTGCTGCTGCTTCCCCTGCAGTTGTGGCTGTCACTAATGTGCACAACTGGCCTATAAACCAGTGAGAACACAGCCTGGTCAATTTTTCTCAGTTCTGGCCATCTTCTGTCTGGTTCTCTTAAACTTTCACTAGTCCTAGAATTCCCAAAACTGGTCTGATCTGGGCCAACATAGAGATTGTGGAAAAGCATGGGCTTGCCATCTACCAGGTGGGGGCATTGCTTTCTATTAAGTATATGCAGGTTTCATATCACCACCGTATTAATGGTATTCTACTCCGTAACTCCATAGAAGACATCACACCTGCAACATGGTGTATGTTACCAGATCTCTCTTTGGTTCCTTGCATTCTTCTTGCTGATGTCATTTTGACTAAAGACTATCTAGAAGTCTTTCTTCTTATGGGTACAGCATGCATGCCACCATATTAATGGTATTCTACTCCATAGAAGACATCACACCTGCAACATGGTGTATGTTACCAGATCTCTCTTTGGTTCCTTGCATTCTTCTTCTTGCAGATGTCATTTTGACTAAAGACTGTCGAGGAGTCTTTCTTCTTATGGGTTCAACATGCTTAGGGCATAGCGGGGGTTGGGGTTGGGGAGTGGTTGTGCCGCCTTGATTTCTCCAACCACTTATAATGTTTGTCTATGTTCTTTTATATTTCACATATAAAAGATGACTTTGCCCTGTCTTAAAATTTGCAATTGTTCTTTATCCTTTAATTATTCTTATATTTCACAATGTTTGTCTATGTTCTGTTATATTTCACATATAATAAATGACTTTCCCCTTCTTAAAATTTGCAATTGTTCTTTAACCTTTAATTATTCTTAAATTCTACACAGTCAATGAATATTTAAAGTTTAATAAACGTCTTTACATTGAATGATTTATTAACTATTCCCCCCTAAATTTCTATTCTGACTCCTCCACTGTCCTGTACTTATACTTTTGGTAGGGTGAACTAATTTCATAATTATGTTAGGACATGTTTAGTGAAACTTTTATCATGCAATCCATTTTTCGGTTCTGTCATCAAAATAGACAATTCTGAGCTGAAATAGATCCAATTGATCTATGAACTAATTTCATAATTATGTTAGGACATGTTTAGTGAAACTTTTATCATGCAATCCATTTTTCGGTTCTGTCATCAAAATAGACAATTCTGAGCTGAAATAGATCCAATTGATCTATACTAACACCATCTACTCCCTACTCTGGAAGAAAAGGGTACAATCCTCTGATGTTGGAAGCTCCAAATTGGAGCCTTCCAATGTGAAACCAAAAAAAAAAGTATAAATATCTTCTAAGGCCCAATTTTTCCACCAAAAAAAGCTATAGCCCACAAGCGCTTCCCACTGGAAGGGGAAGCTCTAATTTGAAGCCAAAAAACTGTATAAATGCCTTCCAAGGCCCAACTTTCTCACCAAAATAGCTAGCCCAAAAGTACTTCTCACTGGAAGCTAAAAATGCCCTTAGATGGACTAAACACGTTTCATTTCAAAAGGTTATTCAATTGAATCTATGTTTCCTATGTTACTTTCTACTGAACTTTATCATTTGGTAAAGATTTTGTTGTGAAGACTACAACATCATGATCTCTAATTGTGAATTCATTGACTTTCAAATGCCCTGTACAGTGGGTTGGCATGGGGAGTCCAGAACTTCTTGAATATTTCCCATCATATGCAGCTGTGAAGGCTCGGCATTCTTATGGTCCTCATGGTCATCGTGGGATGAGTGTTTTGATCTTTGACGCTTCACCAATTGGCTACACAGAAGCTGAGTGTTTGCACAAGCACTTTGCAGATGAAGGGAAAGGCAGGGAGGCATGGGGGCATCGTAGAGTGCTATTCTATCCAGGAGGAAAACGACAACTATATGGCTTTTTGGCTTGTAAAGAAGATATGGATGAATTCAACCGGCACTCTCAGGGTATTATGTCATGCTGCTAGTCATATGAAAGTCTTGTTTTGGCACTGTTAATTGAATGGCATAAGCTTGTCTATGTTAGGCTCTACAATGCATTTAATTTGTGTACATATAATGAATATGTTCATATGTATCTATATATAATTTACACTCCTGAAATGATGAATTGTACCATGTTAGGTAGATTCCAGCTGAAATTTGAGATGAGATCACATCAAGAAATGGTTTTGGGTCCAATGAGACAAATGAGTGAAGATAATCGGCAGTTTGTGCGGCTTAAGAACAATGTTGCCAAGCTACAGCAACACTCAAAGACCCTTGGTGATACTTTACGAGTCCTGAGCCAAAAACTGCATGAAACATTGGAGGAGAACAGGATTCTGAGACTCAGAACCAAAATGCAGCATGAGGAAAACAAAGAAGAGGTAATGCTTTGATGAAGATGACTGATTTACAGTGTTTAATTCATATATTTCATAATCCTCTTCCACATAGTAGTTGCCCTACCTTAGAATTCGGCTTTATTCATGAGTAGGGAATTGGTGTTGCATTACGTCAGTGTCAGAAAAAGGAGACTGACATGTAATGCATAAACCACTCTTCAGCCATGTAACTCTGGAGGATTATAATGTCATTATTACAAATCTACTTCAACCTCCTCGTGGACTATGTCAAGCATGCTCCAATACTCCAAACCTGTTTTCTTTAATGCTCTCATGTGTAATCGTTTCATGTTTTCTGGATGGATCAACAAGAGCAACTTTTCAAGGAACAAATTGACAATGTCCACAAGGCTACTGAAGAAAGAAATGATTTTTGTTAACTTACTGCAGGAGAAGCAAGTCCAGGCTGGGCAGCACGATTTGGAAAAGGAGAGACCTGGGTAATGTCTAATTTTGAAATTGTCCAATAGCATTTATGTGTTAAAGGAGGGGTCCTACTTGCTTTATCTGGCCACCATTGTCATGTGGCATGCAAGCGAGGAAGTCTGTCATGTTTAAATGGGTGCTTTACAATGTGTTGACGAACACATGTTAACAGGCCTTGCCTAGCACCTTTTTGTCAGAAATAAGCAATTGTTATAGGTATAGTTATTGCATTCTCATATATTAGGGATAATTAATTGGGACCCCTTGGTGGTGCCTGGACCTTATTTTTTCCCCCTTTCAACATTCACTTTACCCCTAACCCTTGCCTTCTCTCTTCCTAACTTGATGCCCCCTGTCACACTGTTCTCCTTTATTAGGAAACGCCAGGTAACACTCTAACATTAGCATATGGGGGTGGTGAAATGTTGTATATTGTGGACATAAGTCTTAAAATATATTAGTATTACTTTGACACTTCAACACTAACTACTTATAAGATTTATATTTGGCGTTTTCATAAAAAATGAAACTGAACAGTATGACCGGGGGTGTCAAGTAAGGAAAAATGAAACTGAACAGAGTTTGGCAGGGGGTGCCAAGTAAGGATAAGAAAAGGCAAGGGGTGGGGCCTAAAGTAAATTCTGACAGCGGGAGAGAAAATAAGGCCCAGGCATTGTCAGGGAGCCCTAATTAAGTATCCATATATTTTAAAGTATGTTCTTATATCTTGTTGATTTCCATGTCAGGGAAGTGGAAAGTGACAAGGTCATGGAGGTGAAAGAAGTAGAGAGAATTTTAGCTGAAAGTGATAGACTAGAACATGCTGATGAACAATATAAGGACCTGATGCGGAAGCATCTGGAAGATGCATGGCATGCAGAGAAAGCGATCAATGAAGATATCACTAGATTGATGGAACGTGCTCCGGGTTGTTTTGACTCTTGAGGCGCCTGGCTGCGTGTGAAACATTGGGGCACAAAGTCGAGGGTGAAAAAGGAAATCTAGGTTGATCTTTTTGTGCTTGATCTTTTTCCAACTTTTCACCGGTTAAGAGGAAGAAAAAGGCGTAGCATTTCCTAGAAACTGAACAATGACTGGTAACTCGCATCAGCATGTTTTTTGGGGGATGAAGTACAGGCTTATACCAGTAGAGTATCGTCCTGGTCAACTAAGGTTGTTTTGCCACTTCTCACCTCACGAACAGGAGAGAATCAATTGCGGACCTGCAGTGGTTACCTGTGTGGTGAGACACTAGTGTTTTCAGTTGCACACATCAATGACTGCTTCTATGTTCTCTTTATTTGCAGTTCTTTCTTCTGACAACGTTGCCGTTGAGCCCCGCGACAGCCGGATGGCTCGCCCATCTCCTGCTACCCAGGAGCTGTGGGTTCGATACCCACCTCCGCCAGTGGGCGAGGTCGGTGTTATCGACCCGGAATGCTCACCCCCATTCGGAGGGTGGTTTCCTCGTCTGTACGGATGCAATTGTGCATCTCTTTGAGGAGGCTTCTTCTCCTGTGTTTAGCCTCGTGCATTGGGGTTATTTGGGAGGCACCTTCTTATCTTTTGTGCTTATCCCCGTGCATTGGGGTTATTTGGGGGTTCTCCCCCGGTCTCGATCCCTCCCCACCTTGGGTGAGGGCCTATTTCTTATGCAATAGGGTAGAGCTCAAGAAAAAGGCAACGTCGCTGTTGATTATCATGTTTCCTGTAAGTACCTCTTTATTCCATTGGGCGCCTTTGTTAACCGGGTGTGATTAGCGTGCGCGTTAATCGACCCCGGTTAACACGGTTGGATGCGAGGAGAGAGTGAGGCTCATCGCACTCTCTCTCTCATCGGCCTCCATATCCTATCCTCTTCTCAAACACGTCTTATAACTTTTCTTCTCATAGAAGAGTTTTAAGACGGATGCATAAAGGTAAAAAAACTCGTGCCTGTACAATAGAAGAATGTTATGATGTCATATTTAAACAGAGGTGATCTTTTGTGTTATCTTTTTGCCATCTAAGCCATAAATATTGATCTTGAAATTACAAGCTTAATCTCAACCCTCGATGGGTTCATGCACCCGGACGCTAATCTCAGCCGGCTTATGTGACTGTGATAAATTACAGAAATAATGATATTTGTACAATTATGAAAATGCCTCTCTAACATACATTTTAATTAAAGTAATTTTAGACATGAGTACAAAATCTCCTCTCCATTAAATACCATTAGAAACATCCAATGACCCATAGTGGGGAGACTCTTTTGTAGTTATGTTTACAAAATGAGAAATGTTCATGCTAATTAGTTAATATATTATAAATATTTTATAACTCTAGTTAGATTTTAACTCAAGTTAATTATATTCATTTATGGTAGATCAAGACGTATAAAGAAGGGTCCATTTGTACACTCCTTTACAAGGTGAAGTTATATAATTAAATCAGTAGTCTGGCGATTAAATCATATTCGCTATTGACATAAATAAATATATTCTTAATTTATTTCTCTGAGAAGATAGCAAATGGACAAAAGTTTTCCAGGGGTTTCTCCCATATACCAGTCTTAACCCCTACTAACCTCCGAAAGGACTAGATGAATGTCATGCGTCATTTGGTCCCTCCATTTGGTATAAATTTATCCACATGGAAGAACATGTTTGGTATAAATTTGAAGAAAAAATAAATTGGAGATGACTTTTCTTTTATCTTCTTGTTGATAAAATGACATCCCACCTTTAACTCCAAGATCAGATATAAGATAGATAAGTTCTGTTTTTTTTAATGGAATGACCTAAGATTATGTATAAGTTTTCAGAAAAGGGAAAAAAAAGGGCATCATATGCATCTTCTTTATGGAGCTGATCCTCTGAATCTTCAGCTCCCAAGTATGGAAGTTCAGCAACAGCGAATGGTAACCCAAAAGACGCAATGGGCATGTGGCGGGGTACGTGGTAAGCAGCAACAGCCAACAGGTCACCCCTTGGCATCACTTCACGCCGAGGCTCGCGAGGGCGTGGAGGATGTCCTGGACGCCGTAGCCGCCGGCGACGGCCGCCACGTTGGAGCACTGCGACGGGACCACGTCCTCTCTCTTGTAGCTCTCCTCGCTCCGCTGCAGCCTCTCGCTCCCGTGCTGGACGGAGCCGCCGAGGACCACGGCCTTGTGGAGGCCGAGGTGGAGCTCCTCCGCGTCCGTGTCGCCCTTCTCCCCCACGAACGCAACCATCTCCGCGAGCTCCACGCCCCACCTTATCCACAGGTACCTTCACACCCAGATCACAAGAAGGAAAAAACATATAAGGAAACTTTTCAGTATGGTGTAGAAATCCATGGATAAGGAGAGCTCTCTCGTGTTCTTGGTCTTTCCGCAAATCCGCTGAAGGTGAGAGGTGGGTGGAGGTGGTGGCCACTGACCTGAGCGCGTCCGCCCTCGACGCGAACAGAGGCACCACGTTCAGGCGAGTGCAAGCGCGGGTGTATACCAGGTTGCAGCGGAAGCCCCGCATCCGCAGCCTCTGCCGCAGCTCGTCGGTCTTCCGAGCCTGCAACCAGAAGAGAAGAGTTCAATTCGTTTAGGTTTGGCAAAGAAATTTCCCGGATTGGCGAAGGGTGTGCACCGTGCAGAGAAACAATGTGGGGTCACTGACCTTAGCTCCGGCCTTCAAGGAATACGCGTAGCAATGGGAGCCGGAGGCCTTCTCGTCGACCTCCATGGCATCCACCTCCGCTGCCGCCGCCTCCCCTGCGCTGCCAAGCTTCGCGAGCCTCGGCACGGCAGACCTGATATGCTCGCCTGCCCACCGGTAGTCCACGTGGGCCGTGTAGTCTGCATCGGTTGTGAGGTCCTTCCACGGGTAGCAGATTGCGCTGCCGCTGCTACAGATCAGTGCGTCGAAGTCGCTCGGTGCCATTTTGCATGATTTCAAGGCCTCTATCGTCTCTGCCACAGTGGAGCCCGTCGAGATGACGAGCCCTGTTCGCCCGTCCCGACCAGCCGCCGCCGCCACGTTCTCGACTATCCCTCTCAGCTCACCGACGACGATCCGCCCCTCCGCGTCGTAGCAGTCGGCGGCGATCACGAAAAGCCTCCGCCTCCTTCCAGGGTAGTACCCCGCGGCGGCGCCACCATCGGGCGGGAGGTGGTGGGGTGCGTGCTTGGGTCGGTGGCGGCGTAGGGCGTCGAGGAGGGCGGCGATGTCGCCGTTGGCCTTGAGGTCGGCGCCGCCTTCGACGGAGAACCTGATGGACAGGTCCTCAACGTCCTTGAGGGAGTCGCTCATGGGCTCCTCGGCCCGCGGCGCCACATCGAGGCGGGTGCCCGGGTGGCGGCTGCGGCAGTGCTCGACGTGGGACAGGTAGTTCCGGCAGTGCTCGGGCCAGGAGTAGCGGTGTATATTCTTGAGGCCGTTCTTCCGGCATTCGAGCCACAGGCCCTTGTCGGCGACCAGCTTCAGGAGGGCGTCGGATATGGCACTCTGATCGTGGGGGTCCACCAGGAGGCCATTGTTCAGCGTCTGAGAGATCCAGGGAAGAGCTCGTCAGATGTTCGAGACAAATAATTGCCGACGAGAATCCTAACCATGTAAGGACATGTGGGAGAGCAAAGTAGTATGTGTTTGAATCGATTGGTTAGAAGAAAAGAAGGCCAAGTGTTTGCCTTAAGAATATCCACAGGTCCACCATTTTTGGTGGCAACAACGGGCAAGCCATAAGCAGCTGCCTCTATGAGGGTGAGGCCGAAAGGCTCCACCAAGGCTGGATTGATGAAGACGCCCTGCAGATCATGTCAAGAAATCTCATAAAGCATTTAGTTGGCAACATTTGGATTCTAGAAAGATTGCTTGAAGCCTAGAACTATGCTGGAACAACATCATATGAACAATCATTTGATGAGGAAGGCCCATCAAATACCTTGGTCTTGGCTGCAAGACGGTATATTTTGGGGACGTCAGACTGCTTGTGGTGCTTGGGGTACGCCACCTGCCCATAGAGGTCGTACTTATCGATAAGCTTGAGGACGGTGGTGAGCACGGTGGAGCTACTGGCCGGCATCTCCTGGACGTCGTCCCTGTTCCCCAGTATGAGCGTCTGCAAACAGAGGCGGGCCACCCATGTACAGCAACTCTAACCAGCAATACTAGAAGGCATTCTGGAATAAACGTGATCGTGTTATACCAGGTTGGCGAGCTCCCGGAGGGCGCGGCTCTGGCCAAAGGCCTTCAGCAACGTGGTGACGTTCTTCTTCGGGTCCGGACGGGACAGTGCAAGGATCATGGGCTTGTGGGGGTTCGTGAAGAATCTCATCACCTGCGAGAGGCATCACTATCACATATTGACTCCATGGATACCCTCGTCAAAAACGCTATCACGATTCACGCATCAATATGTATGTATTTCAATGGCTCAGTGCTTGAGCTATTGATGTGTAATAGCTAGAGATGAGAGACCACCTCTGACCATATCGGGGGGAGGTTTCTTCTGGTCTGGGTTCTGTCGGGACCGATCAAGGACTGCAGGTCACCTTCCCCATCCGGCGAATCCGTCGTCACGTAGCTGAAATCCATCCCTGGCGGGATAACCTAACAAAAAACAAACAGAGAAGAAAATTTCTCAGTGATGTCTCAGTTTAACTACAGAAACGATCCCCCAATTAAGTTGGCAAGTTTGCGACCTCTTTTAATAGAGAATCATCAGAGAAAGCTGCATAGTGCTTACCACCATGCGGGGCATGTGGCGGCCGAGGCTGCTGACCCCCCTCCTCCTCCGCACCCTCAGCTTCCTCTCTATCTTCAGGTCGAAGCCGTCGTAGAGCCCCCACTGCTCCTCTATCTCCTGCCTGGTGCTGGTGACCACCATCTCCGCCGCGTCCAGGCCGAGCTCCTCCGCCTCGATCCGCCGCATGATGCGGTACGTGTTGTTGATGTCCTCCCGGCTGAGCCTCCCCTGCTTCAGCAGCTGCTCGAACTTGTTGCGCCCCAGCGAGTGGCCAGTCAGCACCATGGGCACGTTGAGGGCCCCGGACAGGCGCGCGGCCACCTCGGCGGCGTCGGCGTAGTGGCCGTGGATGACGTAGGGCCATGTGGGATTTCCGTCTTCGGTCTGGTCGCCGAGCGCCCGCGCCACGTTGGTTATGTGGGCCAGGGCCCGGTCCACGAATTCGGGGATGTGAGGCCATAGTGATTCCTTTGCAAGGTACCTGGTGGGTCAAACATAAAGCAGCCCATTAAGAGAGATCTATAATCACATGTAGTCCACGATGTCTCACTTTTTACTACTCTATTTGTTATTTTTATTTTAGTTATTCGGATTTCAGATTGAGTAGACAAATAAGATCAGTCTCAAATTTAAGTTTGACACTCTTAATCTTAAAAGTACCGAATTTAAGTTCTATCTTTGTTGTCATTTCAAATTTAACGACACACAGTACAACAAAATAGATTTTAGGCCGTACTATTCATGTTTGCAGTCTGTGGACTCATGAATGGATGATGATATCCACTCAATTTTAAACCATCGACCTTCACGTGTTGACGATTTTTGTGACAAAAACCCTTTGCACCGAACCTGAGAGAAAGAAGCATTTTTCTGAAAAATGTTGATATCTAGACAAAGATGACATACTTTGTACAGAATCTTAGAAAAAGGAGCCTTTTCTTAAATCTTAAAATGTAGATAATTGGACAGAGTATGTCAATTCTAAGCGAGTAGGGGACTGAGTTCAATTTATTGACTGCAATTTACTCAAAAGGTATAGAAATTCTAAGAGAAAGATTTGCTGAACACCCGGATGTGATGCACACAGCTTTTAAATTTTTATTTTTTAAAAAAAATTTGGTATGACTTCCAAGTTATCTTAACTTGGATTTCAAGTCACGTCAAAAAAATAAAAATAAAAAAATTAATTTTTAAAAGAATAAGTCCAACATTATTTATTATATTGAATCTGATTTTTTATTTCTTTTTAGATAATCTAATAGTATCATGATTTGTATCTCAAATTAGAATATCTTAAAAATCACTCTATTTTTTTTAAAAATAAAAATATTATATATCTCGAGTGTGAATCTTCCATCCCTTTACCTGTCACGGGGTCCGCATGGGAGTCGGATGATGTATGCACCGAAGCCATCACCGTTGGACTCGGCGTCGGATAGCCGTGATAGCATCTCGACTGGCTCACCGTAACTCCAATCCACGTCCGCCGAGGAGATCTGGCGAGTGAGGAGGTCCACACGGTGGACCCCCTTTGTGGCTGCCAAGGCCCGGGCCAACTCCACCACATACTTTACCTGATAAACCGGAGAAACAATTACTACATATAATCTATAAAATATGAAGCGCCAATTTTGATTGGGAGTCATCCCGAGGTTAATTCACTCTCAGCTTTGAGTTATTTTTTTCATTGATTTGATTGGTTGGTCCGATTGAAAATGAGTTAACACTGATTGAACTCAGGATACTTCAACCCACTTAGAAAAAAAGATGAGGTGAGTTAACTCGATTGCACTTACAAATCAAAATCGGGTTAAAAAGGGGGCGATTTAAGTGAGTTAACCCGAGAGAAAGTTAACCCCCCGTCAAAGTGGGCCTAACAAATTACAATCTGGCCCACCTGTCCTCCCGTATCCGAATCTCGTCCCAGTTCCATGTTTTCGCCACGTACCAGCCCATGCAAGCTGCACAAGTTTAAGTAAAAAGTTAAAACAAACTTAGTCAAGTCAGATTCTAATATTAGTTAATACAAGAATCTTTTATTAGAGTTTATTATATTAGGCCATCTAACTTTTTTAAACTAAAGGTAATATTTATAAGGTGGGGAATGAGGGAGTCCGTTCATCCCCTCGTTGCGGAAGGGATAGGACGTGCCACCCCGGCCACCAGACAAGCGATTTTCCAATAAGAAGTGCAGAAAGAAAAGGAACATAATATGGGAGGATACAAGGGACGAATATTAGACCATCTAACTCAAAATCTTAAAAGGTGACTTTAAAAACGGGGTGGGGTGACTTACTCGTGCCCCACCACCCGAGTAAGCCACCCTACCCCGGTTAGAGGGGGTTAGGTGTGAGGAGAGCGGGTGTGACCCGCCGCTCTCTCTCATGGGATGAGATAACCCAAACGATTATCAAACGGGCCCAAAGTGTTTAATGGAGAATGTTACGTCTCTCTCTCTCTCTCTCATTTGTGTTCACATGTAAGCTCTAGAAAAGGGTCACTTAAAGTCACTTGTACTGTAAAATTGGGCACGTACTTCTTCAAATGGCCATTTCATATTTAACTCGCATGTTTGCTATTAGATCGCAGAAGAAATCCATGGACACTTTTGCCTCACTTCAGTCACACTTTAAAAGTAAATGATGTGGTTGGGCCCATCGGTTGCCTTATTTCTAGTTATCCATGGAGGTCCAATTAGTTGGCGGTAATTCACTTTAACACCGTGAGGAGGAGGATCCATGGGAAGAGAGGCACGAAGCTCAAATCTGTAGAAGCGAAGGCGTATGATCGAGGGCAGCCGAACCTGATCAAGACGATGTAGAGGCGCTTCGTCTCGTCGTCGTCCGACCAAATCCGCATGTCGGAGTTGATCCGCGACATCTTCTCCTTGAGCGACCCCGCCTGGCTGCCGTTCTCCTTCTCCTTCTCGCCCTCCGAGAGCTCGGAGAGGTCCTCCGCCGCGTCCTTGTGGCCTTGCTCGCGCTCCAGGCGCCTCTTCGCGAGGCGGCGCGAATCCTCCCTCTCTACCTGCAGGCGCAAAGACATAACGATATGAGTCCGAAAGCAAAGCGGGGAAAAAATTGCTTCGAAAGCTTCTCTGTCGTTAATGACCCGAAACTGAGAACACCCGCGAGCACTACTCTCTAGGGGGGGGAGAGAGAGAGAGATGTAACGCGGGGCTACTTCTCATTGAAAGACTCCTGTTCATGCTAAAAGCCTAAAACTAGATTCTTGCGGAAGAGGAGAGAGAGAGAGAGAGAGAGAGAGAGAGAGAGCATATATTCCTGAGGAGTGAGGACGTAGCAAATACCTGCTTCTTTTTACGGGCCAGATGCCATATTCTCCAGCACATGTTCTCGAGCCTGGTGTTGCGCTCCCGCGTATTCCTCATGGCGATCACCTGCAGTGCAGTGATGAGCGGAGAACGGAGAGAGGTTAAGGGGATTAATTAATGGCCATGTAGCCATCCGGCGACTTTGAGGCAGACGGACAAGAGCGCGCGGGGAGGAGATAGAGGCAGCTGTTGCGCTTACCTTGACCCATGTCTTGTAGAGGTCCTCCTCGTCGAAGCTGTTGACGACCTCCTCCACGAAGTACTTGGTGGGACTGAACTTGAGATGGGGCACCAGCGACGTTGCCCCCCATGGCGTCTCCCTCTCCCTTCTGCCGCTGACGCTGTCTTCGAGCCCCTTTCCACCGCCGGCGTCGAGGATAGCCTCCAGGTACCCATTTAGCCACTCATTCCCCGCCATCACTCCCTTCTCGTGCCTCCCCGCCGTCTCTCTCTCTCTCTCTCTCTCTCACAAACACACACGCCAGCGCGAGGAGACGGCAGAGCTTTTTGTCTGGCTTTGGAGAACCCCGTCGAAGAAGGGAACCCTATGGCCGTTTATAACGTGAGTGACCACGGAGTACTGTAAATCCTTGGTTCGTGTATATGTGGTACTGTATTTTGCTTTTCAAATTGTTCGGCCAACCAACCGGAGAGAGGGATAGCGCGTGGAGCAGGGAAGTATATGCCCGTTCTTTTAAATTAGTTCTCTCCTTCACAGGAGAAGAGAAATAGGTTCCTTGGAAAAGTTTAACAGTTAAAATGTATCTGTGCACTTTTTAATCTCCCTTGCTTCACCGTATGTTCTCTTTGGTGAGTCAAAGGCAAATTTTCAGACCCTAGAATATTACTTATCCTTGCGATTATCCTGTGAAATTAACATATCCGCAAGAAATTCTTGTGACTCATCCAATTGGTCTGTTCCAAAATTTTAATGTGATACAGTCTTGACAATCTTGTTCTTTATAGGCGACTTTGATAACAGAATAAGTGATGAATAGGATGAATTATTCCGTCTACTCGTCCTTAATCGAGTTTAATAGTAGAGTTAAGTTATCTCAGGTCGATTAGGATTAAGACCCTTATTTTAAGAATAACTCATTCTACTATTTCACATGGAATGAGTTATTCTTAGAATAAGAGTAAATTATCAAATTCAAAAAGAAAAAATCTAACTCACCCGAACTCACTTCGGATAATTTATCATAACCTATTATCAAAGTGACCCTATATGAATACATATTTGTGACTATATGATTAATAACATAATTTTTTGATGACGAAAAATTTAGCATAGTGATATGCGTCAAATATTCATGTCCAAACTAAAGTGTGAGAGATTTAAGTCAAAGTTCAACATGTTCCCAGCTCAACCCAACGTGAACGGGTCCTTATTTGTTGACTCGCAAATGAGAGTTTTAAGTCAAGAACCTAGTTGTCCCTTGTGAGCCATTCTTACATTTAGGGGGTGGGCAATTAATTGTATATGTGCATCACCGTGTGTTTACGTTTATCCGTGGTAACAAGGAATGACATTATGCTCTCTCATGAACCATAAAAGATACCGTCATTAATTGTACATCTATCACTATATGGTATGCTTGTTGCTTGAAGATTTCTCCATATACATGGTGATGGGGGAATCGTCAGGTCCATCAAAGTCTAGTAATATCATGTTCAATATGATTCGATGTCGTCGGACTCATAGCAATCATTGTCAGCTGACTCGAATTAGAACGTAGTCTAATTAAGGTCAACTCAAGATTGACTAATCCACAAGTATGATTCTCGCATACGTGCGTCTTGGACACCATGAGATCCGTCAACGTACGAGCGTTGAGACTGCAGTTATGAGATTTACCCAGACGAACGTGAGATCCGAGATCCCTGTCACGATGTCCTTCCTTAGAAAATAGATGAGTGAACAACGGAGGGACCCCCACGTCAAGTCATGAAAGAGACAACACTACGGCAACTGATATAAATAGAGTTCTAGACATACCAAGGGGAAGATAGCTACTCACCTAAAGATGCATGCACAGTCGCACTCTTGCTACCAGGGAGCGATACAAAGTGATCGCCAATGTCAATGGTTTCGGACCTCTTGATTAAGCACTTGTTTCGTCTTCCGAAAACTTTTTTCCCCTCTGAAACTCTCACCTCTCTCTCTCTCTATTTTTTAGCGTTTGTCTATACACATAAATATCAGAGAGTTATAAGATCACGCACCTAGAGTTACTTTTGATGCAAGATTTAGTGTTTACATGTTTTCTCTAGATAGTCGTTGTTCTTTCTCTTCAAAAAAATCTCAAAATTATAGTACAAAACTAAGGTAACATTTTTCACTCTCTGCACACACAGGTTGCATGGTGGTAACATTTTTTATGTTAATTTGATGTCCCTAATGTCTACGTAAAGTTATTATAGATGAATAGCCTTACCGGTGGAACGTATGTTATCTTATGCAGTGTTTATGGTAGCTTTCATTTGGAAGTATTTTTTGGATTTCTCCCATCTTTGTCCCTGCCAGTTATTTTAAAAAGATAAATATTAGATCTTAAAGGTCGTTTACATAATTTTGGGATTACTTTTAGTTTTACTTCCAATCAAAAACTTCGAATGCAACTTTTTAGATATAGTAAAGCTGGATTGTAAGGAAAGAGTTAACGTTTTGCTGAAAAACCAATTATTAACTGCTTCTAATTTTATTTTTTTACATTGAAAGTCGAAGTCAAAAATAATTTCTAACTGAAATAATGTTCATACACGTCTTTCATATTCATTTTTTTTTCAAAAAAAATAAGATTTCAAACTTATTTATGTTATATAAAAGGAGTAGAATTCCTAATATATATATGTTTGATTGTATATTTGTGTTGGAGGAATTTAAAAGTCACTAGATTTGTGATGTTGCGGATGCATGTATATTGCAGATCAAGATTTGCCGTCTCGATCAATTTGTATGTCCCAATCATGATCCGAAATGATCTCGTCTCGTTTTGTCTCGGGCTCTTATAAAATGTTAAAATAAAAAACTCTATATATATATAATATATATAAAATAATAAAATAAAATAAAAAATAATCTTTATATAATATATATAATAATAAAATATTAAATTAATGAACCGTCTCGATCACTACTTATAAATCGAGCTTTCCGTCCATCGTTTTGGTCGGGTCAGAATGTGCGAGTAGATGCGTCCCGTACCGGGACGTCATCCTGTTGCAGACATATTTACTTCTCACTACCGCAACTGCAACAATTGTTAATAAGCCCATGAACATGTCACATTTGTTCATGACTCATTTGCCATCCATCTCATTATCCTTTTTCGTGTAGGATGGTAGAGGTATGAACGATATCTTAAGGTTACTTTGGGAATTACGCTAATCATTTTCTCATCTTATAATCCATTCATGTCTACATTATAGGATGCCTCGAAGCGCACGATCGCTCATCAGTCATGAGTCACAGTTGACAAATTGTACGGATTCAGATTATTCAGCAAAATTTGATATACGACAAAAATATAGCATATGAGTGTAGTACGTATAGCTCAGGCCTCAATAAATATAAATCAAGTTAAATTCACTTAAAATTATAAACAATTTAAAATTTAAAATAAAGCGAGTTAATTAGGATTAAATTTGAACTTATGTATTTCACACTTTATATATATATATTTGAGGACTTTTGTGCTAAATTCCTCACCGTCAAAAGGAATTAGGAAAAAAAGAGTGCGGCGTTGATGACCCCCGTAAACAGCAGCTGATCAAGGCCGGATTTCTTCACGCTATCCAAGTCACAGCATATTCCTTCCATATTGCGAAGACACCGACGTGAAAGAAAATTCGAATAAACCAAAAAGAGTTGGGGATAAAGGAGGGAGTGGCACGCAGGAAATGCATGGTCGGCCCCTCCAAACACACGAGAAAAGACGGGAAAAAAAATAAAAAGAGGGCGGTGGATGGATATGATGAAGTGGTTACAGTCCCATGGTCACACGACGCAAGAGGGGGGGGGGGAGTGGACGGCAATCCAAACGATAGGATATCCGGGAGGAATATCCCATCTGACCGCACTGAAGGGACATTATCCCCTAAAACGCGAACAGTTTATTCTTACGCCTCCACCCCGCAACAATTATTCTGGCTTCCTTGCTTCGTTTCAGGACTGGCCCCTGTCTCGTCATATACGGAGTTTTCAGATAATAAAAAATCTTTATTGGGAGAAATGCTTGCATATTCCAATTGTGTTTGAGATGTAAATTTAAAAAGAGTTTTCTCTTTTTAGTCCCCACAAATATATATATATATTTATTAATCTTCCAAATATAACTATTAATTTTTGAGTCCTTAAAATCATGTAACTGTTGCGTAAAAGTTCATATAGTTTGCATGCGATTAACAGATGTGAATGTACCGAAATATATTCTATCTTGAAATAACGGTGTGATTAAAATTATTTTAATGTCATAACTTATTTACATAGGATTTTTCTATGCAAGAATGGGAGAAAGACCTCACCGGCATCCATCCCCCCGTCACCCGGCCCCTTCTTCCTAGAGACAGATGCCTCCGTTGAACATCATCGGCATCTCTGGCCTCCCTCACAGTGCCAACGCCTTGAATCCCAGAACGAGCTCCTTGACCCCATTCCCTCTGCCATCACTCCTAGCACCGGCCCCATCTTCCTCGATATCATCGACAGGCCCACCATCACTCCCAGTGGGCATATCTCGCAGTGCCGGCGTGTCGAATCCACCCTCCCATCCGTTGACCCCATTCCCCCCGCCATCACCGGCCCCATCTTCGTGGACATCACCGGCTCCCATCGCCAACTATCTCTTCCCCCACCCCCGCCAGGATGTGAATCCCAAGCCATCACTAGCGGTTCAACCACATTCCCCCCCACCCTCACGCCCAGCACTGGTACTGCTCGACTACATCATTGGACACAACGGCTGTACCCGATGGCGTTGCCCCAAACGCGCACACAGTCAGGCAATGTCTGAAATGGTAATATTTGTCTGTATTTACATGTTTCATAGGTGTTTGCGTATTTACTTATGTCAAAGTTTGTTTGGTAATGCAGTCATCAAATGGACGGAGAATGCAGTCGTCTGGATTTTCTTCTCATCCTCTGCCGATGGAATGCCATTGTGGAAGAGGCAATTGTCGATTTTATGTTTCAAATCATGAGAGGTCCAAAGAAAGACGATTCTATCGTTGTCCGTATTCAACCAACCCCAACGAAGATTGTGATTTTTTTGAATGAGTCGATGATGCCGCGTACAATGTTGTAGATATCAAATACCAATTGAAGGCGATGGAAGAATGTATGATGAAGAATCAGAAGCGGCTAGAGATCTAATTGAATAACCAAAAATTAATGTTGTATTTTGTCATTTTTATATTTATTGTCACTTACATTTTCAAGTGATAGTGTGACAATGACTTGTGGTGTAATCTTATTATGAAACTCCTTAAATATTGATCTATGCTACTCCCTATAAATATGATTTTCACTTGAATTTTCTATCTCTTCTTATCTTTTTCTATCTCTTATTATCTTTTTCTATCTCTCTTATCTTCCTGCCATTTGTAACAAGGTGAAAGAGTAATTTTTAGATAGAACCATATTTTATCCACACATTGTACATGTTGAGACAGCAGAGGCTGATCCATTTGGGGAAGGATATCCCTATTTAAAGCTTCTTGGAATTTGAATGTAGATGCAAAACAACATGGTCAAACCTTTGATATTGTATTCATTGTGAATGAAGTACGAGAACAGCTCTACTGTTGTTTCATATGATTATTCCATCCAAATATATGTCATAAGGAAATTGTGCTCTTCAAACACGTGACATCCTAAACCAATCAGTAGTTTATTTGGTTGATAGCAACTTTATGATCAGGTATGATTAACCTCTATAGAACATTCGTGTGATAGGCATTCAATTGAATATAAGCTCAAGCTAGCATGTCAAATTCTAGAGAAAACCTTTGCCCTCTCGGCAACATAGGAACCTCTGATTAATTATGGACAAGAGGTTATTGGAAACGCATCTCACCTGGTTGTTGAGAAGTGTAATTGAGAAGTTGCATTGAGATCATAATGATAAGAATTACATCCACACCCAAGGCATTTTATTTTTAAAAGAACCTTAAAAACTTCATTAGTATCATAAGGCAACCAATGTTGAAGTATAGAGTTTGGGATCAGAAAAGCAAAATGTAACTCCAGTAAGTACAGAATGGTCCTGTTGGTTCAACCTTTACACTCAAGAAAAAAGGTTTATTGTCTGAGATCGGTCATCCGGTCGACCTAATTTGAACAGGAAATCAAACAGAACTGGACTGGTCTTCAGACATGGTTTATTGTCTAAGATTGGTCGATCGATCCTGTGAATCGGTCGATCGCAATCATGTAGGGTTAGTTTTCCAGAAATCCAGTGTTCTAGCTGGCTGAGTGTTTTCGACCGACCCTCAGACCCTGTCGACCGAAATCATGCAGTGTTCATTTTCCTGGCTGGTTGAGTCCGATCGACCGACCCCCAGACCCTGTCGATAGGATGCCCACTCTGCTGCTATGCTCATCACTCCAAGAGAACAAATTTTGAAGTTAGATATCTTCACATTACCCGAGGAAAAATGGGAGAATAGTAAGAAATTTTTAATAATCTTTCAAGCTGAAAAATCTGATATTCATTTGAGCATTACAATTTCTCTTCCCTTTAATTATGCATTACCATTCTTGTGGACTTAACATGCACACTTAAAATGAGAAGAAAATATTTCAGATAATTAGAAACATAAACATTCTCGGTCAATTCCAATTCACATTCTCATTTGAGTGTGTTAATACAACATAGTTTGTGAACAACCTTTACATCATCCAAACATTACAATGATCATGACAATAATGACGAACTTCATTGTCCAAATTACATTGACCACGACAACAGTGACCAACTTCATTGTCCACTTTCCCGTCCACTTATCTACGGCTTGTCCCCTTGACTCCTTTGTAAATGCATGACTGTATTGTAGGCGCCGGAAGGAGTGTGCGTGGCATCTGCGTAGGTGCGCGATGCTGTCGTGGCCTCCCGAACTTGTACTGTTGCTACCTACAGTGCACAGGTTAAGAAAATAGAAATATGTGTGATCGTCAGAGACCTATACTTGAGCCTCACAGGGGTATGATGATCGTGAACGCCTTAGAAGTGGGAGACGGTGGGTTCTTCTGTCCTCATTCTCGGCCAGCCAAGAACAAGGAGCCCTGCGAGTCGATGATGAAGTTGCTGTAAAACAATTAGCAAATAGAAGAGACCATTAGAATATGATTATGTAGTATATGTTCAAACTAAAGGAATAAACATACAAATGGTGGTGACCGTACCGGGGAGGGGGCGAGAAGGGGGATGTCCGAGACTTTCGACCATCTGCCCTCCCGATGTTTTGGGATTGGAAAACCTCTTAAAAGTAGGATCTAGGAAAATATAGTATGCGTGTATGCAGTAAAGCAAGTAGAAATGTAGCGAGATAAGGAATAAGGGAAAAAAGGACGGGGTTTGCCCATCATTAACAGAGGGCGGCCAACTTGGTGGCCGCTCAAGGGTGGTGGGCAGCCATGTCGCTGGCCGCCCCCCTGCAACTTGGACTCTCCGATCGCGGAGCTCTCCAACTTCGTGTTCTGCTGCTAGGGGAAGGTTGGGGGAGGTGCTCTCGTGCTCACAGCTCTCTCTCGGGGCTCCGACCTGACCGAACCTCTCCTCTTCCAGAGAATGTCTAACCTCCGGAAGTGTCCCACCTCCGAAGTCGAAAAAATGTCTCCCCCCTCTGAGATGGTTTCGGAATGACTTTTTGTGTGTGGGTGATATCTCCCTCCAAAATCATTCGAAAATAGAGTGCGTGTGAGGCTACGTGGATCTGGAACCTCCCGGAGTGAGAATGGTTTCGGAGAACGTGCCGAGAGTGGGCAGAACGTGGGTTTGACGAACGGTTGACAGGAGGCGGCCAAAGCTCTGGTCGCCCAAGGGGCTGGGCGGCCAAATCGATGGCCTCCTTGGGGAGCTGGGCGGCCAGGACTCTGGCCACCTAGGATGGTGGGCGGCCAGGACTCTGGCCGCCTAGGGAGGTGGGCGGCCAACCTTGTGGTCGCCTTGCAAGGGGCTGGGCGGCCAGCACCTTGGTCGCCCAGGGATCAGGGTAGACAATGGATAGAATCATATATAGAGCTTCAAAAAATCGTCTCGAGGGATCACGCCCCCGAACCCCCGACCTTACGGGCAGGGGGGCGCTGCCCCCTTGCAACCCCCCGCTAACTTACCGCGAAGTTGGATCCGCCAAGGGACAGGGTAGAGCCTACCTAAACAAGGATGAGACTCCACACAACCAATCAACCAAGAAAAAGGTGTCACTTCAATGATGGCTAGACAAGGATCCGCGGGATGTCCAAAATTAGGCATCTACATGTATGGCTTATTCACGTATTTTAAGGATAAATACTAATTATATAAGATAATTATATGGATAAACGAATAAAATAGTTTTATCAAATTGAAACTCTATATACGTTACATGTAACGGTCTATCGGGCGACCGCCACAGCTATGTAATGCACCTAGACACGACCGTTACATCCTGTAGATTCCGTAAGGTGAGGAAATTACAAAAAGATTGAAACTTTAAAATCCTATCTACAAGAGATCGACTCAGGGAAGCTTATAACATTACTAAGGACTCTTAGGGATTAGGTTCTGGCAAATTAAGGACTCTAGAATCGATCTAATCTTCAAACTCTAGTCAAAACCCTATAAACAGGACCTAGTTCTGAACTGAGCGACCCTTACTTTTGGCTCGTGAAGAATCAATGTAAGGAGTCATAAATTCGGATAAGTTCTTTAGAAGCTCTTGTTTAGTATACTTTAGACTAATGGTTCTCCAAATTTTGTGCTAGGAGATCAAGCAACCAAGGAGATAGAAGCTTCCAAAGTTGCCGATTCAACCTTAGCAACCCAGGAATCTGAACGCAAGTCCCCTGAAGATCAGGACATTAGGACGTCTAAACGAGGTAATTAGAACTCAATCCTTTAGAACATTTTGTTCCCAATAGTTTCATATTCTTACCCTCAAAATTTCACATCCTTAGGTCAAGAGGCTGAGGAAATATAGCAGATTGAAGTGGCTGATTTATCACAAGAAGTACAAGGGTCTAAGGGTAGCACCTAGCATTAAATTCGAAGTTTGAAGGTTTTAAAAGAGGTAGGTTATCTCATGATTGGCAAAAATAACTTGTTAGGAATAAAAGTCCTCTGATTGTGTTTGATTTCATACATTATAGACTAAGAATTTTATGATTTCATAGTTTTATACATTCATGGATCTCTTAGCCCTAAATGGAAATAAAAATGTATTATCTTGTCTATTCACTAAACCCTTGCATATAGTTGGCCTATGCATCGATTCATGACTAGGACAGTGGTAATATGTTGATTTCCAGGTATGTTATGTTTTCATAAACCTTCACTTTAATTTACTACCAGCAGGTTCTCTGACGCACTAACGTGAGACCGTCATATGCATGTAATGGCCTTACGATAGACCGTCACATCCTGTTATGCTTTTATTTGTTCTATTGTCTCTGACGCACCCTAGCAAGAGCGTTACACCACTGTAACGGCCCCTCGATAAACCGTCACACACTGTAACGCACCTATCTTAGACCGTCTGACACCTGTGTTCTGTCAGCCCAAGGCAGAATAATATCCAGTTAAGTTTACTTATAAATAAGCTTAGATAGCTAAGTTTGGACCTATTATCATGACTTTAAGTTTAGTTACTGATTCATAATCGAATTGCATGATTAATGTGTCTTAGGTTTTTTTAAGTTATGCTAATTTCATTGGCTAAAACTCTATAGTTTTGTATTCTAAATCATGATTTTCCAAAGTTGTATTGACGGAGTTTTATCTTGGTTTCATAATGTTACACATTCTTTCCTAACTATAGAGTCATTTCTTTAACTATATGGCACATATTCCGGTATGTTATCCATTAGTTCACTTTGCACTATAGGAACACTATTCTTGGACATGAGGACCTCTCTATTGGATATTCCTTCCAATATATTAGGAAATCTTATTTCAAGGCCTCCGTAATTCTCTGCGAGCCTGGGATTCCCACTAAGACGCCGAGTTGGTTGTACCATTAAAGCCCATTGATTAGATTACACTATCGATGATTTTTGTTATCAGTAATGTGACGGCTCTATGTTGGATCGTCAGGCACAAGTAACGGCCCAATATACGACCGTCACATTCCACAGAGTCTGATTTCTTGGTTATGGGTTCAGACTAATGTAACGGCCCAATGCTGGAGCGTCACATCATGTAACGGCCCAGTACACGACCGTCACACTACTTGAGTATTTTAACCCAAGGATTGACCAAGGGTTGGTATTCCAAGGTTCTAGATAGACTCTTGATGATCTAGAACTTATCATATTGATCAAGAAACCTAATATAATGAATGGAAGATAAAGAACGTATCTTTATGCTGCCGATTTATTTCTATAAGCATAACCTTGCTTAAGTCATTCTTGATTTCTCATGATTCTTATTGAAACATTCATTCATTGAATTATTGTTATCATGAGCTTATTGAACTTATTACATTCTTGGCTATATTTTATTGTTAACATGCGTGGAAGTAACTTGATTTATACTTGAAGATGCGATCGAGCACTGATTGTGTTCAAGGGCTCTATGCTAGTCCCCTCGGCTGATTGTCGGAAACATACTATTTTATAAACCATGGGGTATGATGCTACTGCGTCGCATTGCGATGGGAGTACTTTCTCTATAAATAAGTGAAAATCCAAGGCACGACATGACATTCTTGTACATGACTTTCTTGCTTGATATTCCACAGAAATTCACGAAGTACTTGCTCATAAGCAAAAGATACTAGAGTGATGATTATGTGGCTTGCTAGTACATTCTCGATACATTCTTATTCATGAAAGGCCAATATCATGTTCTTGTTACATTCTTACTAGTTCGTATTTGATCTCATTCTAACTTACTTGATCATCTTGTTACTTTGGTTTAATCGCATGATTGATCGCATTCGCATGATTTTTACCTCATTCTTTAGAGCTAAATTGTTAATTACTTTAATAGTGCCTTCATGTTGATGCAAAGATACCTACTGGACAAGTGCACTCATTACCTATTTCCAATCTTTTCAGGAGATGGAAGTGATTCGAATTCGGATTCGGGTTATACAAGTAGCGGGTCCGAGAGCGAATGAAAGTATTGTCAAGATGAGAGTGAAGACTTAGGAAGTCTAAATTGTTTAGATTGAGTCTATGTAATTTTTCTGTTTCTTGAGTCTAGTGCATAATGGAAATTGAATTAGTGGTTGTACTTGATTATTTTAAAATAAAGTTGGAGTTTGAGTAATATTGTGCAATTGCATTTATGTGTGTGATTGTATTGAGCTCTGATCGTTCTTGCTCGCAAGAGGCTTACCATGCCGGATGTTCGCGCTCCCTGAGTTAGTCTTCCGCTGTAATAAAGGCTCGGGGCGTGACAACGGATAAGATGGGAAACTGTTAGAAATAATCAGTGTAAAAGGGCAACATCATGGCAACAACCGGACATCAACATGTACATTGTAAACCATAGCAAAAGTCCATACATGATTGATTCAATCAAGAACGACAAAGAAGAGATATAAATAAGCATGATTACAGAATTTAACATAATGATAGAACAGTTAGTCTAAGACACACAAATTAAGGTAGAAGCACCTTAATGAGACTCCCCTTAGAGAAGATATCGCCCCCACAAGAATGGTGCGACGGGTATGGCGATCTTCCCTTAGGATACGACTACCACCAGAAGGTTATCAAGTGCACTCTCGAGAACCTCGCAAGTATGCTAAATAAGAAACCTAGACCTCTTCGTAGCAAAAAGTCCAGAAAGTTGAAGAGCATGCACCGAACATCGCAGAGAGAGAGCCGCTAGAGAGCAAAAGATCAGGACAACGTCCGTGCATACGTACAGTGGCGAGGATGTACCACGGATGCGCACAGCGAGCGGCGAAAGCACGGCGAGGAGAATGACGATGGCGAGCCACGGTCGCAAAAGGGAGACGAGAGAGAGAGCACCAGTACGCGAGCGATTCCTCAGGGAAGTGCAAAAATGGCATAGTTAGGTTTAAGACGTGATTAGGAGAATCTTAATCACCCCTTTATGCCCCCACGCCCACGATGGTTCGCCTCCAAAGCGTCCGTTCAGAGACCCACGTGCCTCTTTCTCTCCAAGAAAGGGTAAAAAGATAAAAAAGAAAATCCAAAAAAGATGCCACTGCAAGCCGGCTGGACCCGCGTCATCATACGCGTGTGCCCGCCTAGCCCCACCCAGCCCGACGCGACGCATGTGTGTGATAGGATCTAGCATAATCCCACTATTGTCTATAAGACATAGTCCAGGGGACCCTTGGAGTTATAAGGTCCCCTCACCTCTATGTGTTTTCCAATATGGGACTAAAGTCCCCATACAAAACACAACACTTGAGGTAGCACTCTTTAGAAAACCTTTGAGTTTCCCTTTCTTAAATGTGCTCCCAAACTTCTTCAACTGAACATTCTCCCACAAACTCAAGGTTTGATCAAAGGGAACATATAGAAGAGGAATGAACATATCATACTTTCAGCAAAGGTACCTTTCGGGTTTGAACCTTTACCTTGGTGTTCTAATTTTCACCCCCACAGAGCCGAAGTGAATTAAATCTTCAACTTGACTCATTATGTGAGAGTTACTTGTTGGAAAACAACATGATATAATGCTGCATGGGTAGCAATAAGTGTAACTGGCAATTTTAAGGCCATGTGCCTTGTCCTGATTTATGAGTACTTTCAAGAACAACCCAATTTCTTAATTGCGCCCTCACAATAGTACTCATTTAGGTGGACTTCTCCAAGGATGCACTACTAACATCCTGTCTTACCAGGCTTGAACCCATTAAATGTATACAACTTAACTTTAGCTTATAGTAGCAGGCACTAGCTTTAGGATTACAGGGGAGGAACTCAGATACAAAATATCTAACTGAATGAGTGCCTTCCAGTCCTCCCAGTAGTTTGTTATTACCACATTGAACCTTCTTTGTAGGATCTCTATTCAGATAGGTTGGGTTGCTACTGCAGGAGAACAGTTGATGGGTTTCAGTGCCATCCCCATTCTAAACTTTTGGACTTGATTTTTATTTAGTCCTTTAGTCAGAGGATCATTTGTGTTGTCCTTGGTACCAACAAAATCCACAACTATCACTCCCTGAGACACTAATTCCCTTACAGACTTAAGTCTGAGTTGAATGTGTCTCCTTTTCTTATGATTGTACTTTGAACTTTTGATCTTTGCAATTGTGGTCATGTTATCACAATGCACAGAGATCGCAGGTATAGACTTACTCATGAGTGAGAGTTCAGAGAGAAGACCCCTAATCCATTCAACCTCCATACCAGTAGTGTCCAAAGCACACAACTCAGCCTTGAACGTAGATCGAGACAAGATGGTTTGTTTAGTCGACCTCCAGGTGACTGCACCACCTTCCAGGCTAAAGACATACCCTGTGACACCATTGCTCCCTAAGTTCATAGCTATCCAGCTTGCATCACTATATCTCTCAAGAACAACATGGAATTTTCCAAAATGCAAGCCTAGGGTCATGGTACCCTTCAGGTACCTCAGCACCCTATCCAAGCCTTCCTAGTGAGTACGGTCAGGACAGCTTGTGTATCTACTGAGTTTAGCCACAGCATATGAAATGTCTGGTCTAGTACAGTTTGCCAGATACATTAAGCTTCCTATGACATGAGAATACCGCAATTGAGACATAGGATCACCACTCTTGTTCTTGCAGAAGATTTTAGAAGGCTCATAGGGTGTACAGACAGCTTTTCAATTTGATAGCCAAATTTCTCTAAAACTTTCTTAACATAGTGAGATTGAGAAATTGCTATCCCTTCAGCTGATCTAGTAAGAGTCAGCCCCAGAATCACATTTGCCGCACACATATCCTTTATTTCAAATTTGCTACTTAAGAATGATTTGGTCTCATTTACAATTCCTAAATCGCTTCCAAACAACAAGATATCATCTACATATAGGCATAAAATTACATGTTCATCACCCTTGACTTTGTGATAGACACACTTGTCAAACTCATTGACTATAAAGCCAAATGACATGATAGTTTTATCAAAATTTTCATGCCATTGCTTAGGCGCTTGTTTCAAACCATATAGAGACTTGATAAGTCTACAAATTTATTTTTCACTACTTGGAACCACAAATCCTCCAGGTTGATCCATATAAATCTATTCATCAAGATCACCATTAAGAAAGACAGTCTTGACATCTATTTGATGGACAGTTAGATTATATAAGGAGGCCAGTGCAACAAGCACCCTAATTATGGTCATCCTAGTGACAGGGGAATAAGTATCAAAGTAATCTATCCCCTCCATTTGTTTGAAACCCTTAGCAACTAGCATGGCTTTATACTTGTCAATGGTTCCATCTGGTTTGAGCTTCTTCTTAAAGACCCATTTGCACCCAATGGTCTTTGAACCAGGAGGAGGATCAATTAACTCCCAAGTGCCATTAGCAAGAATAGAATCCATCTCACTCTTAATGACATCCTTCCAATGCCTAGCTTCAGGTGAAGCCATAGCATCTCGAAAGGTTGGGGGGTCACCCGTGATCTGGTAAGTGACAAATTCACTTCCATAATTCTTGGCAATCCTTTGTCTTTTGCTCCTTCTTGGTTCAAATTCTTCCTGATCACTAGTATCATGATGAGGTCCGGATGCATTAGCCCCCACATTTGTCATTCTTTCCACATGTTCTGGAATAGAATCAGATGTAGAAACTATAGTCCTAGAAGATAAATCTTGAGGCAAACTAGTCTTCATGGGAAAAATATTTTCGAAGAACGTCGCATCCTGAAACTCAACTATGGTGTTAACATCTATGCCAGGAATTTCTGATTTGATAACCAAAAACCTGTACGCATAGCTGTTTCCAACATAGCCTAAGAAGACGACGTGGACTGTCTTAGGCCCTAGTTTCTTTCTCTTGTGCTCATGAACAAGTACCTTTGCAAGGTACCCCCACACTTTGAGAAATTTCAAATCAGGTTTCCTATTTCTCCAAAGTTCAATTGGACTAATATCTTTATGTTTCTGGAGAACATGGTTCAGAATAAGGCAAGCCGTATTCAAAGGTTCCCCCCACATATACTTTGGTAGTCCCGAACTCTGCAGGAGAGAGTTGACCATGTCTATAAATACATGGTTCTTCCTTTCTGCTATCCCATTAGACTAAGGAGAGTATGGGGCAGTTGTTTCATGAATAATGCCATGATCTTGACAATATTCCACAAACATACTAGAAGTATACTCTCCTCCTCTATCAGACCTCAACCTCTTAAGAACTCGGCCAGTTTGTGTTTCTGCTTCCTTTTTAAAGATGACAAACTTTTGTAAAGTCTCATCTTTAGATCTAAGCAGATACACATGACAATATCTACTATAGTCATCTATAAAGGTAATGAAATATTTTTTCTGATCCATAGTTAACACACCATTAAACTCACAGATATCTGAATGCACCAGATCCAGAATCTCTAAATCTCTAAACATAGAATGAAAAGGCTTTCTAGGTTGTTTAGCATGTACACAGATATCACATTTCTTACTTTTATCAACAGTATGCTCAGGAATCAATTTCAGGTTCATCATATGTTTCAAAGAATTGAAGTTAAGATCTCCTAGATGTCCATGCCATAATTCAGATGAATCTATAACATTATAAGCAATAGGAACAAAAATAGAACTTGAAGCATTATCATCAAAATTTATGTTCACCACTTGATCCACAAAAATTTTAAACAACCCATCAGAAAGATAACATTTACCAATAAAAGTTTTCAAGTAGAGTATCACAACTTTGTTACATTTAAAATTGAGTTCATAACCCTCTCTAACTATAACAGAACCAAATAAAATGTTCCTCTTGACACTAGGAACATGCTACACGAAGAAAAGAGTACGAACACGCCATGAAGGGAACTTCAGGTTCACTAGTCCAACTCCAAGCACCCTAGCTGTACTCCCATTTCCCATTGTCACGGAGCGATCATGAGTGGCCTAATAAGACACAAAATTAGCCATGTCAGCACATAAATGCGCATTGGCTCTAGTGTCCACCAACTATTCATTTGGTTCATAAATAGTAAACAACTGAGGGTTAAGAGTAGTATACTCATCACCAGAAGAAGATCCTCCGGTCACTACATTGATATGTGTTGGGATTTCATTGGTCAGTTGGGTCTTCTTCAGCATTTTTTCTTTCATTTTGGGACATTCGTTGTGTATATGACCCTTTTCACCGCACACCCAGCACTGTCCTAGTGCCTTCTTCTTCTTTATCTTTCCATTAGGTTTCATTTGTGTAGTGGGATCAACCTTGGTCTTGTCTTTTGAATCTTTACCCTTATGCCTCATTACTAGGTTTGCACTTACATCCACAGGCACATTGGGCTTCTCCTTTCTATGCTCCTCTTCAATGGCTATGGCCCTCATCAAGTCATCAAGAGAGATGACCCCTTTACGTGTTTAAGGCCCATGCCAAAATCCTCCCAGGATCTAGGCAACTTCTGTATGATGCACATGACTTGGAGCTTCTTAGGCATTTTCATATCTGCCTCAGCCAAGCCATGGAACATAAGTAGAAGCTCATGTGCCTGCTCCCCTATAGATCTATTCACAACAATCTGGAACTTAAGGAACTTGCCAATAGAGTAATTTTCCAGACCTTGGTCCTCGATATTGTACGTTCGATCAAGTTCATCCCGCAGTGCTTTAGTAGTGTTAAAGGTGGAAGTACTATAGACATCAAACAGGACATCAGACAACATAGTTAGAATGCACACATGTCCTAACTTGTCTTTTGTATTTCACTCTTCAACCCTCTTAGCACTCTCAGGGTCATTCTCATCCAACTTAGGGGGGTCCGATTCTATCAATGAGATTAGGCCAACTATAGTGAATCACATCTTCATGCATTGCTGCCAACGTTTAAAGTGGTGCCCGAAAAACTTCGTGGGCATCCCAGACATGTCCACTCGGGTCCCAAAACTCATTGAAGATTGCGATGCCATGAAATATATCTTCTCTAAGACTGTTAGAAATAAACAGTGTAGCAGGGCAACATCATGGCAACAACTGGACATCAACATGTACATTGCAAACCATAGCAAAAGTCCATACGGGATTGATTCAATCAAGAACGACCAAGAAGAGATATAAATAAGCATGATTACAAAATTTAACATAATGATAGAACAGTTAGTCTAAGACACACAAATTAAGGTAGAAGCGCCTCAATGAGACTCCCTTTAGAGAAGATATCACCCTGTGGACGCGCTTCTCGTTTGATTTTATTCTTTTATTTCTATTGTTTATTTATTGGCGTGCCAGTCACATATGTGACGATTTCATTGTACGCTCGATCTGACTTCTAATCAGTCGATTGTGAGTGATCGTGTCTGGACCAAAAGTCCGTCATACCATAAAGGTTATGACGTTAATTACGTCCTCCCTAAGAAGGATAACCATTGATTAAACGCCAAAGTAAGAGGAGACCGGCGGCAAAAGCCCAAATGAGAGCATGCTAATTTATCTGCAAGACATTGAGTAGACCGGATAAAGCGAGGGTATATCAGATGCGGAGCAAATCCGGCAGCATATCCCCATTATCTTGGACTATGACCAGTGGGAATAGACCATCGTCCACGGGATGCCAGGATGAAGGTCGAAAGAGAAGGGCACTAGGCCCAGGAACACTGTTTGCATTCGTAGCACCGGTTGATATTCCCTTGGAAACCATCAGAGCACATGCAGTGGCAGAGCTCCTTAGGTTCATAGGGTTACAGACGGATCTGATTCGGGACGAGGTAATGTAGGGGAGGTCATTCCCCGTTGATTTATTTCCTAGGGTGTGCATGATGACCTCTGGACATCCCTCAGACGAGTACAGTGGGGTGGCCGGGAGGTGGACTGAGGTGGAGAGGAGGCTCTCGGCGCGGTCAATATGAGTGTAGAAGGGCTTCTCGGCGCGGAGGTAGGAGGTTCTCGGCACGCCTTGGCTGGGTGGCTTCTCGGCGCGCTTTTTAGCATATTCTCGGCGCAGCTAGAGTGGTGGTGGCTTCTCGACGCGGAGGTAGGAGGTTCTCGCCGTGCCTGGGTTAAAAGGGCTTCTCGGCACAGCTGGAGTGGGTGTTGCCGGCGCGCCAGGTTCTCGGCGTGCAAGGTGCCGCGCCAGGAACTGTTCACCGCGTTGGGAAGGTTTCGCGCCGGGAAGGATTTCAGGATTTTCAGGGTTTCTACGGAGCTCTGTTCTAAGGGTTTTAGAGTTCAGATTCCGATCGGGGTAGGATTTAGGACACAAATGGGGGGCTGAGCCAAGGGCGTTGCTGGAGCAATACCAAGGAATCACAGGAAGGTAGGGTATATGGAGGGATCGAGATCATCACCCTTTTAAAACCCTCGGGAGATATGTTTTTCCTATCGCCAACCGTCCGGGGAAATCAAGAGATGACTATCTCTGATTCCCGGGGCGACCTTGATGGCTTGGAAAAAGAGAACGAAATGAAAGATAAGAAAACTTCAAGGCGTAGGTATCACTGAAGGGTAGAGGGGGGCAGTGTGACGACCCGGGATCCGAGTACCGGAAAGGAACCGGCGTGTCTCGAATCTCGGCCCGCCAACCCACGAGCCCGAAGACTCGGAAGGGTAAAAATGGATGGTGTGGGAGTACAAGAGAAGCTGAAGCAACTGTAGAGACAGCACAATAATCTAAAAATAAAATGCACAGCATAATATGAATAAATAGCCTGCTACAAGGACCACTGAGTCTCATGTCCAAATAAAGTACAGTCAATAGAAGGAAAAGTACAACTACACGGGGCATCCCCCGGCGTACAACTACACGGGGCATCCCCCGGCTCTGGCAGACTGGCGACTAACCCAGACTAGAAGGACCACGCTGAAACTCGGCCACACCTCCCGATGACCCCGCCTCACCTGAAAAGCAGGGGTGAGCCTCATTTCATTGGCCCAGTAGGGATCCCCCGGACCCCCACCGCACGACGAGAAAACGACAGCAAGGCGCAAACAACCACGGGAGGTAACCCTACCTAGTAGAAGTATGGCAGGAACGACAAGCAGCAATAAATAAACTGAAAAGCTGTCTAACAACCACACCATATATCCGAACCTCAGTCCGACAAAACTCGAGTCCGAACCTGCCAGCAGACAGGAGCACCACCCACTAGAAGAACGACCGGATGCGTCCCCTAACGTCTTATACCGCGTCACAAGTGTCTAGCTACAGTGCCCCGGGCGCGAGACTCGGACACACATAGTAACCAGTACCACAAACAAGGACTAGCTGAGGTTGCGCTCGTCAGCGTGGGTCCGAACCCTCAGCCCCGTGTGCACACTCAGACCATACGCCCTAGGCATGTCCTCTAGCTGGTAATTCCCCCTAAGCTCGGACTCGGCCGTACGTGGGGGCCCTACGGTAACCAGCCTACTCACCGTCTCTCTCGGGTCAGCCGCTCCACCACTCCCGGGTGGGTCAACACCGCGTGCCGTAAGAAGGCTCTGACTAGTGGACATGTCACCGGAGGTGAGACTCGACTCACGGAAACCACCGACCATTCACTAACACAGACTCTAGGTAACCAAGATGGTAGGTGCGGAAGTCGGGGACACGCACGAGGTCCGATCGTCCCTCAAGTCACGCGGCACCCCTACCAAGGTAACTGATTCTCCGGGGACCCCCGGCCACCCCTGTGGCTTTCACTGGGTGCCCACGGCAACCCTCGGGCCACACGCCACAACCGGATCCGAGACTTGCTCCACCGGAGGTACAATGTAATATCCCGGACCTTTTGGATCCTTCTTTGTGGGTCCCGGATCTGGTTTTCGGAGTATCCAGCTCCGTTGTGTCCGAAATTTCGTTTCGGACATCTTTCGTGTTCGGATCGGCGCGATCCGGAGTCGTTTCGGAGGCCCGGAGGCGTTCCGCGGCTTTTCCGCGTGTGTTTTCCGATTCCCGGTGTGTGTTTCGGCTTTTCCTTCGGACGCTCGCTGCGGGTTAACTGGGCCGTTCACCCGGGCACGAGTGGTACCGTTGCGATCGGTGCGTTCCGGGGATTCCAGAAATGTATTTTTCTATTTTTCGATATTTTTCCGAAAATTCGGATTTTCTATAAATCCTAATCCTTTTTCCTTTCTTTTTCCTTTTTCTCTTTCTTCTTCCTCTCCCTCTCTCTCGCGACCGTGAGCCCCCTCTCTCTCCCTCTCTCCCATTCGGACGTGGCGAGCCCCTCTCCGGCTACGGACGGCGGCGGGGCGACGGCGCGGACGCGTGGGCGACGGTGAGGCGATCTCGTGGGCGTGCGGCGAGCGTGGGAAGCGTGGGGAGTTCGTGAAGCTTCGAGCATTCTTCGTGATTCGTGATCGATCCGGCGGAGCATTCGCTCCATTGAGGTAGGGTGACGTTCCTTAGCCTCATGCCGTTCTTTTCCGTGATTTATAGGCCGCGGGGAGGCCGAGAGGGGATCATTTGAGCGTTTTTGGGTTTTTCCATGATTTGGGGAGAGCTCGCCCGATCTATGGATTCAATGCATGGATTCGTGTTTTGAGGGCCTAGAATCATGCTAGGGGTCCCCAGGGGTCTTCCCCTTTGTTTTCCCCCTCTCCTATGGAGGTATGGGGGCGTGGTTAGAATTTTTGGGCGTTCTTACCGTTTTCGGCCGCGGACTGAGAACGCGCTATACTCCAGTAGCGCGTTCTTGGAGGTCGCGCTGCCCCGACCGAGCGCGTTCATCGGAGAAGATGAACAGTTTGGCGGTTCATGTCGCGCTATGGGGCCCTAGCGCGATCATCATTGTCGCGCTAGGAGGACCTAGCGCGATGGTCCCTGTCGCGCTAGGTATCCCTAGCGCGATGGTCCGTGTCGCGCTATGGGGCCATAGCGCGACAACCCTTGTTGCGCTAGAGGACCCTAGCGCGACATGCCCTGTCGCGCTAGGTGGCCCTAGCGCGATTTGGTTCGTTGTTGGGTGTTCCCCTTGGGCCGTGTGTGCGTCCCGGGCACCCCGTGGAGTTCCGTGACCGTGTTTTTGGTGTCCGGAAGTCCCGATTCGCCTCGGTCAGGCGTTTGACCGTGGGCAATGCGTCTGTTTCTTTTCCGACCATGGTCACCATGCGACGGGGCTGGTGCGTGGGGTGATTCCCACACGTTGTCGGTTTCGGACGTTGTTTTCCGTTGACTCGAGAGTCTACTCCTTCAGTGACCCTCCACTAGTCGTAGCCCACCAGTACGAGGTGCTGGTCTCACCTGGGAGTGGTGTACGGGCACCCACCTTTCGAGACGGTTTGTGGACCGGTTACCGTAGGCCCCTCGTCGTAGCCAGAGTCCGGCTGCGGGGGAAAACCGGTCAGAGGGCCAGACCTAGGACGCGTGGTCTGTGTGTGCACACGTGGTTGGGGGCGGTTGGACCCACGTCGACGGGCGTGACCCCAGCTAGTCACTTGTTTGTGGTTACTTGTACGGTGTTTGCGCCTCGGGTAGGACCTACCACGTCAGGCGGTTCACCTGCGGTGCGGTATAAGACGTCAGGGGACGCTACCGGCTGTGCTTCTAGTGGGTGGTACTCCTGTCGAGTACGGAGTGTTAGACTGTCAGTCGTGTGTTTCCGACCTTCGGGTTTTGACGGTTCGACCGTTGAGTTTCAGTCTTCTCGTACCGTGGCACGTGTGTCGGTTTGCGTGCCGTAGGGTCTAGTTCTGTAGAGTACAGGGCTTTCCTTTCCGAGGTACTTTCCTACCGCTAGAGTAGTGATTTCTCGTTTTTTGAGGTAGGGTTCGAGTGATCCCTATTGAGTCTTGTTCTGAGACTCATTCCCTGCGTGTTTTCACCGTGTTTCAGGTGAGGCGCCACCTTCGGGGAGCGCGTCAGGAGCGCAGCGTGGTGCGGGTGCCCAGAGGTAGTGCCAGAGGTCAGAGCCGGGGGATGCCCCGTGTAGCTGTACTTTTCCTTCTTGTCACTGTACTAGTCGTGGACTACTGTTGCTGTTGTTGCTATTTTATTGTGGACCATGTAAATTGTTAATTTATTTCCTGCTTAATATTTTAACTGTTTAATTTCTGAAATTATCTGTGATGCTTATGTAGTTTCCACACCATCCTTTTAACCCTTCCGAGTCTTCGGACTCGTGGGTGGCGGTACGAGTCTCGGGTTATCGGGCCTTCCCGGTAATCGGATTCTCGGGTCGTTACAGCTGGTATCAGAGCGCGGTTGTGGAATTACATGAGAATCATAGGTGATTGTATTGGTCCACTAGTCCACAACGATGATGTACATGTGACGCTGGCATTGGGCACCGCATGTTTTATTCTGACATTGCCGTTTCCGTGTTTTCTGTCTTGTGCTTCAGGAGCGAGGATGGCGCCGAGGAGGAGTTCTCGCTCTCAGCAGGGGCAGTCGGCTGGAGGTCAGGAGATCCAGCAGGGGGTCCAGAGGGACCAGGAGGAGCATAGCAGAGTTCCGGGAGCTACCGAGGCCGCGGATGCTGCGAGGGCTCCGGGGGCCGAGGATTTCTTCCGTGGCATGTACCATCTCATGTCTCAGCAGTTTGGCGGAGAGGCTGTTGAGGGCTCGTCAGCTAGGGGTGGGCCAGGCCGAGCGGTGAGGGACTTCATGCAGTTCCATCCACCTTACTTTAGCGGCCATGCAGACCCTGATGCGGCTCGTGATTGGCTCGATGAGATGGAGCGGGTGTTCAGTTCTGCGAAGAGTACTGCCGAGGACAGAGTGGGGTTGGCTTACAACCAGTTGCAGGGTACGGCTCGGAGGTGGTGGTCTTCCGAGTGGAAGACGTCCTTTCAGTTTCGTCCACTTGAGCAGGTCGAGTGGGGTGACTTTGTCAGTGCTTTCGAGCGTACGTACTGTCCAGACGTCGTTGCTACGCAGCGGATGCGGGAGTTTCTAGAGCTGGTACAGGGTGACATGTCCGTGTTGCAGTATAGGGCCCGATTTGTCGAGCTGGGTCGGTATGCACCTCATATCATGGAGCATGAGAGGGTGAGGACCACGCAGTTTGTGCAGGGCTTGAGGTTGGAGCTGAGGCACCATTTGATCGCGAATGGGGCCACTGGTCTAGAGACGGCGTCTCGTGTTGCGATTTTCTTGGAGATGGATATGCAGAGGACTTGAGGACCGATCAGCCAGGGGCAGTCTTTGTCAGGTCGCAGCCAGCAGTCGGCTACCCAGCAGCAGGGTTTCTTCCAGCATGCGTCGGGTGGTTCAGGAGTACCGGCATCGGCAGCTTCAGTGACAGGATCTGCGTCTTTTAGCTCGAAGGTCAAGAAGTTCCTGAAGAAGGGTTTCCGTAAGAAGCCCAAGGATCAAGGGCAAGCTTCATCGGGCAGTGTACAGCAGCCGATTCCTTTACAGCGTCAGGGATCAGTGGGTGGATCGCGAGGACCTTGTCCACGGTGTGGTGGTACCCACCCAGGCAGGCAGTGCACGGCGCCGATCATCTGTTTTCGGTGTGACCAGCCAGGGCACATGGCGCGTGACTGTCCTCAGAGGCCGCCGCAGCAGCAGGTTCCCCAGCAGCAGCAGCAGCAGGGACAGTATCCGCCGCTACCCAGGTCAGCTAGTGTGGGAGGCAGGCAGAGGGCTCGTGGCCAGATCACGCACTTGACCAGGGCAGAGGCAGTGGCGTCGCAGCTCGTGGAAGGTACCGTTCAGATTTTGGGTTGTGCGGCTCGGGTTTTATTTGATTCTGGCGCGTCTCATTCGTTTATTTCGGAGGATTTCGCGTCGAGCGTCGAGGAGCCGGTGACCCAGTTGTCCTGTGATTTGGCAGTGGAGTTGCCTTCGGGTGATTTTATGGTCACTCCGTATTGCTTCGACCAGGTTCCGGTGTGGATCGATGGGCGGAGTATGCCAGGCAGGTTGTATGCATTGCAGCTTCGGGATTACGACGTGATTCTAGGCATGGATTGGCTCGAGACTCATGGAGCGGTGGTGGATTGTGGGATGAAGAGGGTCTACTTCCAGCATCCGAGCAAGAGGACCTTCTATTTTCAAGGTATCCGTTCCACCTCTTCTCGATTTCTTATCTCTGCTATTCGAGCCCGTCGATTGCTTGATTCAGGTTGTCAGGGTTTTCTCGCGTCTGTGGTTGTGTCTGACCGGATGGAGCCGAATGTCGAGGACATTGCGGTGGTGTGCGAGTTTCCCGATGTTTTTCCTGAGGAGTTGCCTGGATTACCTCCCCAGCGGGAGATCGATTTCGTGATCGAGGTTGTACCTGGTACGGGACCTTTGGCGAAGGCTCCCTATCGTATGGCCCCCGCTGAGCTGAGGGAGTTGAGGGCGCAGTTGCAGGAACTGTTGGCCAAGGGGTACATTCGTCCGAGCTTTTCCCCTTGGGGTGCGCCCGTGTTGTTTGTGAAGAAGAAGGACGGTAGTCTGCGGCTGTGCATTGACTATCGGCAGCTGAATGAAGTGACCATTAAGAACAAGTATCCGTTGCCGCGGATTGATGATTTGTTCGACCAACTTCAGTCTGCGCGAGTGTTCTCGCGGATTGATTTGCGGTCCGGTTACTATCAGCTGAGAATTCGCGAGTCCGATGTGGAGAAGACTGCATTCAGTACGAGGTACGGGCATTATGAGTTTCTGGTGATGCCGTTTGGGCTCACCAATGCCCCAGCAGCCTTCATGGACTTGATGCAGAGGGTGTTTCATCCGTATTTGGACCAGTTCGTGGTCATCTTCGTGGATGACATCCTTGTTTATTCGCGGTCTGCTGAGGAGCATGCGTACCATTTGGGTGTGGTGCTGCAGACGTTGCGAGATCACCAGTTGTATGCGAAGCTCAGCAAGTGCGAGTTTTGGCTCAGCGAGGTGCACTTTCTGGGGCACGTGATTTCTGGTGATGACATTTCCGTGGATCCCGCCAAGGTCGAGGCTGTGATGCAATGGCCGAGGCCGAGGTCGGTGACGGAGATCCGGAGTTTCTTGGGGCTTGCGGGGTATTATCGCCGGTTTATCCAGGATTTTTCCCGCATTGCGACCCCGATGACTAGGCTCACGCGGAAGGATGTGCCTTTCGTTTGGTCCGAGGAGTGTGAGCAGAGCTTCAGTGAACTGAAGAGGTTGCTCACCTCGGCTCCGGTGTTGGTTTTGCCTTCTGGATCGGGAGGTTTTGTGGTGTGTACAGATGCTTCCGGCGTTGGATTGGGTGCTGTTCTGATGCAGCATGGTAGAGTGGTGGCTTATGCATCTCGGCAGCTAAAGCCCCATGAGGAGAACTACCCTACCCATGATCTTGAGTTGGCGGCGGTGATCTTCGCGCTGAAGATCTGGAGGCATTATCTGTACGGTGAGAAGTTCGAGGTGTTCACTGACCATCAGAGTTTGAGGTATGTGTTCTCGCAGAGAGATCTGAACCTCAGACAAAGGCGTTGGATGGAGTTCATGAAGGACTATGACTTCACCCTGTCTTATCAGCCGGGCAGGATGAATGTCGTCGCCGATGCCTTGAGTCGGAAGGTGGCGGTCAGTACCTTGATGCTGAGGAAGTGGAGGCTCTGGGAACAGGTGCCCGAAGTATCCTTCAGGCTCAAGATTCCCCAGGAGCGAGGGTTGGCAGTGCTTGCGAGTCTGACTGTCACTCCTGCTATCCGTCGTCAGGTGACAGAGGCTCAGCATGCGGACCCTGAGTTGCCCCGGATTCTTGTGATGGCTGACGTAGAGCTTGGCGAGGACGGTGCTGCGAGGTTTCGTGGTAGGTTGTATGTCCCAGCGGAGGAGCAGGTTCGTCGTGCGGTGTTACGCGAGGCTCATGGGAGCAGGTACACTGTGCACCCGGGTGCGACGAAGATGTATCGGAACTTGCGGAGGTAGTTTTGGTGTCCTGGCATGAAGAGAGATGTCGCCGAATTTGTGGCCAGGTGCCTGATCTGTCAGCAGGTGAAGGCGGAGCATCAGCGACCAGGAGGTACTCTCCAGCCCTTGGATGTTCCTGCTTGGAAGTGGGACCATGTGACCACGGATTTTGTGGTGGGGTTGCCAAGGACCCCGAGTGGGCAGGACAGTATTTGGTTACTGGTGGATCGGCTGACGAAGGTGACGCGGTTGCTTCTGGTCAAGGTCAGCTGGAGCGTGCCTAAGTTGGCTCGTCTTTATGTGGAGCGGATCGTTCCGTTGCATGGGGTTCCCATTTCGATCGTGTCGGATCGGGATCCGCGCTTCACTTCTGGATTCTGGAGGAGTTTCCAGCGAGCTCTTGGCACGGAGTTGGCATTTAGCTCGGCGTATCATCCTCAGTCAGATGGTCAGTCTGAGAGGACCATTCAGACTTTGGAGGACATGCTGAGATCCTGCTGCCTGGAGTGGCAGGGGAGTTGGATTCATCACCTACCGTTGGTGGAGTTTGCCTATAACAACAGCTATCATTCGAGCATCGGCATGGCTCCCTATGAGGCTCTGTATGGGCGTCCTTGTCGGACTCCACTTGATTGGTTTGAGGTGGGTGAGCGTGTTTTGACGGGACCAGAGTTGGTGCAGCAATGTGTGGACGTTGTGCACCTGGTTCGTCAGAACATGTTGGCGGCCCAGAGTCGGCAGAAGAGCTATGCTGACCGTAGGCGGCAGCCTCTCGAGTTCGCCGTAGGCGATCATGTGTTCTTGAGAGTTTCTCCGATGAAGGGGGTGATGCGTTTTGGACGGCGTGGGAAGCTGAGTCCCCGCTATATTGGTCCTTTCGCGATTGTGGAACGCATCGGTGAGGTTGCTTACCGGTTGCAGTTACCTCCTGAGTTGGCGTCGGTGCATGACGTGTTCCACGTCTCGATGTTGCGGAAGTATATGCCCGATGACTCTCATGTGCTCGAGTTTTCTGTTTGGCCTGAGGTGACTCCAGATCTTTCTCTCCCAGAGTTTCCGATCCGCGTGGAGGATAGGCGAGAGCAGCGCCTGCGGAACAAGGTCATTCCCTTGGTAAAGGTCGTGTGGCAACGACACTCTGGTGGTGAGGCTTCGTGGGAACGTGAGGACGAGATGCGTCAGCAGTTCCCGTATCTGTTTGAGTGAGTCTTCCTCTTCTTTCCCCTTTGGTTGTTCTCAATTTCGAGGACGAAATTCCTTAAGGGGGGAGGGCTGTAATATCCCGGACCTTTTGGATCCTTCTTCGTCGGTCCCGGATCTGGTTTTCGGAGCGTCCAGCTCCGTTGTGTCCAAAATTTCGTTTCGGACATCTTTCGTGTTCGGATCGGCGCGATCCGGAGTCGTTTCGGAGGCCCGGAGGCATTCCGCGGCTTTTCCGCGTGTGTTTTCCGATTCCCGGTGTGTGTTTCGGCTTTTCCTTCGGACGCTCGCTGCGGGTTAACTGGGCCGTTCACCCGGGCACGAGTGGTACCGTTGCGATCGGTGCGTTCCGGGGATTCCAGAAATGTATTTTTCTATTTTTCGGTATTTTTCCGAAAATTCGGATTTTCTATAAATCCTAATCCTTTTTCCTTTCTTTTTCCTTTTTCTCTTTCTTCTTCCTCTCCCTCTCTCTCGCGACCATGAGCCCCCTCTCTCTCCCTCTCTCCCATTCGGACGTGGCGAGCCCCTCTCCGGCTACGGACGGCGGCGGGGCGACGGCGCGGACGCGTGGGCGACGGTGAGGCGATCTCGTGGGCGTGCGGCGAGCGTGGGAAGCGTGAGGAGTTCGTGAAGCTTCGAGCATTCTTCGTGATTCGTGATCGATCCGGCGGAGCATTCGCTCCATTGAGGTAGGGTGACGTTCCTTAGCCTCATGCCGTTCTTTTCCGTGATTTATAGGCCGCGGGGAGGCCGAGAGGGGATCATTTGAGCGTTTTTGGGTTTTTCCATGATTTGGGGAGAGCTCGCCCGATCTATGGATTCAATGCATGGATTCGTGTTTTGAGGGCCTAGAATCATGCTAGGGGTCCCCAGGGGTCTTCCCCTTTGTTTTCCCCCTCTCCTATGGAGGTATGGGGGCGTGGTTAGAATTTTTGGGCGTTCTTACCGTTTTCGGCCGCGGACTGAGAACGCGCTATACTCCAGTAGCGCGTTCTTGGAGGTCGCGCTGCCCCGACCGAGCGCGTTCATCGGAGAAGATGAACAGTTTGGCGGTTCGTGTCACGCTATGGGGCCCTAGCGCGATCATCATTGTCGCGCTAGGAGGACCTAGCGCGATGGTCCCTGTCGCGCTGGGTATCCCTAGCGCGATGGTCCGTGTCGCGCTATGGGGCCATAGCGCGACAACCCTTGTTGCGCTAGAGGACCCTAGCGCGACATGCCCTGTCGCGCTAGGTGGCCCTAGCGCGATTTGGTTCGTTGTTGGGTGTTCCCCTTGGGCCGTGTGTGCGTCCCGGGCACCCCGTGGAGTTCCGTGACCGTGTTTTTGGTGTCCGGAAGTCCCGATTCGCCTCAGTCAGGCGTTTGACCGTGGGCAATGCGTCTGTTTCTTTTCCGACCATGGTCACCGTCCGACGGGGCTGGTGCGTGGGGTGATTCCCACACGTTGTCGGTTTCGGACGTTGTTTTCCGTTGACTCGAGAGTCTACTCCTTCAGTGACCCTCCACTAGTCGTAGCCCACCAGTACGAGGTGCTGGTCTCACCTGGGAGTGGTGTACGGGCACCCACCTTTCGAGACGGTTTGTGGACCGGTTACCGTAGGCCCCTCGTCGTAGCCAGAGTCCGGCTGCGGGGGAAAACCGGTCAGAGGGCCAGACCTAGGACGCGTGGTCTGTGTGTGCACACGTGGTTGGGGGCGGTTGGACCCACGTCGACGGGCGTGACCCCAGCTAGTCACTTGTTTGTGGTTACTTGTACGGTGTTTGCGCCTCGGGTAGGACCTACCACGTCAGGCGGTTCACCTGCGGTGCGGTATAAGACGTCAGGGGACGCTACCGGCTGTGCTTCTAGTGGGTGGTACTCCTGTCGAGTACGGAGTGTTAGACTGTCAGTCGTGTGTTTCCGACCTTCGGGTTTTGACGGTTCGACCGTTGAGTTTCAGTCTTCTGGTACCGTGGCACGTGTGTCGGTTTGCGTGCCGTAGGGTCTAGTTCTGTAGAGTATAGGGCTTTCCTTTCCGAGGTACTTTCCTACCGCTAGAGTAGTGGTTTCTCGTTTTTTGAGGTAGGGTTCGAGTGATCCCTACTGAGTCTTGTTCTGAGACTCATTCCCTGCGTGTTTTCACCGTGTTTCAGGTGAGGCGCCACCTTCGGGGAGCGCGTCAGGAGCGCAGCGTGGTGCGGGTGCCCAGAGGTAGTGCCAGAGGTCAGAGCCGGGGGATGCCCCGTGTAGCTGTACTTTTCCTTCTTGTCACTGTACTAGTCGTGGACTACTGTTGCTGTTGTTGCTATTTTATTGTGGACCATGTAAATTGTTAATTTATTTCCTGCTTAATATTTTAACTGTTTAATTTCTGAAATTATCTGTGATGCTTATGTAGTTTCCACACCATCCTTTTAACCCTTCCGAGTCTTCGGACTCGTGGGTGGCGGTACGAGTCTCGGGTTATCGGGCCTTCCCGGTAATCGGATTCTCGGGTCGTTACATACAACCACCAAAAGGAAACGCGGTTTGGGTGGGGGGGGGGGGGAGGTTAACGCGCTAGGGACCCAGGGCGCGACACTATCGCGCTATGGTTCCCTAGTGCAACCAAAGAAGAACGCGCTAGCAGAAGCTAGCGCGTTCTTCAAGGAGGCGCTAGCCTAAGCTAGCGCATTCAACAAGAACGCTCTAGGAAAGGCTAGCGCGTTCTCCAAGAACGCGCTACCTTCCCCAGGCGCGACACGAACCGCCAAACTGTTCGTCTTCTCAGATGAACGCGCTCGGACGACACAGCGCGTTCAAACAGAACGCGCCACTGGACTATAGCGCGATAACGGGCCGAGCCCGGTTCGCGTAAAATGCCCGAAAAATTCAAAACCACGCCCATTCACCCCCCTTGGTGAAGGGAAAACAATGCGGAATCACCCCCAGACATCCTAGCATGCATCTAGAGCCCCAAATCGATCAAAAACACTCCAAAAATGATGGATCCGACGCTCAAACCCCAAGCATGGAAAATAGCCCTCCCGGCATGAATCAAGTCACTCTCGGCCTCTCCATGGCCTAGAAATCACGAGGAATGCTGTAAAGAGGTCAAGGATCCGTCCCCCTACCTCAATGAAGCTCGAAATCCACCGGGAAGTCGCCGATCTCCGAATCTAGCTCGAACACAAACTCCACCCACGCGCCACGAAAAGGGCAGCGCCGCGATCCTCTCGCCGCCGCCGCCGCCGCCGTCACCGCGCCGTCACCGTCGTCCACCACCCGTTGCCAGAGGAGGAAGGGGCGCCGCGAAGTCCAACGGGCAAGTGGGGGGAAAAAGTGGCCGTTGCGCTCACGGGAGGAAGAAAGGAGAAGAAGAAAAGAAGAAAAAGGGAAAAAGAAAAGGGAAAATAGGGGGGTATTTATAGAAAATCCGAAAATGCCAAAAATATCGAAAAATAGAAAAATACATATTCTCGATCCTCGGGACGTACCGATCGTAACGGTACTACCCTCGCCTAGGTGAACGACCCGGTTCACCCGCCACAAGATTCCGAAGGAATTACCGAAACACACACCGGAAATCGGAAAACACAATCGGAAAAGCCGCGGACACACTCCGGGTCTCCGAAACAACTCCGGATCGCACCGATCCGAACACGAAAGATGTCTGAAACAAAATTTCGGACACAACGGAGCCAGACGCTCTGAGAAACCAGTTCCGGGACCCGAAAAAGAAGGATCTGAAAAACTCGGGACATCACAGCCCTCCCCCCTTAAATGAATTTCATCCTCGAAATTAAGGACAGGGCACAGGGACAGGGGAGGAGACTCACCCGAACAAATAAGGATACAGCTGCCGCATCTCATCCTCACGCTCCCACGATGCCTCACCACCAGAGTGACGCTGCCAGACCACCTTAACCAGAGGAATAACCTTGTTCCGCAAGCGCTGCTCACGCCGATCCTCAATAAGGATGGGGTATTCTGGAAGGGACAAGTCTGGGGTCACTTCATGCCAAACGGCATCCTCCAGGACATGGGAATCATCGGGCATATACCTCCGAAGCATAGACACGTGAAACACACCATGCACAGAAGATAGCTCCGAGGGTAACTGCAACCGATAGGCAACCTCACCGACACGCTCGACAATGAGGAAAGGACCAATGTAGCGGGGACTCAGCTTCCCACGCCTGCCGAAGCGCATCACACCCTTCATGGGAGAAACTCACAAAAACACCTGATCACCTACAGTAAAACTGAGGGGTCGCCTCCTCCGATTGGCATAGCTCTTCTGCCGGCTCTGCGCAGCCAACATCTTCTGCCGGATCAGATGCACCACCTTAGTGGACACCTGCACCAAATCCGGTCCTATCAGGACACGCTCTCCCACTTCGAACCAATCAAGTGGAGTCTGACAAGGTCGCCCGTACAACGCCTCGTACGGTGCCATACCAATGCTCGAATGATAGCCATTGTTGTAGGCAAACTCCACTAACGGTAAGTGGTGGATCCAACTCCCTTGCCACTCCAGGCAACACGACCTCAACATGTCCTCCAAAGTCTGGATGGTCCTCTCAGACTGACCGTCTGACTGAGGATGATACACCGAGCTAAATGCCAACTCGGTGCCTAGAGCCTTATGGAAGCTCCTCCAGAACCCAGAAGTAAAGCGAGGATCACGATCAGACACAATGGAGATGGGAACTCCATGCAATGGAACGATCCGCTCCACATACAAACGAGCCAAACGATGCACTCTCCAACTGACCTTGACCGGCAGCAACCGCGCCGTCTTAGTCAGTCTATCCACCAGCACCCAAATACTATCCTGCCCACTGGATGTCCTCGGCAACCCCACCACGAAATCAGTGGTTACGTGGTACCACTTCCATATAGGAATATCCAAGGGCTGAAGTGTACCCCCCGATCGCTGGTGCTCAGCCTTCACCTGCTGACAGATCAGGCACTTGGCCACGAACTCCGCAACATCTCTCTTCATACCAGGCCACCAAAATTGCCTCCTCAGGTTCTGGTACATCTTCACCGATCCGGGATGCACGGCATACCGGCTCCCATGAGCCTCTCGCAACACCGCGCGTCTCGTCTGCTCCTCGGCTAGGACGTACAACCTACCTCGGAACCTCACGGCTCCATCCTCACCAAACTCCACCTCGGCCAATGACAAAATGCGGGGTAGCTCGGGGTCCGCATGCTGAGCCTCAGTCACCTGACGAAGAATAGCTGGCGTGACAGTCAAGCTCGCAAGAACAGCCGAACCCTGATCACGAGGGATCTTGAGCCTAAAAGTCATGGCAGGAACCTGCTCCCATAACCTCCACTTCCTCAACAACATCTGACTGACCACCACCTTCCTGCTTAAGGCATCAGCCACGACATTCATCCTGCCAGGCTGATACGACAGAGTAAAATCATAATCCTTCATATACTCCATCCATCTCCTCTGCCTGAGGTTAAGATCCTTCTGGGTAAACACATACCTCAAACTCTGAGGGTCAGTGAACATCTCAAACTTCTCACCATATAGATAGTGCCTCCAGAGCTTCAGAGCGAAAATCACCACCGCCAAGTCAAGATCATGAGTAGGGTAGTTCTCCTCATGTGGCTTCAACTGCCGAGATGTATACGCCACAACTCCACCGTGCTGCATCAGCACAGCACCCAAACCTACCGTGGAAGCGTCTGTACACACCACAAAGCCTCCGGATCCCGAAGGCAACACCAACACCGGAGCAGTCGTGAGCAATCTCTTCAGCTCCATGAAGCTCTGCTCACACTCCTCCGTCCAGACGAACGGTACATCCTTCCGCGTAAGGCTGGTCATCAGGGCCGCAATACGAGAAAAATGATGGATGAACCTCCGATAATAGCCTGCGAGCCCAAAGAAGCTCCGAATCTCCGTGACAGAACTCGGCCTCGGCCACTGCACCACTGCCTCGACCTTAGCCGGGTCCACGGAAACACCATCACCAGAAATCACGTGCCCCAAAAAGTGCACCTCACGGAGCCAAAACTCACACTTGCTGAGTTTGGCATACAACTGGTGATCACGAAGGGTCTGCAACACCACTCTCAAATGATGCACATGCTCCTCTGCAGATCGCGAATACACAAGGATATCGTCTACGAACACGACCATGAACTGGTCTAGATATGGACGGAACACCCTGTGCATCAAATCCATAAATGCCGCGGGGGCATTGGTGAGCCCAAAGGGCATCACCAAGAATTCATAATGCCCATACCTCGAGCGAAACGCCGTCTTCTCCACATCCGACCCTCGAATCCGCAGCTAGTGATACCCCGATCTCAAATCAATCCGTGAAAACACCCGGGCCGACTGAAGCTGATCAAACAAGTCATCAATCCGAGGCAACGGATACTTGTTCTTAACAGTCGCCTGGTTCAACTGCCGGTAGTCGATACACAGCCTCAAACTACCATCCTTCTTCTTCACAAACAACACCGGCGCACCCCAAGGGGAGAAGCTAGGACGAATGTACCCCTTGGCCAGCAACTCCTGTAACTGCGCCCTCAGCTCTCTCAACTCCGCCGGCGCCATCCGGTAAGGGGCCTTCGACATAGGCACCGTACCAGGTACCACCTCAATCACGAAGTCAATCTCTCGCTGCGGTGGCAACCCTGGCAACTCCTCGGGAAAAACATCAGAAAAATCGCACACAACAGGGATGTCCTCTGCGTCCGGACACTGCCGATCGACCAAAACCACAGAAGCGAGAAAACCTTGACAACCCGTGTCAAACAGTCTACGAGCCCTAATAGCCGAAATAAGAAAACGGGAGGAGGAAGACCGGATACCTTGGAAATAAAAGGTGGGTCCACGAAGCTGCCGGAAGTAGACCCTCTTCGAGCCGCAATCCACCAAGGCATGATGGGCCTCAAGCCAATCCATGCCCAAAATCACATCAAAGTCCTGAAGTGGCAATGCATAAAGCCTGGCCGGTAAGTTCCGCCCATCCACCCACACAGGCACCTTCTCGAAGAAGTACGGGGTAAGCATGAAGTCACCGGTAGGCAACTCTACTGCCAGATCACAGGACACCTCAGTCACCGACTCCTCGACACTCTGAGCAAACTCCTCCGAAATAAACGAATGAGATGCACCGGAATCGAACAAAACTAGAGCCGCGCAACCAAGAATCGGAATAGTACCTTCCACCAACTGGGACGCCTCATCCTCTGCTCTGGTAATGTGGGTAACTCTGCCTCGGGCTCTCTGCCTCCCTGTGGTAGCTGATCGAGTCAACTGAGGATACTGACCATGCTGCTGGTACTGCTGCGGCTGCGACGACATCTGCTAGGGCGAAAACTACTGTTGTTGCTGAAACTCGTGCGGCTGACGCGGTCTCTATGGACAGTCACGCGCTATGTGCCCTGGCTGGTCACACCTGAAGCAAATCACGGGCGCCGTGCACTGCCTTCTTGGATGAGAATCGTCGCACCGAGGACACCTGCCCTGAGAACCACTCACTAAACCCTGACGCTGGAACTGGGTAGGCTGCTGAACACTACCCACCGACTACTGCGCCTGATCTCCGCGACCCCGGTGCCTCCTGCCAAAACCAGCTTCCTTGAGCAACTTCTTGAGCTTCGATCCCAGAGATGATGAATCTGCTGCCGACGCCCCGGACGGGGACGTCCCTGAACCACCTGCTGAAATCTGGACAGAACTCTGCTACTGCACGGCTGCTGGCTGACCAAAACTCATCTGCATATGGCCCGCACTGCCCTAACCGCGAACCTTCTGCATGTCTCTCTCTAATGCCGATGCTGCTCTGCAAGCCGCATCCACACTGGTCAACCCTGACGCAAGCAAAGGATGCCTCAGCTCCAACCTCAGACCCCCAATAAACTGATCGGTCTGCACCATCTCGTCGGCCATAATATGCGGTGCATAACGGCCCAACTCAACGAACCTGGACCTGTACTGCACCACAATCATGTCACCCTGGACCAGGTCCAAAAACTCACGCAGCTTCTGTGACCTGAGAAAGGATGGACAAAAAGTACGCTCGAAAGCCGGGACGAACTCCTGCCATGAGATCTGCCGAAGGGGACGGGACTGAAACACTGCTCCCCACTCTGACGTCCACCACGTCCGGGCTGGCCCTTGCAATCGATACGTAGCCAACACCACCCTCTCCTCCACAGGGCACTCCATGGAACTGAACACTCGCTCCATGTCATCTAACCACTCTCTGGCCACCTCTGAATCCGGCTGCCCGCTGAAAGTAGACGGCTGATACTGCAAGAAATCTCTCAGCGCGCGGTTACCCCGAGAGGATGAGCCCTCACGAGCATCACCGCCCTGCTGCTTCTGCGGCGGCTGCTGATGCTGCTGCTGCTGAATAACATACTGGTACATGCCCCGGAAGAACTCCTCTGGTCCGGGAACTCTCGCCCCCTCAGCGGCATCTGCTGGGAGCTCTACTCTGCTCTTAACTTCTTGGCCCCCACCCGACTCTCCCTGCTTGGAGCGAGTCGCTCTCCTGGGCGCCATAACACCTGTTAACAAAATAATCAACGATGTTAACAAAAACACGTAGAGCCCTATGCCAGTCGCCAACTGTACAGGACATTCATGGACCTTTGGACCACTGCAATCGTTTCAAGTTCTGATGTACCTCCACACCCTACGCTCTGATACCAACTATGATGACCCGGGATCCGAGTACCGGAAAGGAACCGGCGCGTCTCGAATCTCGGCCCGCCAACCCACGAGCCCGAAGACTCGGAAGGGTAAAAATGGATGGTGTGGGAGTACAAGAGAAGCTGAAGCAACTGCAGAGACAGCACAATAATCTAAAAATAAAATGCACAGCATAATATGAATAAATAAACTGCTACAAGGTCCACTGAGTCTCATGTCAAAATAAAGTACAGTCAACAGAAGGAAAAGTCCAACTACACGGGGCATCCCCCGGCTCTGGCAGACTGGCGACTAACCCAGACTAGAAGGACCACGCTGAAACTCGGCCGCACCTCCCGACGACCCCGCCTCACCTGAAAAGCAGGGGTGAGCCTCATTTCATTGGCCCAGTAGGGATCCCCCGGACCCCCACCGCACGACGAGAAAACGACAGCAAGGCGCAAACAACCACGGGAGGTAACCCTACCTAGCAGAAGTACGGCAAGAACGACAAGCAGCAATAAATAAACGGAAAAGCTATCTAACAACCACACCGTATATCCGAACCTCAGTCTCACAAAACTCGAGTCCGAACCTGCCAGCAGACAGGAGCACCACCCACTAGAAGAACGACCGGATGCGTCCCCTGACGTCTTATACCGCGTCACAAGTGTCTAGCTACAGCGCCCCGGGCGCGAGACTCAGACACACACAGTAACCAGTACCACAAACAAGGACTAGCTAAGGTCGCGCTCGTCAGCGCGGGTCCGAACTCTCAGCCCCGTGTGCACACTCAGACCATACGCCCTAGGCCTGTCCTCTAGCCGGTAATTCCCCCTAAGCCCGGACTCGGCCGTATGTGGGGGCCCTACGGTAACCAGCCTACTCACCGTCTCTCTCGGGTCAGCCGCTCCACCACTCCCGGGTGGGTCAACACCGCGTGCCGTAAGAAGGCTCCGACTAGTGGACGTGTCACCGGAGGTGAGACTCGACTCACGGAAACCACCGACCATTCACTAACACATACTCTCGGTAACCAAGATGGTAGGTGCGGAAGCCAGGGACACGCACGACGTCCGATCGTCCCTCAAGTCACGTGGCACCCCTACCAAGGTAACTGATTCTCTGGGGACCCCCGGGCGCCCATGTGGCTTTCACTGGGTGCCCACGGCAACCCTCGGGCCACACGCCACAACCGGATCCGAGACTTGCTCCACCGGAGGTACAACCACCAAAAGGAAATGCCGTTGGGGGGGGGGGGGGGGGGGGGGGTTAACGCTCTAGGGACCCAGGGTGCGACACTGTCGTGCTATGGTCCCCTAGCGCGACCAAAGAAGAATGTGCTAGCAGAAGCTAGCGCGTTCTTCAAGAAGGCGCTAGCCTAAGCTAGCGCGTTCAACAAGAACGAGCTAGGAAAGGCTAGCGCGTTCTCCAAGAACACGCTACCTTCCCCAGGCGCGACACGAACCGCCAAACTGTTCGCCTTCTCAGACGAACGCGCTCGGACGACACAACGCGTTCAAACAGAATGCGCCACTGGACTATAGCGCGATAACGGGCCGAGCCCGGTTCGCGTAAAACGCCCGAAAAATTCAAAACCACACTCATTCACCCCCCTTGGTGAAGGGAAAACAACGGGGAATCACCCCCAGACATCCTAGCATGCATCTAGAGCCCCAAATCGATCAAAAACACTCCAAAAACGATGGATCCGCCGCTCAAACCCCAAGCATGGAAAATAGCCCTCCCGGCATGAATCAAGCCACTCTCGGCCTCTCCACGGCCTAGAAATCACGAGGAATGCTGTAATGAGGTCAAGGATCCGTCCCCCTACCTCAATGAAGCTCGAAATCCACCGGGAAGTCGCCGATCTCTGAATCTAGCTCGAACACAAACTCCACCCACGCGCCACAAAAAGGGCACCGCCGCGATCCTCTCGCCGTCACCGCGCCGTCACCATCATCCACCACCCGTCGCCGGAGGAGGAGGGGGCGCCGCGAAGTCCAACTTGCAAGAGGGGGGGGGGGAAGTGGCCGTTGCGCTCACGGGAGGAAGAAAGGAGAAGAAGAAAAGAAGAAAAAGGGAAAATAGGGGGGTATTTATGGAAAATCCTAAAAATGCCAAAAATATCGAAAAATAGAAAAATACATATTCTCGATCCTCGGGACATACCGATCGCAACGATACTACCCTCGCCTAGGTGAACGACCTGGTTCACCCGCCACGAGGTTCCGAAGGAATTGTCGAAACACACACCGAAAATCGGAAAACACAAGCGAAAAAGTCGCGGACACACTCCGAGCCTCCGAAACAACTCCGGATCGCACCGATCCGAACACGAAAGATGTCCGAAATAAAATTTCGGACACAACGGAGCCAGACGCTCCGAGAAACCAGATCCGGGACCCGAAAAAGAAGGATCCGAAAAACCCGGGACATCACAGGCAGAGTCCAATAATCCATGGGAGTGAAGGATTGGGACTCTTCCTTCATCGTTCCTCCAGGGAAAACTATCGGAGCATAGAAACCCGAATCATCAAAACGACCATACAATACATTGAGTAGCATTCACTCGAAAAAGACAGAGAAGGAGAGATTCTATTATTTCACATTCAACCAAGCCACAATAGCACTATATCTCATCATCTCATTTCATCGTTTACATCATTTACAAGAAAAGCGGGACGAAAGAAAGAAAAGCACAGAAACTATAATATCTCCCCGATAACAGAAGGACTCGAATGCCTTAAACATAAACAGGGATACATATAAGGAAGAAGAGGAAAACGGGGTAGGGCGGAGCATTGACTCCTCTCCCTCCCCCTCTGCCCACCTATGAGCTTCCTCCTAGGGACACTCTCTTCTCTTCCCACGATCTCTTCTCTGGCCTCTCTTCTCTTTTTTTTTTTGTTCTCTCTTTTCTGCTTCTTCTTCTATTGCCGCTTCTCTTCTGTTGTTGTTGTTTTTTTCTCCGAGAGAAAAGGGGGTTTTATACCTCTTTTTAGATGTCTTCTCGGCGGGCATATTTCGGCGCGCCTTACACACCTTCCCGGCGCGCCTCGGTCGAACGCGGAGACTTCCCAGCACGCAAGAGTACAGTTTCCCGGCGCCACACTTATGGGCCCATTTAGGGCTTTTAACGTTTTAATTCCTCTTATCAACGGGCTTAAGCTGTCAAAGCTGTCCAACCTGAAAAGTCTTTTCATTTGTTAACCCTTCTGAGTCTGTCAGAATAGGCGAAGGCCTCTTCGTTGGTGAGTTGGTATAGTTTCATCAGAACATTTCTAGATGTTTTCATCAGTCAATAGACTGCAGTTTTCATCAGTACTGTCATCTGGGTGATGACAACACCGGACATCAGCTTGGCCGGAGAAGGCTTTGGCTGGGTGGATAGCTTTGGTGACGGCTCTTCTTTAGTTCTGACTCTGCAGAAGTTACAAAGGTCTTTATTACCGGTTATGTTCTCATCTTGGACTCAGCTCATATTTCATCTGTCAACAAATGCCCCCCACCTGTGGATGGCGTAAGCGCAGAATAAGCGGCACGGTGTTCGCAGGTGCATCACTTAGCATCTGAGAGTGTCTTTCTCAACCTTTCAATACTGGTTTTCTTTGATCTTCAGCCTGATAGCTTTACTGTAATGGCTTCAGTATATTCTTTTTCCTTGTTTTCCATATTTTCTAACAATTTTCTGCTTCATTAATAGCTTCAGATGGCTTCTTGGCGCATAGGGCCTAGTTCTCGGCGCACCACAGTTTCCCGGCGCAGAGATAAGAGGTTCTCGGCGCGCCTGGGTTGAATGGACTTCTCGACGCGCCCCTTTGAGTGTTCTCGGCGCGCCTCAACCAAGGGAAGAGGCTTCCCGACGCGCAAGAGTCCAACTGGACTTGATTGAAAGGATCTCGGCGCCATACTCATAGGCCCATTTAGGGCTTTTTTGATGTTTACATTCCTCTCATCAGCGGGCTTAAACTATCAAAGCCGTCCACCCCTGCCTTTTCATATGTTAACCCTTTTGAGTCTGTCAGAACAGGCGAAGGCCACTTCATCAGTGAGTTAGTATAGTTTTCATTAGAACATTTTGGAGGCTCTCATTAGTCAGTAGACTGTAATTTTCATCAGTACTGCCACCTGGGCGATGACAACACCAGACATCAGCTTGGCCGGAGAGGGATTCAGCCGAGTAGATGACTAATAGTGATGACTCTTCTTTAGTTCTGACTCTGCAAAAATGTCAAGGGTCTTCATTGCTGATTCTGGTCTCATCTCTATCTCTGCTCATATTTCATCTGTCAACAAAATGCCCCCCACCTGCGGATGGCGTAAGCGCAGGTGCATCACTTAGCATCTGAGAGTATCTTTCTCAGCCTTTCAATACTGGTTTTCTTTGATCTTCAGCCTGATAGCTTTACTGCAATGGCTTTGAAGTTGCAGAAGGTAGAGTGCAAATTTGAGCTGGGGAAGATGAGCTCTACCCTTCAGGAGCGCCGAGGCCAACTGCAGTCTCTGACACATCGGGAGCAGTTTATATGCAACCGGATAGCATTCTAGAAGCGGAACTGGCTGATCTTCGAGCTGAACTGCCACAGATAACAACCTCTCGGCCATAGTTCGCAGAGGAAGTAGCTCTGTTGGAGGGGCAGGTGGTGTCTCTTCAGGACGAGTCCGCTTGGCTACAGGAGGAGGAGGCTCGTCTACATGAGTTGGGGGCTGCTCCGTATGTGGGTCTTCTGGCTTTCGAAGACATCTTCCGGCGCCAGTGAACATCTCTTCTTTTTCTTTTTTTTTTTGTCTTTTTGTAATACAATTCCCCCTCAAGGGCTCCTTTTGTACTCTTTTTCTTCTTTATATAGTGAAAAGGAATCTTTATGCTGGTCTCATATGTGGCTGCTCCTCATTTATTGCATTATCATTACTTCATGATGATTCGGTAGCGGTTTTAGCAATCCTCATGCGAATAGCCCGTATTTAGCAGGAGAGCGTCCACCGTTTCAGAGAAAGGATGGGGAATTCGCTCCACCGCGTGACGATATCCAGAGGGTGCTTAAACCGAATTTTGTTGGTAATAGCAGATGCCCTTTTTGGCCATATGTGCCGCAAGTGAGGTTGTTTGCAGAAAAGTGAATGAAAAGGTTTAGAGTATCATCCGGAACAGACGAATGGTCCATCCCGGGTAGGTTTCAAAGCCGGTCGGGACAATGTGTCAATCGACCAGTGAATGATTTTGTCATCGATATTGGGTTTATATCGATGCAAAGAAGTTTTATAGGTTTCATCAGAATAGACGTAAGGTCTAGACTGGGTAGACTTTATCGTAGGTGGGACATGAAAGGGTGTGTGGTTTTCATCAGGACAGACGTACAATCTGAACTGGCCAGGTTTCATCATTGATCGGGCAATGTGCCAGTCGATCAACGGTTGGTTTCATCATCGATATTGGGTTTATATCGATGTAAAGGAATTTCATAGGTTTCATCAGAATAGACGTGAGGCCTAAACTGGACAGGTTTCATCATTGATCGGGCGATGTGCCGGTCGATCAACAGTTGGTTTCATCATCGATATTGGGTTTATATCGATGCAAAAGAGTTTCATAGGTTTCATCAGAATAGATGTGAGGTCTAAACTAGATAGGGTTTCATCATTGATCGGGCAATGTGCCGGTCGATCAACGGTTGGTCTCATCATCGATATTGGGTTTATATCGATGCAAAAGAATTTCATAGGTTTCATCAGAATAGACGTAAGGTCTAAACTGGATAGAGTTTCATCATTGGTCGGGCGATGTGCCGGTCGATCAACGGTTGGTTTCATTATCGATATTGGATTTATATCGATGCAAAGAAATTTCATAGGTTTCATCAGAATAGACGTAATGTCTAAACTGGATAGGGTTTCATCATTGATCGGGTGATGTGCCGATCGATCAACGGTTAGTTTCATCATCGATATTGGGTTTATATCGATGCAAAGAAATTTCATAGGTTTCATCAGAATAGACATAAGGTCTAAACTGGGGTAGGGTTTCATCATTGATTGGGCAATATGCCGGTCGATCAACGGTTGGTTTCATCATCGATATTGGGTTTATATCGATGCAAAGAAATTTCATAGGTTTCATCAGAATAGACGTAAGGTCTAAACTGGGGTAGGGTTTCATCATTGATCGGGTAATATGTCGGTCGATCAATGGCTGGTTTCATCATCGATATTGGGTGTATATCGATGCAAAGGAATTTCATAGGTTTCATCAGAGTAGACGTAAGGTCTAAACTGGGGTAGGGTTTCATCATTGATCGGGCAATGTGCCGGTCGACCAACGGTTGGTTTCATCATCGATATTGGGTTTATATCGATGCAAAAGAATTTCATAGGTTTCATCAGAATAGACGTAAGGTCTAAACTGGATAGGGTTTCATCATTGGTCGGGCGAGATGCCGGTCGATCAACGGTTGATTTCATCATAGTGGTGATGGGTTTTATCGTCGGTGGGACTTTTGAAAGAGATATGAAGACTTTATCAGGACAGACGTAAGGTCTATCCTTCAAGGGTTTTATCGCTGATCGGGCAAGATGCCGAGCGATAAATGGAAGGTTCTTGTAAATGGTGAGAGATGAAGGTAGCATGTCATTGGCATGGAACTTTTTAAATTACCACATTACTGACCCAAGCGCCATTTCGGGTTTTCGTCGGAGCCAGCCCCCTCTTGCTTTTGCCCACGCGCCCTTTCGGGTTTTCACGTGACGGGGTACCCGATTTTGCCTGCAGTGCCCTTTCGAGTTTTCACCACAGCTGGGTTTTGGCCATTTTTGCCCTTGTTCAGAATGCCTGAACAAGTCTGGCGGGGCATCTCTATTTTTAGCCCCATTTTGTCTCTTCTTTTTTTTTTCTCTCTTTTTTTGTTGAATTGGGACTTTAACTATATGGGTTGTTATCCCATATGCTCAATTATGTGTGCATCGTCATTGATGCGGGTGTTAACATCAATGCAAGGGGTATGGGGTTTCATCGTCCACCCAGGCGGAAGGCCTGGGTCGACTTGAGTGTGTTTTGTGGCTTAGGCGCGAAGCCGTTCACCGAGAGCATGACTGTAATCGTTAATGTGGGGATTGACATTAACGCAAAGGACTGTGATTTCATTATCCATCCAGACGGAAGGTCCGGATTGACTTGAGGATGTGTGTAGCAGCTTAAGCACGAAGTCGTTCGCTGGGGATGTTGATTTCATCGTTAATGTGGGTTTTAACGTTAACGCAAAGGAACGGGATTTCATTATCTATCCAGACAGAAGGTCCGGATTAACTTGAGAATGTGGGTAGCAGATTGGGCATGAAGCCGTTCGCTGGAAATGTAGGTTTCATCGTTAATGTGGGGTTTACCATTAACGCAAAGGAATGGAATTTCATTATCTATCCAGACGGAAGGTCCAGATTGACTTGAGAATGTGGGTAGCAGCTTGGGCACGAAGCCGTTCGCTGGGAATGTAGGTTTCATCGTTAATGTGGGGTTTAACATTAACGCAAAGGGATGGGATCTCATCATCTATCCAGACGGAAGGTCCAGATTGATCGAAAGAAATGTGTGTAGCAGCTTGGGCACGCAGCCGTTCGCTGGGGATGTAGATTTCATCGTTAATGTGGGGTTTAACATTAACGCAAAAGAATAGGATTTCATCATCTATCCAGACGGAAGGTCCGGATTGACTCGAGAACGTGTGTAGCAGCTTAAGCACGAAGCCGTTCGCTGGGGATATAGATTTCATCATTAATGTGGGGTTTACCATTAACGCAAAGGTATGGGATTTCATTATCTATCCAGACGGAAGGTCCGGATTGACTTAAGAAAATATGTTGTGTTTTTATCAGAGTAGATGGAAGGTCTACCCTGGATGGGTTTCAGCATTGATCAGGTAGTGTGCCGCTCCATTAGTAGCTGATTTCATCACCGGTATTGGGTTTATACTAATGCAAGGAGTTCCATAGGTTTCATCGGGATAGACGTAAGGTCTAAACCGGATAGGTTTCATCGTTGATCGGGCAGTGTGCCAATCGATCAATAGCAGGTTTCATCATCGGTATTGGGTTTATACCAATGTAAGGATTTCATAGGTTTCATCGGGATAGACGTAAGGTCTAAACCGGATAGGTTTCATCATTGATCGGGCAGTGTGACAATCGATCAATAGCAGGTTTCATCATCGGCATTGGGTTTATACCAATGCAAGGATTTCATAGGTTTCATCGGGATAGACGTAAAGTCTAAGTTGGATAGGTTTCATCGTTGATCGGGCGGTGTGCCAATCGATCAATAGCAGGTTTTATCACGATGGGACATATGATAGGTTTCATCAGAATAGATGTAAGATCTAAACTGGATAGGTTTTACCGTGGTGGGTCTCGGTCAGAAAGTGGAAGGGTTTTATCAGAACAGACGGAAGGTCTATTCCGAGATGGGCTGTAGCATTGATCGAGGCGATATAACTTATGATCGACGGGGTTTCATCATCGGTGGGACATGCGATGGATGTGCTGCCGAAGGAGATTCATGAAGTGAACTTTTTATATTACCACATTACTGACCCAAGTGCCCTTTCGGGTTTTCACCGGAGCCAGCCCCCTCTTGCTTTTTGTCCACGCGCCCTCTCGAGTTTTCACGTGTCGAGGTACCCAATTTTACCCGTAGCGCCCTTTCGAGTTTTCACCACTGCCGGGTTGTTTGTCATTTTTGCACTCGTCCAAGATGTTTTGGACAAGTCCGGCGGGGCACCTCTATTTTAAGCCCCATTTCTTATCATTATATATATATATATGTGGAACGCGGATTTTATTATCCTATATTTTTTTATTGATTGATTTATTATTTATTGATTTATTGGCGTGCCAGTCACCGGAGTGACGATTTTATTGTGCGCTCGATCTGACTTGGTCAGTCGATTGTGGGTGATCGTGTCTGGACCAGAAGTCCGTCATACCATAAAGGCTATGACATTAATTACGTCCTTCCAAGGAAGGACAACCCTTGATTAAACGCTAAAGATAGGAGGATGACAGCGGTAAAGCCGCATGCTCAAAAGAGACGGAATTCGTTCACTTGCAAGACGTTAAATGGATTAGACGAAGCAGGGGTTGGTTATTTCCGGGATAAAACCGACGGCATATTCCCACCATCTTGGACCATGCCAAGTAGGGTAGGAAACCACCCATGCAGTGGCAGGGTGGGATCCGTAAAAGATCGGGCATAATTGACCCGGAATCCGAGTAGGTACTGGCGTAACATGACGCGCTCCGTGCAGACGCGATGTTGCATCTATATCCCCCTTCAAAGGGCCATCGGAGAGCATGCAAGGACATAACTCCACAGGCTGGTGGGGTTGAGATAGAAAGCATCACATTTACTTGGCAAGGTATGTGTAAATTTCGGTAGCATGTCCCCTCAACTTGGATTATGCCAAGAGAAGATAGGTCATCATCCACAGAATGCCGGGATGACAACCGAATGAGGATGGGCACCGGGCCCCGGGACATCGCTTGCCTTTAGACCATCGATTAATATCCCCTCGAAACCCCTCAGAACTCATGCAATGACATGGCCCTTTGGGTTCATGAGGGTGAAATCCGGATCGAGAATGAAGACTGTAAGGGAGGTCTTCCCCAATAATGTGTCTTCTCAAGGCATCAATGACGGTCTCTGAACATCCCCGGGACATATGTGTGAAGAGATCAAAAGGCTGATAAATGGTATTGCAGAGATGGGCCTCTGACTGGACTTCATTTGGCCAAGAAGATGGGTCTCGGCGTGGCTTTAGTTGGCCTAAAGGAGGCTCTCGGCGTAGGGCTTACTGGCCAAAAAAAAGGGGGGTCTCGGCGGAGTTGGCTTGTAGGGGCTCTCGGCGTGGGACTTCCCGGCGCGCTCCTTGCCGCGCTGGGAGCTTGGTGCCGGGAGCCTGTGGGCTGGGAGGTTTAGGTGAAAAGGGGCTTGAATGGCAGGAGAACGTATGGTTTTTTTTTTGTCGTTTTGCTAAAAAGGGAAAAGAAGAAGAAGGCTTCTCGGCGAGGTAGCTCTCGACGGGGAAATTTGTACGCCGAGAAGGTGGATTTACGGAAGGGTTTCAGGGATTGCAGAGCTCAAACGATACTCTGTTCCTGGGATTCCTAAGCTTTCTGGCTGCGATTGAAGCCGAATTTGAAGTGCGGGAAGGGGGATTTTATGGATGCTTCCGTTAGGAAGGGCCAAAGGGGATTTGGAAGGCAGAATCGACGGGGAAACGAGACATCATCTGGATTTCTGAAGACTTTATTTATTTCTGCCGCCGGCCGTCTGGGGATCAAGAGATGACTGTCTCTGATCCCCTGGACGAACCCAATAGCATCTAAAACCCGGTGGCTGAGGAACCTTTAGCATCGAAACTCCAGACCCTAGTCATCCAAGGGATTAGAATGGAGGGTCGAGAGATCGAGGTCGTCATTCGCTAGAATCCGGGGGATAGCAGTGGTCCGTAGAATCGACATGCCCTCGTATAGCCAGCGGTTCAGGGGACCAAGAGATTGATGTCTCTGGTCCCTGAACAGCACGAGGAGGGGTCCTTAAGGGCCTTGTAAAAAAAAGAGCTCGAACGGATACGGTGGATCCGCCATCGAGATAGGAGGGGAGGAGGTGACAGAGCCCATTAACCCATCAGATAAGGGTAGGGGTCCTGTTTTCATGCCTCTAAAGAGAAGATTCGTATGAACCATTAAATGTTTCGCATAAACGATAAACATACAAGGATAAGCGGAGAGCAGACATTTCGATCAAAGGAGAGCAGACATCTTAATCAGTAGATCCCCAAATGGGTCACGTTGACATTTCATTGCATCGCATCGAAGCCTTACATCGATTGTGAAATAGAAATGCAAAGCAGAAAGATGGAGATTGAGACCGGAACTCGCCGGCTACGTTCGATAAATCAAGACAAAAGCTCACTAGATTACATCAGTAGAAAAGAGAAGACAGCATGGGGAGGGCGGAGCATTGACTCCTCTCCCTCCCCGGAGCAGCCCACCTGAAGCTTGTTTGCTTCTTCCTCTCTTCTGCTTCTTCTCTTCTCTCGGCCGAGGGGGCTCTCTCTTGGCAGGACTCCCTCTCTATTCTTTCTTCTATTCTTCTATCTTTTTCTTTTTTCCGATCCCTCTCTTTTTTTCTCTCTCCTTCTCTCATCTGTTCGAAGGGAGGGGGTTTTTATAACCGTTTCCCCCCTTCTCGGCAGGTTTCATCACGGCGCGCCCCATCTGAAGCTTCCCGGTGCGCCTGCCTTCAGCTTCTCGGCGCCCTCTTTTGGGTTTGGCAAGTGATTCTCGGCGCCACCTTCACACAGGCCCATTTGGGTCTTTCAAGGATATCATCACCCAAAAGGGTCTTCCATTGGTGACACAGCTTGTATCGAGATCATTATTACGGTTTTCGTCAGTCCGTAGACAGGGGTTTCATCAGTCCGTAGACAGGGGTTTCATCAGTATTGCCATCTGAACGGTGACAAGACCGGGTATCATCTTATCGATATCGTTACTTGAATGGTGACGAGCTCGGACATCAGCTTTAGTCTGGGAAGACCTCAGCCGGGTATATAATCTGTGGAGACGATTCCTCTTCTGTTTTGACTTTGCAAAAGCCTTTACAATCTTCATCTGCCGGTACCGGCTTCATCTTTATCTCATATTACATCTGTCATTAAGCCGACATCTGACTTACCTTGACATATCATCCGTGGATTCTTGGACGAAGCAGTAATGCGGCTCTCATTAAAGTGTGCCAGGAGGTCTCATCAGTCGAGTGACTGCTGCTCTACCAGTGCTGCCGTCTGAGTGACATCGGCACCGGGCATCAGCTTGGCCGACAAGGGCTTTAGCCGGGTGAATGGTTGACGAGCTTCATCAATGGTCTTTCACTGTTGGTCCGACCCTCTTTTCAATCATGCTTCGACCTTTGTTCATTTTCAAGGTGTCAACAATATATTTTTTTGACTCTCACGTTGTTCTCTGAGCATGTGCCATTCATTGATGTGGGGTGAACATCAACGCCAAGGAGAGTGGGGCTTCATCATGCAATTCAGACGGAAGGTCTGAACTGAAGTTGGTGGACGGCGACTTGGGCACGAAGCTGTTTGCCGGGAATGTGGATCTTATCATTGATGCGGGAATAAACATCAACGCAAAGGAGAGTGGTTTCATCGTCTACTCGGACGGAGGGTCTGAGTGACGTTGTCATGTAGCAGCTCAGGCATGGGGCCATTCGCTGGAAATGTGCATAAATTTTATCGTTGACGTTGGGCGAACATCAACGCAGAGGAGAATGGGATTTTATCATGCAATACAGACGGGAGGTCCGAACTGATGTTGATGTGTAGCAGCTTAGGCCTAAAACCGTTCGCCGAAAAGGTGGATGAGTTTTATCGTCGATGTGGGGTAAACACCAACGCAAAGAAGAATAGGGATTCATCATCTAATCCGGAAGGAGGGTCCGAACTAATGTTTAGTGTGTAGCAAAGGAGCGACCCTCCTGATTGTCATCAGTCTTCATTCATCTGTCCATTCACCACTCCCCCAGCAGGCAGTGGTGCGGCATAATAGAGTTTCAGATGTTTCCTATTGAGGGGTGAGAATTGCACATCTCCACGGTGGTTAACGACCACGTAGGCTCTGCCTTCGTAGACTCTTTGTACTACGTAAGGACCTTCCCAGTTAGGGGTCAACTTTCCTTTTGGGTTGGAGGCCATGACCTCCCTCTTCTTGACCATAACGAGGTCTCCTTTCTTGAATTCTCGTCCTTTCACGAGTTTGTTAAAGGCATTTGCCATGCGGGCTTGGTACATCTATATATTCTTCTGTGCCTGAAGGTATTTTCCTTCCAGTTCAGCCAATTCTTCATATCTTCTTTCATCATTTGTTTGCTCATCTCGGGCCAAACCGTATTGGACAGTAACCCTGAGCGACGGAACTTCCAGCTCAATAGGAACCACTACCTCGGAGCCGTGCACGAGTGAGAAGGGTGAGCAGCCTGTAGGGGTTTTGTAGACGGTACGATAGGCCCATAATGCTTTGTACATCTTTTCCCCCCAGTCCTTCTTGTGAGAGCTGACGATCTTCGCCAGGAGCGTACAAAGAGTTTTATTGAATGCTTCAGCCAACCCATTTGCTTGCGGATTGTAAGGGGTAGTGGTCCTCCGATCAATTTTGTATTTCTCTGAGAGCCGATATATCTTCTGATTCTTGAAATGACTTCCATTATCAGAGATTATTCTTTTGGGAACACCAAACCAGAAAATAATATTCTGTTTGATAAATCTGGCGACCAGCTCGCCAGTTACGTCTCTGAGTGCTGTGGCTTCCGCCCATCTGGAGAAGTAATCTGTTATAGCCAAGATGTACTTGTGTCCAGCTGAGGAGGTTGGCAAAGGACCGACCACATCAGTTCCCCATTGGGTAAATGGCCAGCTGGGAATTGTTGGGTGTAGTTGTACAGGAGGCCTCCTAGGCACAACAGCATGCTCTTGGCACTTCTGACATGATTTCGTGAACTGACAACAGTCCTTGAACATAGTGGGCCAGTAGTACCCTATTTTCTTGACCTCAATTTTCATCTTCGGTCCAGCCTGGTGTGCCCCGGCTGTCCCGACATGTATCTCTCTCATCACTTGCCAAGCTTCCTCTGTGGATAGGCAGCGGAGCAAGATCTTTTTGCGAGCATCCGCCATTATTCAGAACAATGTCCCGCTTCTGCATTCATAGGAATCCTTGATTCTTAATAGGTTTATCTTTTCTTCCCAATTTCTGGGTAACTACTGATGGAGAAACCATTGTATCAGATGCCGTCTCCAATCAAGCTGCTGTGCTTCTTCAGTTGTATTGACTTCACATTCTTCTAGGCAGGATTCCAGCATACTGGGAACTTGTCGCCGATTTATCACAACAATGTTGAGTGTTTCATCAGGTGGGACTGCTAGTGAGCTGGCTAGCTTTGCTAGGGCATCAGCTTGAGCATTATGCCCCCGGCCCACATGGTTGAGTCTTATATGGTGAAATCTTGCCATAAGGCGCATAGCTTTCTCATAGTAAGGGCAAAGTTCTGGCTTTCGCACTTCAAACTCCCCTTGCACTTGCTTTATTATCAACATTGAGTCGCCAAACACTTGAAGCGTCTGCATTCCCATGCTGAGAGCGATCTGAAGACCGATTATCAAAGCTTCCTACTCTGCTTCATTATTGGCACATGGCTTGTTTATGGAACACGAAGTGTGTACCACTTCTTCATATGGTGACTTCAGAACAATGCCTGTCCCCGCTCGGACTCTGACCTGTCCAGTTGAGGTGGTTTCTGTTCTTCATGCCCCGTCGAAATATAGCTGCCACATAATTGGCTGAGCCTGGCAGGCTTCCAGAGTCTCATCATCAGGAAGCTTAGTTTCCAATGGAGCGTCTTCTGGCACAGGATGTTCTGTAAAGAAGCTAGCTACGGCCTGACCTTTTATCGCCCTTTGAGGCACATATATGATGTCAAACTCCATCAAGATTACAGCCCATTTGCCGAGTCGACCCTTGAGTGTTGGCTGAGTCAGTATATACTTGAGTGGGTCTGCTGCAGATATTAATCTGATTTCATGGGACAGCATGTAGTGCCGGTGCTTTTTGACAGCGAAGACCAACGCCATACAAGTCTTTTCTATAAAGGTATAGCTTTCTTAAGTCCTCATCAACCTTCTGCTAGGGTAATAAAGGGCCTACTCTTTTCCTTCTTCATTTGCCTGAGCTAGCATTGCCCCCAGCGAGCAATGAGTGGCTGCTATGTAAAGGATCAAAGCTTTGCTTTTAATTGGTGCCCCCAACACCGGGGGAGTTTTCAGATATTCTTTCAGCTGTTCGAAAGCTTATTTACATCCATCGTCCCAAAAGAACGACACATCTTTCATCATCAGCTTGTGAAACGGGTGACACTGACCCAACAGATTTGAAATGAATCGGCGGATGTATGCCAACCGACCTTGCAGGGACCTCAGCTCGGACAGTTTCCTTGGCGGAGGGAGCTCCTGGATAGCTTTGATCTTGGAAGGATCAATTTCAATGCCCCTATGCCGGACGATGAATCTGAGAAATTTCCTGTTGGACACGCCGAAGGCGCACTTCATGGGGTACATTTTCCGCTCATATTTCCGTAGCCTATGAAATACCACTCTCAGATCCTGCAGATGGTCTTCTTTCTTCCTGGTCTTTACGTCTGGATCATCGATATAGCACTCTACCTTCTTGAAGAGCAGATCATCAAATATCTTTGTCATGGCTCTTTGGTAGGTAGCGCCGGTATTTTTAAGGTCGAACGGCATTCTTTTGTAGTGGAAAATTCCCTTTGGGGTGCGGAATGCAGTGTGGACCCTGTCTTGCCCAGCAATCCAAATCTGATTATATCCGGACGAGCCGTCCATAAATGAAAGAGCTTCATGGCCTGTAGTGGCATCAATCATCACCTCGGTGATGGGTACATGAAAATCATCCTTCGGACATGCCTTATTGAGGTCCCAAAAGTCAACACAAATTCTGATCTGCCCATTTTTCTTCTTCACGGGCACTATATTTGCTAGCCAGGTCGTATATTGATTTTCTTCAACAAACCCTACATCAATGAGTTTATCGACCTCTTTGTTAATTTGATTAATTAGCCCAAGCCGCATCCGTCTAGAGGACTGATTTACTGGTTCTGCATTCGGATCAATCGCCAGTAAGTGCTGTGCCACATCGGGACTTGATCCCGGTATTTCATCATAAGTCCAGGCAAAGTAATCCCTGAATTCCCTCAAGAACTATATGTATTGCTCCTGAGCTTCTGGTGTCAGCAGGGCACTGAGAAAGGTAGGCATGGGCTCTTCTTTGGTTCCCAGATTTATTTCTATCAATTCATCGACGGTGGCCTAGCCGCCATCTTTGACTTCATGCGGAGCTTCTTATAAGTCAACAAAGCCTCCCGGGATGTAGTCCTCTTCAGTTTCAGATGCTCCCAACTCTTCCGATGGGACATTGGCTGATGTTGAACCATCATGTCCCGTGGTAGCTGCTGGGTTTTCCATCAGGTTCTGTTCAGCCTGGCCATGTGGTTTCATTGGTTCCGCTTGTGATTCTGAGGTGCAGACCTCGGCTTGTAGGGAATTTGCTGACACAGACTCTTCTGCCAGGCTTTCTAGTTATTGCATAGCTCGAACTTCCTCCAAGATGTGTTCGAACTCGAGACATTCCTTTGCTTCATCGGAAGTCTGGTCTTCATCGGGTGTCTCCGTATCAAACTTGGCTTCAGTTTTGAAAATGTGTAATATCCCGGACCTTTTGGATCCTTCTTTGTGGGTCCCGGATCTGGGTTTCGGAGCGTCCAACTCCGTTGTGTCTGAAATTTCGTTTCGGACATCTTTCGTGTTCGGATCGGCGCGATCCGGAGTCGTTTCGGAGGCCCGGAGGCGTTCCGCGGCTTTTCCGCGTGTGTTTTCCGATTCCCGGCGTGTGTTTCGGCTTTTCCTTCGGACGCTCGCTGCGGGTTAACTGGGCCGTTCACCCGGGCACGAGTGGTACCGTTGCGATCGGTGCGTTCCGAGGATTCCAGAAATGTATTTTTCTATTTTTCGGTATTTTTCCGAAAATTCGGATTTTCTATAAATCCTAATCCTTTTTCTTTTCTTTTTCCCTTTTCTCTTTCTTCTTCCTCTCCCTCTCTCTCGCGACCGTGAGCCCCCTCTCTCTCCCTCTCTCCCATTCGGACGCGGCGAACCCCTCTCCGGCTACGGACGGCGGCGGGGCGACGGCGCGGGCGCGTGGGCGACGGTGAGGCGATCTCGTGGGCGTGCGGCGAGCGTGGGAAGCGTGGGGAGTTCGTGAAGCTTCGAGCATTCTTCGTGATTCGTGATCGATCCGGCGGAGCATTCGCTCCATCGAGGTAGGGTGACGTTCCTTAGCCTCATGCCGTTCTTTTCCGTGATTTATAGGCCGCGGGGAGGCCGAGAGGGGTCATTTGAGCGTTTTTGGGGTTTTCCATGATTTGGGGAGAGCTCGCCCGATCTATGGATTCAATGCATGGATTCGTGTTTTGAGGGCCTAGAATCATGCTAGGGGTCCCCGGGGGTCTTCCCCTTTGTTTTCCCCCTCTCCTATGGAGGTATGGGGGCGTGGTTAGAATTTTTGGGCGTTCTTACCGTTTTTGGCCGCGGACTGAGAACGCGCTATACTCCAGTAGCGCGTTCTTGGAGGTCGCGCTGCCCCGACCGAGCGCGTTCATCGGAGAAGATGAACAGTTTGGCGGTTCGTGTCGCGCTATGGGGCCCTAGCGCGATCATCATTGTCGCGCTAGGAGAACCTAGCGCGATGGTCCCTGTCGCGCTAGGGTTCCCTAGCGCGATGGTCCGTGTCGCGCTATGGGGCCATAGCGCGACAACCCTTGTTGCGCTAGGGGACCCTAGCGCGACATGCCCTGTCGCGCTAGGTGGCCCTAGCGCGATTTGGTTCGTTGTTGGGTGTTCCCCTTGGGCCGTGCGTGCGTCCCGGGCACCCCGTGGAGTTCCGTGACCGTGTCTTTGGTGTCCGGAAGTCCCGTTTGCCTCGGTTAGGCGTTTGACCGTGGGCAATGCGTCTGTTTCTTTTCCGACCGTGGTCACCGTGCGACGGGGCTGGTGCGTGGGGTGATTCCCACACGTTGTCGGATTCGGACGTCGTTTTCCGTTGACTTGAGAGTCTACTCCTTCAGTGACCCTCCACTAGTCGTAGCCTACTAGTACGCGGGTGCTAGTCGCACCAGGGAGTGGTGTACGGGCCGACCTTTCGAGACGGTTTGTGGACCGGTTACCGTTGGGCCCCACGTCTTGCAGCCAGAGTCCGGCTGAGGGGAAAACCGGTCAGAGGGCCAGACCAGGGACGCGCGGTCTGTGTGTGCACACGTGGTTGGGGGCGGTTGGACCCACGTCGACGGGCGTGACCCCAGCTAGTCACTTGTTTGTGGTTACTTGTACGGTGTTTGCGCCTCGGGTAGGACCTACCACGTCAGGCGGTTCACCTGCGGTGCGGTGTAAGACGTCAGGGGACGCTACCGGCTGTGCTTCTAGTGGGTGGTACTCCTGTCGAGTACGGAGTGTCAGACTGTCAGTCGTGTGTTTCCGACCTTCGGGTTTTACGGTTCGACCGTTGATTTCGGTCTTCTCGTACCGTGGCACGTGTGTCGATTTGCGTGCCGTAGGGTCTAGTTCTGTAGAGTACAGGGCTTTCCTTTCCGAGGTGCTTTCCTACCGCTAGAGTAGTGGTTTCTCATTTTTCGAGGTAGGGTTCGAGTGATCCCTACTGAGTCTTGTTCTGAGACTCATTCCCTGCGTGTTTTCACCGTGTTTCAGGTGAGGCGCCACCTTCGGGGAGCGCGTCAGGAGCGCAGCGTGGTGCGGGTGCCCAGAGGTAGTGCCAGAGGTCAGAGCCGGGGGATGCCCCGTGTAGCTGTACTTTTCTTTCTTGTCACTGTACTAGTCGTGGACTACTGTTGCTGTTGTTGTTATTTTATTGTGGACCATGTAAAATGTTAATTTATTTCCTGCTTAATATTATAACTGTTTAAATTCTGCAATTATTTGTGATACTTGTGTAGTTTCCACACCATCCTTTTAACCCTTCCGAGTCTTCGGACTCGTGGGTGGCGGTACGAGTCTCGGGTTATCGGGCCTTCCCGGTAATCGGATTCTCGGGTCGTTACAGCTGGTATCAGAGCGCGGTTGTGGAATTACATGAGAATCATAGGTAATTGTAGTGGTCCACTAGTCCACAGCGATGATGTACAGATGACGCTGGCATTGGGCACCGTGTGTTTATTTTGACATTGCCGTTTCCGTGTTTTTCTGTCTTGTGCTTCAGGAGCGAGTATGGCGCCGAGGAGAAGTTCTCGCTCTCAGTAGGGGCAGTCGGCTGGAGGTCAAGAGATCCAGCAGGGGGTCCAGAGGGACCAGGAGGAGCATAGCAGAGTTCCGGGAGCTACCGAGGCCGCGGATGCTGCGAGGGCTCCGGGGGTCGAGGATTTCTTCCGTGGCATGTGCCATCTCATGTCTCAGCAGTTTGGCGGAGAGACTGCTGAGGGCTCATCAGTCAGGGGTGGGCCAGGCCGAGCAGTGAGGGACTTCATGCAGTTCCATCCACCTTACTTTAGCGGCCAGGCAGACCCTGATGCGGCTCGTGATTGGCTCGATGAGATGGAGCGGGTGTTCAGTTCTGCGAAGAGTACTGCCGAGGACAGAGTGGTGTTGGCCTATAACCAGTTGCAGGGTACGGCTCGGAGGTGGTGGTCTTCCGAGTGGAAGACGTCCTTTCAGCTTCGTCCACTTGAGCAGATCGAGTGGGATGACTTTGTTAGTGCTTTCGAGCGTACGTACTGTCCAGATGTTGTTGCTACGCAGCGGATGCGGGAGTTTCTGGAGCTGGTGCAGGGTGACATGTCCGTGTTGCAGTATAGGGCCCGATTTATCGAGCTGGGTCGGTATGCACCTCATATCATGGAGCATGAGAGGGTGAGGACGACGCAGTTTGTGCAGGGCTTGAGGCTGGAGCTGAGGCACCATTTGATCGTGAATGGGGCCACTGATCTAGAGACGGCGTCTCGTGTTGCGATTTCCTTGGAGATGGATATGCAGAGGACTCGAGGACCGATCAGCCAGGGGCAGTCTTTGTCAGGTCGCAGCCAGCAGTCGGCTACCCAGCAGCAGGGTTTCTTCCAGCATGCGTCGGGTGGTTCAGGAGTACCGGCATCGGCAGCTTCAGTGACAGGATCTGCGTCTTTTAGCTCGAAGGTCAAGAAGTTCTTCAAGAAGGGGTTCGGCAAGAAGAAGTCCAGAGATCAGGGGCAGGCTTCATCGGGCAGTGTACAGCAGCCGATTCCTTTGCAGCGTCAGGGATCTGTGGGTGGATCGCGAGGATCTTGTCCACGGTGTGGTGGGACCCACCCAGGCAGGCAGTGCACGGCGCCGATCATCTGTTTTCGGTGTGACCAGCCAGGGCACATGGCGCGTGACTGTCCTCAGAGACCGCCGCAGCAGCAGTTTCCTCAGCAGCAGCAGGTTCCCCAGCAGCAGAGGCAGCAGCAGCAGCAGCAGGGACAGTATCCGCCACTACCCAGGTCAGCTAGCGTGGGAGGCAGGCAGAGGGCTCGTGGCCAGATCACGCACTTGACCAGGGCAGAGGCAGTGGCGTCGCAGCTCGTGGAAGGTACCGTTCAGATTTTGGGTTGTGCGGCTCGGGTTTTATTTGATTCTGGCGCGTCTCATTCGTTTATTTCGGAGGATTTCGCGTCGAGCGTCGAGGAGCCGGTGACCTAGTTGTCCTGTGATTTGGCAGTGGAGTTACCTTCGGGTGATTTTATGGTCACTCCGTATTGCTTCGACCAGGTTCCGGTGTGGATCGATGGGCGGAGTATGCCAGGCAGGTTGTATGCGTTGCAGCTTCGGGATTACGACGTGATTCTAGGCATGGATTGGCTCGAGACTCATGGAGCGGTGGTGGATTGTGGGATGAAGAGGGTCTACTTCCAGCATCCGAGCAAGCGGACCTTCTATTTCCAAGGTATCCGCTCCGCCTCTTCTCGATTCCTTATCTCTGCTATTCGAGCTCGTCGTTTGCTTGATTCAGGTTGTCAGGGTTTTCTCGCGTCTGTGGTTGTGTCTGACCGGATGGAGCCGAATGTCGAGGACATTGCGGTGGTGTGCGAGTTTCCCGATGTTTTTCCTGAGGAGTTGCCTGGATTACCTCCCCAGCGGGAGATCGATTTCGTGATCGAGGTTGTACCTGGTATGGGACCTTTGGCGAAGGCTCCCTACCGTATGGCCCCCGCTGAGTTGAGGGAGTTGAGGGCGCAGTTGCAGGAACTGCTGGCCAAGGGGTATATTCGTCCGAGCTTTTCCCCTTGGGGTGCGCCCGTGTTGTTCGTGAAGAAGAAGGACGGTAGTCTGCGGCTATGCATTGACTATCGGCAGCTGAATGAAGTGACCATTAAGAACAAGTATCCGTTGCCGCGGATTGATGATTTGTTCGACCAACTTCAGTCTGCGCGAGTGTTCTCGCGGATTGATTTGCGGTCCGGTTACTATCAGCTGAGAATTCGCGAGTCCGATGTGGAGAAGACTGCGTTCAGTACGAGGTACGGGCATTATGAGTTCTTGGTGATGCCGTTTGGGCTCACCAATGCCCCAGCAGCCTTCATGGACTTGATGCAGAGGGTGTTCCATTCGTATTTGGACCAATTCATGGTCATCTTCGTGGATGACATCCTTGTTTATTCGCGGTCTGCTGAGGAGCATGCGTACCATTTGGGTGTGGTGCTGCAGACGTTGCGAGATCACCAGTTGTATGCGAAGCTCAGCAAGTGCGAGTTTTGGCTCAGCGAGGTGCACTTTCTGGGGCACGTGATTTCTGGTGATGGCATTTCCGTGGATCCCGCCAAGGTCGAGGCTGTGATGCAATGGCCGAGGCCGAGGTCGGTGACGGAGATCCGGAGTTTCTTGGGGCTTGCGGGGTATTATCGTCGGTTTATCCAGGATTTTTCTCGCATTGCGACCCCGATGACTAGGCTCACGCGGAAGGATGTGCCTTTCGTTTGGTCCGAGGAGTGTGAGCAGAGCTTCAGTGAACTGAAGAGGTTGCTCACCTCGGCTCCGGTGTTGATTTTGCCTTCTGGATCGGGAGGTTTTGTGGTGTGTACAGATGCTTCCGGTGTTGGACTGGGTGCTGTTTTGATGCAGCATGGTAGAGTGGTGGCTTATGCATCTCGGCAGCTAAAGCCCCATGAGGAGAACTACCCTACCCATGATCTTGAGTTGGCGGCGGTGATCTTCGCGCTGAAGATCTGGAGGCATTATCTGTACGGTGTGAAGTTCGAGGTGTTCACTGACCATCAGAGTTTGAGGTATGTGTTCTCGCAGAGAGATCTGAACCTCAGACAAAGGCGTTGGATGGAGTTCATGAAGGACTATGACTTCACCCTGTCTTATCAGCCGGGCAGGATGAATGTCGTCGCCGATGCCTTGAGTCGGAAGGTGGCGGTCAGTACCTTGATGTTGAGGAAGTGGAGGCTCTGGGAACAAGTGCCCGAGGTATCTTTCAGGCTCAAGATTCCCCAGGAGCCAGGGTTGGCAGTGCTTGCGAGTCTGACTGTCACTCCTGCTATCCGTCGTCAGGTGACAGAGGCTCAGCATGCGGACCCTGAGTTGCCCCGGATTCTGGCTATGGCTGACGTAGAGCTTGGCGAGGACGGTGCTGCGAGGTTTCGTGGCAGGCTGTACGTCCCGGCCGAGGAGCAGGTTCGTCGTGCGGTGTTACGCGAGGCTCATGAGAGCAGGTACACTGTGCACCCGGGTGCGACGAAGATGTATCGGAACTTACGGAGGCAGTTTTGGTGGCCTGGCATGAAGAGAGATGTTGCCGAATTTGTGGCCAGGTGCCTGATCTGTCAGCAGGTGAAGGCGGAGCATCAGCGACCAGGAGGTACTCTCCAGCCCTTGGATGTTCCTGCTTGGAAGTGGGACCATGTGACCACAGATTTTGTGGTGGGGTTGCCAAGGACCCCGAGTGGGCAGGACAGTATTTGGTTGCTGGTGGATCGGCTGACGAAGGTGACTCGATTGTTACCGGTCAAGGTCAGCTGGAGCGTGTCCAGGTTGGCTCGTCTGTATGTGGAGCGGATCGTGCCGTTGCATGGGGTTCCCATTTCGATCGTGTCGGATCGAGATCCGCGCTTCACTTCTGGATTCTCGAGGGGTTTCCAGCGAGCTCTTGGCACGGAGTTGGCATTTAGCTTGGCGTATCATCCACAGTCAGATGGTCAGTCTGAGAGGACCATTCAGACTTTGGAGGACATGCTGAGATCCTGCTGCCTGGAGTGGCAGGGGAGTTGGATTCATCACCTACCGTTGGTGGAGTTTGCCTATAACAACAGCTATCATTCGAGCATCGGCATGGCTCCCTATGAGGCTCTGTATGGGCGTCCTTGTCGGACTCCACTTGATTGGTTTGAGGTGGGTGAGCGTGTTTTGACGGGACCGGAATTGGTGCAGCAATGTGTGGATGTTGTGCACCTGGTTCGTCAGAACATGCTGGCGGCCCAGAGTCGGCAGAAGAGCTATGCTGACCGTAGGCGGCAGCCTCTCGAGTTCGCCGTGGGCGATCGTGTGTTCTTGAGAGTTTCTCCAATGAAGGGGGTGATGCGTTTTGGACGGCGTGGGAAGCTGAGTCCCCGCTATATTGGTCCTTTCGCGATTGTGGAGCGCATCAGTGAGGTTGCTTACCGGTTGCAGTTACCTCCTGAGTTGGCGTCGGTGCATGACGTGTTCCACGTCTCGATGTTGCGGAAGTATATGCCCGATGACTCTCATGTGCTCGAGTTTTCTGTTTGGCCTGAGGTGACTCCAGATCTTTCTCTCCCAGAGTTTCCGATCCGCGTGGAGGATAGGCGAGAGCAGCGCCTGCGGAACAAGGTCATTCCCTTGGTAAAGGTCGTGTGGCAACGACACTCTGGTGGTGAGGCTTCGTGGGAACGTGAGGACGAGATGCGTCAGCAGTTCCCGTATCTGTTTGAGTGAGTCTTCCTCTTCTTTCCCCGTTGGTTGTTCTCAATTTCGAGGACGAAATTCCTTAAGGGGGGAGGGTTGTAATATCCCGGACCTTTCGGATCCTTCTTCGTGGGTCCCGGATCTGGGTTTCGAAGCGTCCAGCTCCATTGTGTCCGAAATTTCGTTTCGGACATCTTTCGTGTTCGGATCGGCGCGATCCGGAGTCGTTTCGGAGGCCCGGAGGCGTTCCGCGGCTTTTCCGCGTGTGTTTTCCGATTCCCGGCGTGTGTTTCGGCTTTTCCTTCGGACGCTCGCTGCGGGTTAACTGGGCCGTTCACCCGGGCACGAGTGGTACCGTTGCGATCGGTGCGTTCCGAGGATTCCAGAAATGTATTTTTCTATTTTTCGGTATTTTTCTGAAAATTCGGATTTTCTATAAATCCTAATCCTTTTTCTTTTCTTTTTCCCTTTTCTCTTTCTTCTTCCTCTCCCTCTCTCTCGCGACCGTGAGCCCCCTCTCTCTCCCTCTCTCCCATTCGGACGCGGCGAACCCCTCTCCGGCTACGGACGGCGGCGGGGCGACGGCGCAGACGCGTGGGCGACGGTGAGGCGATCTCGTGGGCGTGCGGCGAGCGTGGGAAGCGTGGGGAGTTCGTGAAGCTTCGAGCATTCTTCGTGATTCGTGATCGATCCGGCGGAGCATTCGCTCCATCGAGGTAGGGTGACGTTCCTTAGCCTCATGCCGTTCTTTTCCGTGATTTATAGGCCGCGGGGAGGCCGAGAGGGGTCATTTGAGCGTTTTTGGGTTTTTCCATGATTTGGGGAGAGCTCGCCCGATCTATGGATTCAATGCATGGATTCGTGTTTTGAGGGCCTAGAATCATGCTAGGGGTCCCCGGGGGTCTTCCCCTTTGTTTTCCCCCTCTCCTATGGAGGTATGGGGGCGTGGTTAGAATTTTTGGGCGTTCTTACCGTTTTCGGCCGCGGACTGAGAACGCGCTATACTCCAGTAGCGCGTTCTTGGAGGTCGCGCTGCCCCGACCGAGCGCGTTCATCGGAGAAGATGAACAGTTTGGCGGTTCGTGTCGCGCTATGGGGCCCTAGCGCGATCATCATTGTCGCGCTAGGAGAACCTAGCGCGATGGTCCCTGTCGCGCTAGGGTTCCCTAGCGCGATGGTCCGTGTCGCGCTATGGGGCCATAGCGCGACAACCCTTGTTGCGCTAGGGGACCCTAGCGCGACATGCCCTGTCGCGCTAGGTGGCCCTAGCGCGATTTGGTTCGTTGTTGGGTGTTCCCCTTGGGCCGTGCGTGCGTCCCGGGCACCCCGTGGAGTTCCGTGACCGTGTCTTTGGTGTCCGGAAGTCCCGTTTGCCTCGGTTAGGCGTTTGACCGTGGGCAATGCGTCTGTTTCTTTTCCGACCGTGGTCACCGTGCGACGGGGCTGGTGCGTGGGGTGATTCCCACACGTTGTCGGATTCGGACGTCGTTTTCCGTTGACTTGAGAGTCTACTCCTTCAGTGACCCTCCACTAGTCGTAGCCTACTAGTACGCGGGTGCTAGTCGCACCAGGGAGTGGTGTACGGGCCGACCTTTCGAGACGGTTTGTGGACCGGTTACCGTTGGGCCCCACGTCTTGCAGCCAGAGTCCGGCTGAGGGGAAAACCGGTCAGAGGGCCAGACCAGGGACGCGCGGTCTGTGTGTGCACACGTGGTTGGGGGCGGTTGGACCCACGTCGACGGGTGTGACCCCAGCTAGTCACTTATTTGTGGTTACTTGTACGGTGTTTGCGCCTCGGGTAGGACCTACCACGTCAGGCGGTTCACCTGCGGTGCGGTGTAAGACGTCAGGGGACGCTACCGGCTGTGCTTCTAGTGGGTGGTACTCCTGTCGAGTACGGAGTGTCAGACTGTCAGTCGTGTGTTTCCGACCTTCGGGTTTTACGGTTCGACCGTTGATTTCGGTCTTCTCGTACCGTGGCACGTGTGTCGGTTTGCGTGCCGTAGGGTCTAGTTCTGTAGAGTACAGGGCTTTCCTTTCCGAGGTGCTTTCCTACCGCTAGAGTAGTGGTTTCTCGTTTTTCGAGGTAGGGTTCGAGTGATCCCTACTGAGTCTTGTTCTGAGACTCATTCCCTGCGTGTTTTCACCGTGTTTCAGGTGAGGCGCCACCTTCGGGGAGCGCGTCAGGAGCGCAGCGTGGTGCGGGTGCCCAGAGGTAGTGCCAGAGGTCAGAGCCGGGGGATGCCCCGTGTAGCTGTACTTTTCTTTCTTGTCACTGTACTAGTCGTGGACTACTGTTGCTGTTGTTGTTATTTTATTGTGGACCATGTAAAATGTTAATTTATTTCCTGCTTAATATTATAACTGTTTAATTTCTGCAATTATTTGTGATACTTGTGTAGTTTCCACACCATCCTTTTAACCCTTCCGAGTCTTCGGACTCGTGGGTGGCGGTACGAGTCTCGGGTTATCGGGCCTTCCCGGTAATCGGATTCTCGGGTCGTTACAAAATGTCTTTCTTAAAAGACAGATCTTCCCAGCATCGGCATGCTGCTATTTCATTTTGCTCTTATGCGCCTTGCTGGCTGCCAGACGTTTCATCACCAATAACAGAATGGTATACAATCTCTTCCTCCTCGGAGGGGTAGTTGTCATATCCTGCCTCGAAGGGGTCTTCATGTGAAAAGAAGGTGGAGACGATGTCCACCTCTGTTTCATAATACTCCTGCAGAGTATAGCCCAGCCCCGGGTGACGGGTGATTTTCTTCAGTTCTTTATTATTGCTGGGAGGACCCCAGAGTTCCTGAAATGCTTTCTTTTGATCAACTGACTGTAACAGAGGCATCTGCATTTTGGAAAACATCTGCATGACCCGTTGTGTAGTGTAATCTAAGCCTGCAATTGGTACCATCTGGCTGGACAATTCTTCGGGGATCCGGCAGTCTTGATCATCCTCACCGGTAGGCTCCCCGGTGTAGAATATTATAGGAGGCTCGCAGAAGTGAGGAACCTCCATGGTCCATAGTGGTAGCACCGTCTGGTATTCCAAGCTCGGAACGGGTTTGGCCAATCCCTGTGGGATTCCGATCTGTGTGAGTTTTTCATTCATTTTCTCATCGGCTTCCCCAGGGTAGATGTCCGGGGGTGCAGCCCGAGCAAAATCCCCGATCTGAGAAATGTGGGAGACTTCGTGTTTCTCCACATAGCCCGGAGGTGGAGGTGGAAGCCAGTCATCTGCCTTTGACACTGTCTTCTTCTGGCCTGCAACGGCCTCTTTCTTCCTTCTCGATTGAGAAATCTCTGTGTAGAATGGAGCATCGAGCATATGGCACTCGAAGACTTCAAAAAGGGTGCAAGTCTGCAAAGACCCTTTCTTCTTTACCATTGTGACAGTACTTGATGCACTGATGCAATGTATATGGTACTATATGGTACTCATGCAGCCAGGGCCGCCCCAGCAAGGCCTTGTATGTGGTATGGAATTTATTACATAGGATTACACTGTAGTGGTGAAGTCCCCCAACGTAAGGTTGAACTCTGCCACCCCAATCGGAGTTTCGCACTTCTGTTTGAAACCCGCTATCCTCATATCTTTCACCTTGGTGAGGTGTAGATCAAAATAGTATTTCTAATAAATCCGATATGGCATAATGTTTACAACAGCCCCTGGGTCTATCAATATCCGGCTCAATGGCTGACAGTTGAGATACCCCCCTCATATATAGGGGTCTGTTGTGATTGGGGTTAGGAACCGGCATATCTTCTTCTGTGAATGTAATAGCTGGCCCCGAGTTGACCTCTGTCAGGAGAGCCTCATATTGAAATGGTGATTGCAGAGCATCAATAATAGCTTGGCGAGCTTCCTCGCTCAAGGAAAGAATTTCCCATATGATGAATCTTGTAGGGAGCTTTTTCAACATCTTCATAATTCTGCTGCCCACATGGACATTAGATAGCCGCATCTCTTCTACCCAGCGGGGCTTCGGAGGTTCATGGGGTGCTTGTGGCATTGACTGCCTATCTCTTGCCTCTTCTTTCCGAGGAGACAACTGAGGGGTTTCCACCGGGGGAGTAGCCTCTGGTGCCGAGGGAAGATCAGTGCCCATTTTGCCTTTCTTCTTGAGCACTGGGACAGGCGGTTGATGGTGCTTGTTGCCCTTATCTGTAGCAATCTGTGCAGGTTTCTTGCCTTCCAGGATAGCCTGAAATTCGACAAATGATGGAGCTTCATCAGTTTAGTTTGTATCTGCATAGATGCTTGTTGGAGGAGGAACTTTCGTGCCTCGGACTTCGGGTTCTGGTAGCTGGTAAGGTTGTTCTCCCTTGAAAATGATATTATGGTTGGCCGGAGGTTGGCGTCCCCATTTTCTCCCAGAACGGGTAGCATGCACTGGGGCTAAAGCCTCGGCCTGATTGGCCTCCAGTGGTGGAGTAGAAGACTCCCCTTCCTCATCCTCGCCTGGCAGGGCAAACAGTATCGACAGAGTGTTACATTGTACTGTCACGGCCTTCTTTTTGCCTTTAGACTTCCTTTTTCTTCGGGATTTCCCTTTGGCAGGCTGGTGCCCCCAGAAGGGTTCAGCTTCAACTTTCTCTTGTTCTTTTTCTACTATCTCTTCGACGGTCAGTCCTTCTAGCTGCTCCCAGAGGACATGATCCTTCACTAGTATCGGCTTAGGCTCGGACTGTTCATATTCATCCAGCTGGTCAATGTACTGCTGCAGGCGCCTCACCTCGGGGCTTTTTTTTTCAGGGGCAGGCGGCGAAGGCTGCTTTCTCCTAGTTGTAAGTAGGTATCCGGATAACTGGCGGTGACTCCGCGGTTAGCCATACCTGCTCTATTGCTGGCAGAGTTTGCTTCAGAGTAACACCCCGGATGGAGGCCCCTGGCGATGTCTGGGCCGAGGGCTTTCTTCTGGCTTTAGTTGGCACTGTTTGTCACCCCTATATGCTCCTTAATTGGGGTAAGGAAGCATGCTTCATATGTGTGCCGAGTGCATTCTTCAGCGGCTTCTTTAGACAACGGCTGGTATAGAGAAATCATATTAGTGGCTAGCCTCAGCACTAGGGGCTCATGGGGTCATGGAGGATCCACTAGGTGCTCCCCTAGTTGTAGCTCACCCTTCTTGATCATGCTTTCCATAACATCCTTGAAGACGTAGCAATCTTCAATAGCATGTCCTAGTACCCTGTGATAAGGACAAAACAGAGGATCATCTTTATTAGCTGCATCATCGGGTCTTTTTGGCTCGGGCAATGTTACTTTGTTGTATTTGTATGCCCATTCGAACAGTGCCCGGGTCTTTTCTTTGGTGAATGAGTATGGCTTCCTCATCTTGTTTCTCAAAGAAACACCTTCTTTCCTCTCTATAGAACCTACTGGTGGAGGGACAGCTGTTGTTTTAGCCTTTTCCTTCTGCTGGTCAAGAGTTTTGAAATCAACAATGTGCGCTTCTGTTGGCACTGATCGCCGCTCTGCAGCTTTTCCTTTCTGGACAATAGGGATATTAGTTGCTGCGGGACGTTTAGACAAAAAGGTTTCAACCTCGGCTACTACATTATTGAGTCGGTCGAATGTCCTGACGTCTGCCCCGATCATCTTTTCAAGCACCTCTCTTCGGAGATTTTGCTTGCATATCTTAGACGGCATCTTCTTGATGGGGAGGTCGCCTGCATCTCATGGCCAAATCTCTCCATCTTTTGATGTAGTTTGATGCAGTCACATCTTGCCTTTGCTTAGTGGAGTACAACTCAGCCACTGTGATTTCTCTTTCTGTAACATGAAATCTTTCACGGAATTTCCGCCGCATATCGGGCCAGTCAGCTATGGACCCGGCCGAGAGGCTAGAGTACTATTCAAAGGCCAACCCTGTGAGGGATGAGCCAAAGAACTTCAACAGATATGCTTCATCAGCAGCCAGGTCTCCCATGACTGTTGTGTAATATGCTATATGTTCCCGGGGAGATTCCTGCCCATTGAACTTTTCAAATTTTGGTGGCTTGCTGATCCCCTGGGGTAATCTTTTCACAGCATACTGTGCAGGGTATGGTACTTTGTAAACATCATAAGTACCAGAGTCACCATCAGCCTTCTCATATAATTTCATCTCAATCATCCTTCCTATCATCAGCTTATTCACCACTGTTGGGTCCACAGGTTTTGGAAAGAAGTTTTCCTGTTGCTGTGTGAACGGGGTCGTCACGACCGTCGCATGCAGACTGGGCTGGACTGCTGGCAGGGTAGACTGCACTTGTGATGCAGAAGGCTGCGCCGTTGCAGGTTGCGGGAGAGGCTGACATGGAGCCTTGCCAGGGTTGGCTTGATAAGAGACAGCGGGGATGACAACCTCTGCTGAGCTGGAAGTCTCCTTTGCTGGCTCGGCATGCTTGGAGATGGGTGTTTGCTCATTCCTCTCATTCAACTGTTTCTTGAGAGAGTCGATCTCTTGTTGATACTTTCTGAACATCATCTGGATCATCGGATCCAGGGTTGAGGGGATGTGTATATCTCCCGAAGTTCCTTCAGCTGGGTCCATATCAGAAATGTCTTCTTCTTCAGAGGTTACAACATTTACCACCATAGTAGCGACCCGTGATGCTTCATCAATAGTCATAGACATCTCTTCATCGGCAGCCATAATCTTATCCCTAGCTGCTTGACTTCGTCTTGTGATCATGCCAGGCCTTTGGGCTGATTCGGCTAGCTCCTTAGGTTGGCAAGGCAGCGCACCATATCTTCCGGCAACACCGGCCATATTACAAGCAAAGATCTGCATTCTCCCTCTCTACCTTTGGATTCTTCTTCTTGTTTGACTGGGGTAAGTCAGCCGGTCAAACACTGAAATTCTCTTCTTTTCTTCCTCCCTCTGCGGGACATCATTCGAACATCTGGCCCTTCGGCCGTCTTCAAACTCATTGGAGCCCCCAGCATGAGACTCATTGCATCATCTTCACATTTTTATCCTCCTCTTCTTCTTCGGCGCCCGTGGCGCAGAGCAATCTTTATTGCCCAAAGGATGAGTTCCCGAGGCAATGGAAGTAGTCCTGGACTACCCTGTTTATCTATTCTTGGTTGTGCCTCTGGGGATCGGCTTGGGGCAGCAACCTTTCTTGAGTCTTCGGCTGGTGGGCCAACCTTTCAACTTGAGTAGTCAAATAATTTCTTCCGGAGTACCGGAATACATCAGCCTGCCTGGCACAGGCCCTTGGCCTGTATGGAGCAGCAACGGGGGTAATTTCCCCCTCTTTCTTCCTCATCTTTCATCTAAAATCTTTCGTCCCTTCTCTCGGGGTGAATGACAACAATATCTTGCTCCTTCTTCTCCCAGTCGGCCTTTCTGGTGCCCAACACCTTGAACCTGTTGTTGGTGCGGACCGATGGGGTGACCCTGTCAGGCCGTGCATCTATGGGGCGGCCGTTGAGGTTCACCCTCATATTCCCGACCATCATAGTCTTTCCCGAGGCCGAAAGGCGACCTCCAGTTGCAGCAAACCGGCTTCTCCGGTTGTTTCTTCCTCCCTTACCAACAGTGGCAAGGGCAGTAGTCTTTTTCTCCAGGTGATGGACAAGGCAAGAAACGACGGTAGGAGCAACCATCGTCTTCTCCTCTTCAGCTCTTGGTGCCACCGTGGCCTTTACCGTGGCGGTGTTTCTCGCTTCATTGTCGACTTGCAGCAGGTCGACGAACACTAGGCCCAAGTAGTTGGGCAGACCCACCGCCGGAGGCATGGATCCGAACTCCATCGGTACCGCCAGGTACCCTCTGTGGATGTGGCCATCAACCACTTGCTGGCCGAAGTGAACATCGGTTAGTCTAGTCTCCATTGAGGTTCATATGGATAAACTTTACACACAATTATAATTTTGAGAGAGGCCGCCGGGTCCCTTATTTTGGCGTAAAGATAAAGGGAGACTAGGTCCCACCGGGCGTGCCAGACTTGTGGACGCGCTTTTCGTTTGATTTTATTCTTTTATTTCTATTGTTTATTTATTGGCATGCCAGTCACATATGTGACGATTTCATTGTGCGCTCGATCTGACTTCTAATCAGTCGATTGTGAGTGATCGTGTCTGGACCAAAAGTCCGTCATACCATAAAGGTTATGACGTTAATTACGTCCTCCCTAAGAAGGACAACCCTTGATTAAACGCCAAAGTAAGAGGAGACCGGTGGCAAAAGCCCAAATGAGAGCATGCTAATTTATCTGCAAGACATTGAGTAGACCGGATAAACCGAGGGTATATCAGGTGCGGAGCAAATCCGGCAGCATATCCCCATTATCTTGGACTATGCCATGTGGGAATAGACCATCATCCACGGGATGCCGGGATGAAGGCCGAAAGAGAAGGGCACTAGGCCCGGGAACACTGTTTGCATTCGTAGCACCGGTTGATATTCCCTTGGAAACCATCGGAGCACATGCAGTGGCAGAGCTCCTTAGGTTCATAAGGTTACAAATAGATCTGATTCGAGATGAGGTAATGTAGGGGAGGTCATTCCCCGTTGATTTATTTCCTAGGGTGTGCATGATGACCTCTGGACATCCCTCAGACGAGTACAGTGGGGTGGTCGGGAGGTGGACTGAGGTGGAGAGGAGGCTCTCAGCGCGGTCAATATGAGTGTAGAAGGGCTTCTCGGTGCGGAGGTAGGAGGTTCTCGGCACGCCTTGGCTGGGTGGCTTCTCGGCGCGCCTTTTAGCATATTCTCAGCGCAGATGGAGTGGTGGTGGCTTCTCGGCGCGGAGGTAGGAGGTTCTCGGCGCGCCTGGGTTAAAAGGGCTTCTCGGCACAGCTGGAGTGGGGGTTGCCGGCGCGCCAGGTTCTCGACGCGCAAAGTGCCGCGCCGGGAACTATTCACCGCGCCGGGAAGGTTTCGCGCCGGGAAGGATTTCATGATTTTCAGGGTTTCTACGGAGGTCTGTTCTAAGGGTTTTAGAGTTCAGATTCTGATCGGGGTAGGATTTAGGACACAAATGGGGGGCTGAGCCAAGGGCTTTGCTGGAGCAATACCAAGGAATCACAAGAAGGTAGGGTATATGGAGGGATCGAGATCATCACCCGTTTAAAACTCTCGGGAGATATGTTTTTCCTGTCGCCAGCCGTCCGGGGAAATCAAGAGATGACTATCTCTGGTTCCCGGGGCGACCTTGATGGCTTGGAAAAAGAGAACGAAATGAAAGATAAGAAAACTTCATGGCGTAGGTATCACTGAAGGGTAGAGGGGGGCAAAGTCCAATAATCCATGGGAGTGAAGGATTGGGACTCTTCCTTCATCGTTCCTCCAGGGAAAACGATCGGAGCGTAGAAACCCGAAGCATCAAAACGACCATACAATACATTGAGTAGCATTCACTCGAAAAAGACAGAGAAGGAGAGATTCCATTATTTCACATTCAACCGAGCCACAATAGCACTATATCTCATCATCTCATTTCATCGTTTACATCATTTACAAGAAAAGCGGGACGAAAGAAAGAAAAGCACAGAAACTATAATATCTCCCTGATAACAGAAGGACTCGAATGCCTTAAACATAAACAGGGATACATATAAGAAATTAGAAGAAAACGGGGGAGGGCGGAGCATTGACTCCTCTCCCTCCCCCTCTGCCCACCTATGAGCTTCCTCCTAGGGACACTCTCTTCTCTTCCCACAATCTCTTCTCTGGCCTCTCTTCTCTCTTTTTTTTTGTTCTCTCTTTTCTGCTTCTTCTTCTATTACCGCTTCTCTTCTGTTGTTATTTTTTTTCTCTGAGAGAAAAGGGGGTTTTATACCTCTTTTTAGATGCCTTCTCGGCGGGCATATTTTGGCGCGCCTTACACACCTTCCCGGCGCGCCTTGGTCGAACGCGGAGACTTCCCGGCACGCAAGAGTCCAGCTTCCCGGCGCCACACTTATGGGTTTTGGGCTTTGGTGAGGAGATCCCGGCGCCACACTTATGGGCCCATTTAGGGCTTTTAACGTTTTAATTCCTCTTATCAACAGGCTTAAGCTGTCAAAGTTGTCCAACCTGAAAAGTCTTTTCATTTGTTAACCCTTCTGAGTCTGTCAGAACAGGCGAAGGCCTCTTCGTTGGTGAGTTGGTATAGTTTCATCAGAACATTTCTAGAAGTTTTCATCAGTCAATAGACTGCAGTTTTCATCAGTACTGTCATCTGGGTGATGACAACACCGGACATCAGCTTGGTCGGAGAAGGATTCGGCCGGGCGTATAGCTTTGGTGACGGCTCTTCTTTAGTTCTGACTCTGCAGAAGTTACAAAGGTCTTTATTACCGGTTCTGTTCTCATCTTGGACTCAGCTCATATTTCATCTGTCAACACGCCCCCACAAGAATGGTGCGACAGCTATGGCGATATTCCCTCCGGATACGACTACCACCACGAGGTTATCAAGTGCACTCTCGAGAACCTTACAAGCATAAGAAACCTATACCTCTTCGTAGCAAAAAGTGCAGAAAGTTGAAGAGCATGCACCGAACACCGCAGAGAGAGGGCCGCTAGAGAGCAAAAGATCGGGACGACGTCTGTGCGCACGTACAGCGGTGAGGACGTTCCACGGATGTGCATAGCGAGCGGCGAAAGCACGGCGAGGAGAACGAGAGAGAGCCGCGGTCGCAACAGGGAGACGGGAGAGAGAGCGCCAGTACGCGAGCAATTCCTCGAGGAAGTGCAAAAATGGCATAGTTAGGGTTAAAATGTGATTAGGAGAATCTTAATCACCACTTTATGTGCCCACGCACGCAATGGTTTTCCTCCAAAGCGTCGGTTCGGAGACCCACGTGCCTCTTTCTCTCCAAGAGTGGGTAAAAAGATAAAAAAGGAAATCCAAAAAAGGTGCCACTACAAGTCGGCTGGACTCGCGTCATCACACGTGCGCGTGCCCGCCCTGCCCGGCCCGACGCGTACGTGTGATAGGATCTAACATAATCCCACTATTATCTATAATACATAGTCCACGGGACCCTTAGAGTCATAAGATCCCCTCACCTCTGTGTGCTTTCCAATGCGGGACTAAAGTCCCCATACAAAACACAACACTTGAGGTAGCACCCTTTAGAAAATATTTGAGTTTCTCTTTCTTAAATGTGCTCCCAAACTTCTTCAACCCAACATAAACATGGGCTATTTTTTAAGTGAACCCCGAGAAACCATCCTGTTGATGAAGTTGATCAGACCAATGGGATGGATGGGGTGTAGAACACCTCACCCTTACTGCACCTAAAGCAAGTATTATAGGGCGTTTGGTTGCTCTTTTTTCCTTCTTTTTTCTCTTAAATTTAAAAATAGGAATAGGTAACCCACTTAGACGTGTTTGGTAACCTCTCCCCTAATTTTTAGGATAAAAATTCACCCTTTAAAAAGTTCCCTCAAAATAAAAACTAATGTCGACCAATTTTTATTTTAAAAGAAGATCCCACGACTCTCCCCTCCCTCTTCTCGGTGCTCCCCTCCCCCCATTTCTCTCCCTTTCCCGGTGCACCCCGTCAACCATCCCGGCGCTCCCTCCTCTCCTCGACGCTCTCTCTCCTCTCCCTTGCGTCCGACGGTGCACCGCGGCGGGAGATGGTTGGCCGCTGCTCACTGTGCAGGCGACCACGTTAGACTATGGCAGGGTGACGGTCAGATCACGGTGAGAGGCCGGGAGTTAGCGGGGGTAGGCGCATGCGGGCTAGCGTGGCGGCCTCGTGCGGCAGCGCTACCGGTAATGGAGAGGGCAGTGCAGCCAGGTTGACCTCATCTATTCCTTTATTTCCTTTCCATTTCCCTAAAGTTTCTTCCGGAGCACTGTACATCTTCTCCCCACACCTCCCGTTCTGTTCTTCCGTCTTCACGTGTCTGTGCCCTCGGCGAGGCCAGCTGTAGCCGCCACTCCCAGTCGCCACCGCGAACCTGCCCGGCGCCGCAGGCTATGCACCTCGCCAGCCAACCCCCCGTCGGCGCCGCTGTCGTCGTCGTTCTCGGCGGCCTCTCTGTTGCGCTGCCTCTGCAGTTCCGGCTTGCCACCGCCGCTGCCCCTCTGCCCCGCAGGCGCTGCCACCGGCTTGCCACTGCTGCTGGCCCCTCTACCGCCCCCAGGTAACCTGCAGTCGCCCCACCTCGCAACGACTCGGCACCACCTGCACCGGTCACCTGTGGCTCCTCTGCGAGGCTAGTTCCACCGCCGCCGCCGCCTGCGAACGGCCATGGTCCAGCCCTCCCACTGCCACCCCGGGCGCCCGCCACGGTTGGCGCCGTCCCGGCCAGCCGTTGTCGTGGCCGTCCACGGTGGCCCTGCCGTGCGCAGTTGCCTTGCCTCTGTTGCAACCCGCCGACGCCGCCATTCACCACCGCCGCTGGTTGCGAGGATGGCACTTCTCCTCTCCTCGGCGCCCTCTCCACTTGTCCCCCCCTCTCGGCTATCTCTCTCCTGCTAACCCCTTCTCACCTCTCGCACACTCCTCCTCCGACCAAACAATTATACGTAAATTTTAAAAATTATATCAATTTTATCAAACAGGTTAACAATTATTTACGTCATTTTTTTAAAATAAGTTAAAAATTAAAATAGAGTAATTTTATAGAGTGAAATCACTTAAAAAATAAAAATGCTCTCAAACACCCCGTTACTCTCGGGAAAAGTGGAGTTTTAGCATTTCATCCTAAAGCAACTTATGACTTAGGGAAATGGTATCACTTTATGAGTGATAAGTGATGCTACCCTCCCTTCCTACGCTGCAACCAAAAGAAACCCTCTCTTATTACACTCGTTCTGCCGGAGTTTTTCATTTTTTTTAAATATGTTGACATCAAGATATACGTAAATTACATGTTCATATCAGTTGCATCAGAGTTAGTCTTATTTTCTAAAATTAAACAACAGTAATATTTATATATATCTAATCAATTTTTTTAAAAAATTTAAATTATTTAATCTTGATGTGAGTTTGTACAGACCCCAAAGTTAACATATATTTTTAAAACAAAATTATAAAATCCACACGTGCCGCAGCGGCGGCAAGTTTTTCACTTTTACTCCATGAGAAATAGCCACGGCGCATCTGCCCGCGCTTCTATTCAACTCAAAGAATCACTACATTGAGGCGCGGTGCACCATATAAAGATAGAAATCACCCCCACGCCATTTTTACTGCTTACAGTCACGGGGTAATCATCGCATCTCGTTTCTTGTAGAAGACCGGGCTGTCGGCGCCCCGGCTGAGAGGGATCTCGTCTCCAGGAAGCCATCGGGACGAACTGACCAGTTTACGGCGCCGGATAAAACCCTGCCGAAGAAAGTAGTTCCCCGCTGCGCAGAAATTTCCAATCCGTCCCCTTCCCTCACCCAAACCCTACGATCGTCTCCGACCATGCTCGGGGTGCAGGAGTCGAAGGCGCTGCTCTCCCTGCTCAGCGCCGAGCAGCGGCTGCTCGACGAGATCTCGGCGGATTTCACCGTCCAGTTTCCCCGGGACGCCCGATTCAGGGCCTGCTGCTCTCTCGCCCTACTGCTAGAGGTAAGCCATAGTGCTCTGCTTTCTTCTCGTCCGGTCTAGGGTTCCTGCGGGGTCGTCCGGCAGGGGGGGAGCGGTTCCTCCTACGGAAGGTTCTTGGCTCTTTAGGGTTTTAGGTTTCCGTGTCGGATTGCGATGTAATCGTGGCTGGCGTGGCTCGAATCGATGTGTTTAGTTTCTCCGGGGAGGAGCTGTGTGGAGCAGTTGAACATTTTGCTGGTTCGGCGGCATGTTTTGTTTTTAGGTTTATTGGGACGGGCGATTGTTTTGGTCGCGAAACACTGTGTTGGAGGATCTGGACCCTCAAGATTGATCGTTTAGTAGTTATGTTTTCAACTGGAAGTTGGCGAGCCACTTCTCAAAAAAAAGAAGAGAAAAGGATGTTGGCGAGCCATAATTCATGTGAGTGACAGGAAGTGGCGAAGCCCTAATTTATTATTATGGAAAGCAGCAAACAAGTACAGGATATAGAAGAGCGATGCCTTCGCTCAATGACTACACAAAGAGCGTCTCTGCTCCGTGAAGGTCATAGATCAAACGATCCACGAAGTTAAACCACATCACATGATTCAAGTTGCAAGGGTTTTCTATGCACCGACATTCTGTGTTGGAACTAATTCCTTTGGGTCTCTCATTTTTGCTGATACTTGCCAATGTTCCAGCAGCCCAAACATCCCCTTTAGGATCTCATAAGAAAAATGGTAATTGTCTCTAAATAGCTCCCTACTTCTTTTCCCCCAATATATTCAGGGGACAACTGGCAGTTCAGCAATGGTACTATCTTTTGGGATGCCAATTCCCAGGAAGTACTCTTTATATGCTTCACGCAACTCCAAGAGAACCAACTTGGCAAGTAGGCATTGGCAATTATCCGTCTAAAATTCGAACCGAATTCGTATTCGTTTAATCGGATAATTATCCGAATTAAATATCCGACGGATAATTTAATCGGATATCGGATATCCGATTATTAATCGGATATCCGATTATTAATCGGATACGAATTCGGATATTGAGATATCCGTGTCGGATATTATCCGACCGAATATAAATATGAGTTTTTTTGATATTATGGATGAATCACTTTAGGTTGGCTTAGATTTTTCAGTTAATAATCATATTTTATATTTATTAGATTTTTAAATTCATTATATATATTTATATATTTAAAAACTAAAAAATTATGAACATATAACATATTTTTATACCTAATCGGATAGTCGGATATATCCGAATCCGGATGGTATTCGACTATTCGATTACACCTAATTGGATAGTCGGATATATCCGAATCCGGATAATATCCGTCGAACTCGGATTCGGATAGTGACAAAAATACACCCTAATAGAATGTGTTGGATTCGGATATCCGACCGATTATAATCGGATACGAATTTGGATATCAGACTATCCGCTCCGTTTACAGGTCTATTGGCAAGGAATGATACTAGTTCTTGGTATGCCAACTCCTAGTAGTTTTTTTCCTATATGCTTCATGTAGCTATATCTTTTTATGCAGTGCGAAATCAACGTGGACAGACTTGCAGCTAGGCCTAGCAACCCGTTTAAAATTCGAACCGAATTCGAATTTGTATTCGTTTGATCGAATAATTATTTGAATAAAGTATCATACGGATAATTTAATCAGATATCGGATAATCCGATTATTGAATTCGGATACTAGGATATTCATGTTGGATATTATCCGACCGAATATGAACCCTTAGATGAATGTCTAAGGATACACATATTCTATATATAATTAACTCAAATCTTAATATGTTGTTTGGTTGTTCTTTTTTACTTCTTTTTTGTCTCAAAATATAATTTAGAAATGAGAACTCCACTTACACTCATTTGGTAAGTCCTCTTCTATTTTTTAGGATGAAGTCTATTTTTTGATAATATCTTCCAAAATAAAAATAACTTCCATCCTTTTTTTTTTGAGAAAACAACCTACGATGCTCTTGCACGGCTCACATGACTCATCTCTAAATAGACCTGGCAATTATCCATTTAAAATTTGAACCGAATTTGAATTCGTATTAATCGGATAATTATCCGAATAAAGTATCTGATGGATAATTTAATCGGATATCGGATAGTTTGATTATTAATCGGATACAAATTCGGATATCATATTATCCTCTCCGTATCCGATCCGTTGACAGGTCTACTTGCAGCTAGGTCAGAGAAGATGTATATCTCCATGTTTGCTATTTGTATTTGTAGGTGCATGCCTTTATTTAATATTTTGGCCAATAGTCACTTGATGTACTTCTCTATTTTATTAATAAATTCTGCCATTGGATAGATCGTTGGTATCTGCTGATACATCTTGGTTACCTTTTATGATTTAAAAATAATTTAGGATCTCGATTATTATTGAATATACCAATCTGGTATGTCCAGATGGTAGCCATTTTTGGTGTATTTGAATCTGATCTTTTAAAAAGGTTTTCTGTTCGCATCAGGTTGATTCTGATTACCATTACTGTTTGCTGGATGTAACTCTTGTCTGTGTTTTGAAGGATGGCAGGATGTTCTCATGTGACTGTCAGTTTTTTGCATTGTCTTGTTCTTCTTATTTTTTCATCTTTTCCTCTTTATCTTTTGCATATTACAAGAAATTTCTGTGTTCAGGATAAGAAGATGCTCAAGCCCAGTCAGCGTCTGGTTGCCTTTGCTATTCTGTGTCAAGCTTACTTCTCTCAACCGCCATCTTCAAATCCATTTATTTCTTTTGTTATAGATGTAAGCGCTATCATTTATCTGAAGCTTTCTCATATTGGTCTACAAGAATTGCAGACACTATGGTTACCTAGCTCACTCAACTTGCAGAGTTAAAATATGCCTCCATGGAAGAACGCTAAAGGTTGCACATTTCTTTTTTTTGAAAGTAGTACCACTGTTTGTATAAAATGAAAAAGTGGGTATACGAGTGTAGTAAAAAACTCTAAAAAATAGACCTTGTACAAAAGACCTCATCAAGGCGGTGTGTGACAAGCTAACCCCTAACAAAACAAAAAGAGGGGAGTTGAAGGCATTGATGTTACAAAGTAATTCTACCCATTTCCTCACTCTAGTACAAACAAAAGAAAGGCTGCACATTTCGTAGATTGTTTTGGAGAGAGAAGCTCTAGGTATTCCGGGGGGGTGCGAGCTGATAATGCGGCGGGGAGGGACCCCGGCGAGGGTTGGCGGCGGGTACAGGGCTGTGCAGCGGAGATGCTTGCGGTGCAGAGCTCTTGGTCATCTTTGCAAGGAATGCTCTGACCCGGCTGCGGGGTTTAAGGGGGGGCGTAGGGGATAGGAGACAGGGGCCCCGATGGTCGTACACAAACATCGTCCGAGGTGATTAGGCGGGCGGTGCTGCAGGGGATACGGGTAGGGGATGCATCGATGCGGCTCCCCTCCCGATAGACATCTTGCAAGCTCAATTGGACTGGGCGAGGAGGTGTGTCTGGGTTTGGCCCGTGGAGGGCAAGGTGTCGAGGGCAGTGTCGGAGGTGGTGGTCCAACGCATGCTTGGGAAAGGTGTCGGGGGGGGATCGATCATGAGAATGTAGAGGGGAGGCCTTCTGGCGGTCGCTCCCACCGCGGTGGAGGCCGATGAGCTTGTAAAGACCGGGTTCATCCTTGCCGATGGTTCTCTGCTGAAGATGGAGCGGTGAGGCCTCTTTCGAGGGACTCACCTGGAACCTGTTGGCTTCTGGGTGATCCTGCGCCTGGTCGGTGTTCCCATGCTCTTCTGCGACGAGCTCGAAGTGGCTCAGTTGGCCTGGAAGTTTGGGAGGGTTGTCCCGGGCACAGTGAGGGTCTTAGCGATGGCCAATGTGAACGTTTTGGAGGTGGGAATCGTCGTGAGCTATCTGAAGTCCATTCCAGCGGTCATCGTGGCGGATGTCGGCGACCATTGCCTGCTGATTCGGGCGACTATGCGGCCGGCGGTGAATCGCAGGGTTCCGGTGAGGCTCGAGGTGGAAGAAGGGTACGACCCTTTAACTTTCAAATTTCAAAATTGTGGGTTTGGTGGCGGGTTGGGTCCTGGGCCGTTGATTGGGCTGATGGGTCCAGAGTAGATGGGTGGTAGTCTGGGTCCGGATCCGACCCGTGACTTACCCATATCCGAAGCGGTTAGCGATAACGGTTCTATGAGACGTGATTCTTTTCCCCCTTCTTCGCTTGACTTCCGCCCCTCGTGTTGGCAATGCTCCAGCTGCCTCTCTCGGGAATAGGCGACGCTCCGACGGAGGCTATCCAGGTGCGGGTGCTACGGCTGCATCTCCGACGGTTGTGGCTGCGTCAAATGGCCCTCTCTCAATGTCTAGGGCTCTGTTGTTCCTCCTAGAAGGAGCTTCGTCTTGGTAGGAGGGGTCGACGTCTGTGACAGGCAGCCGCTGGGCAATCTGCCATAGGGATGGTGCTCATTCGGCCGGGCGGTGCTATGTCCCAGGCCCTCTTGTTGGGATTAGTGTCTGTCCCGCCGTCTCCCCCATTAGACTTGCAAGCCATTAATTCCCAGTAAGGGGGCCAAGCTGAAATAAGGGGCCGGAGGTGGAGTAGTAGCTTCTTTGTTCTTTGGTGCCAGTGATTCTTGATGATGCCAGAGCTACTTCAGGCCTATAGACGCCTTATTATTGGGACATTGGGCCTAGCATAGGGGGAACCTGTCCAGGGTTCTGCAGATCTGGAGGTAGAGGAGGAGGTTCTTTCTGAGGGTGAGGAAGCTCTTCCGGTATTACTGGGGGGGCCTATGGCTTCTTTGCTTACTGTAGGAGAGGAGCTGAAGGGGAGGAATCGCCTGAGTAGAGAGGAAGTGAGGGAGATGGTGGGGGTGATAGAGAAAATGATGAAGGAGCAAGTGAGGGAGTTGGCTGACAAGGTAGACATCTTTTTTGAAGCGGGGGTTGACAAAGATGTGAAAGGGGCATTCACGAAAATCAGTAAGAGGTGGTGTGCTTCTATTTTGTAGGAGGAGAGGGCTCAACAAAGAGGAGTGAGAGAGAGAGAAGGTGAAGAGGAGGTAAGGAGTATCCCTTTGTCCTCATGGGGATTGTATCATGGAATGTGAGGGGACTAGGGGGTGTAGAGAAGAGGAGGGCGGTCGAGGAGCTGATCAGAAGATGCAAGATTAATATCTTTTGTATCTAAGGGATCAAGTGTGATGGGGATGGTGTGTCCCTCATGAGAGAGTTAGGGGGTGCTAGACTTACCATGGGTATTGTGTCCCCAGTGGAGGGCAGTTCTGGGGGGATTATGATCATCTGAAATCCCTATGAGGTTGATGAGGTGGTTCTTGACAGGCATGTGAGTAGGTGGGTTATACCCCTTCATTTCACTAATGTGAGGGATGGCTTCTCGTGGGACTTCTTCGGGATGTATGGTCCACAAAGTAGGGAAGAGAAGCAGCTATTGTGGGAGGAGTTAGGCAGCCTTCACCTTTCCTCGGGCAGGCAGTGGTGTGTTGGCGGGGTCTTTAATGTGGTGGCTGTCCCTTGGGAGAGGTCGGGGGAGAGTGCTTATACACGAGACATGGAAGACTTCACTGCGGTCATTAAGGAGGCGGCCTTGGTGGACATCGGCATGGCACATGGTCATTTCGCCTCGTCCAACATGAGAGCTAATGTTTCATGCTCGACAGATTTTTGGTTTCTGTTGATTGGGAGGATCACTACCCTCATGTGCAGTTGCTTCCGTTGGCTAGATCTATGTCGGACCGCAAACCAATCCTTTTAGGGTGACTTTGATAACAAGTTAGTATAAGTTAACTTGGGTAGGCTCGGGTGGGTTATTCCTTAAATTTTCAGATTTTTGATTTGGTAATTTACTCTAACCGGGGTCGGGTAGGGTATTCCATGTAAGATGGTCGAATGAGTTAACCTCCTAATAATGGTCTTAACCCTAACCGTCTCTGGGTACGATAATCTTGCTACCAAACTCGGTTAAGGGTGGATAGACGGAATAACTCACCCTAACCGGTCCTTGTTCAGTTATCAAAGTCGTCCTTAAAGATCAATTAAGTGCAGGATAGGAGGTTCACCTTCAGGCTTGAGAAGTTTTGGTTCAGGGAGGTCGACTTCATGGACACAGTTAGGGGAGCATGGTATTCACAAGTTGATGGCAGATCTGTTATGGCTACTCTGGTTTTGAAATTGAGGCATACTACTCAGGTTCTCAAAACCTGGGGGGTTGACAAGACCTTCCTGGGAAGGGCTGCTAATGACAGAATTCTTCAGCAGATTGAGGGCCTGGACAGCTTGGAGGAGGCATGACTTTTGAATGTAGAGGATGGGAGCTTCTTGGACTTTTTGAGGTGTCTACTGGAGGCAGCGATCGAGAGATAGATGAATCAAAGAGGGAGACAGGAACACTGTTTACTTTCAGCACATCACTACAGGGAGGAGGAGAGTTAATATCATTACTTGTATCAGGCTGGATGAGCTCTCTACTTTTTTAGAGGAGCAGATCAGGGGACTGGCGAGGGACTACTATGCCAAACTATTTTCTGAGGAGGATCATTTTAGGCTGAGCATTGTTGATGTTCTACGTCTCCATCTTTCTCCTGAGGAGAGGGACGACATCTCTCAGTGCTTTTCAGAGGAGGAGATTTGTCGGTCAACCTTTTCTCTTACAGGGGACAGAGCTTTAGGTCCGAATGGTTTTCTTTTAGCCTTCTTCTAATGGTGTTGGGCTGTCATCAAATCTGACTTTATGATAACGGTTAGGGAGTTTCAAGAGGGGAGACCCCACTTGAGAGGTATTAATAAAACTCTCCTTGTCCTCATTCCTAAAAACTTGGAGCCCAAGATTTTTTGGGACTTTAGACCCATCAGTTTGTTGAATGACACCTATAAGATCATCATCAAGTTGTTAGCAGGGAGATTGAATAGAGTTATGGATAGGATGGCAAGCTCCAAGCAACCTTCATTAGGGGGGAGACATATTCTGGATAAGTTCTTGGTGGCTCATATGTGTTTGTTTGTCATGAAGACTCAGAGGAAGAAATGGGTTGTCTTGAAGTTGGATTTTGAGAAGGCTTATGATAGTGTCAACTGGCTATGTTTGTTTGGTGTGTTGGAGAAGATGGGTTTTTGGGAAAAATAGATTGGTTAGATCTGGGTTTGTATTTTATCTGCATCTTTTGTTGTTATGGTCAACGGGACGCCGACTTCTTTCTTCCACAGTGTCAGGGGGTTTCGACAGGGAGATCCTATGTCTTCTCTTCTCCTTGTGCTTGTGGTTCATTTCCTTAGTAGGGTGTGGCATTTTTTTTAGTAGGGTGTCGCAGAGAGCAGAGGTTGTAGATCTGATCAGGGGTTTCCTGGCCGAGGACGAATCACAACTTTATGTGATTAGAGTGTTGCTGGAATTGCTGGAGGAGACCACTAGATTGAAGGTTAATTTCAATAAGAGTATGCTTGTTGGGGTTAACATGGAGGACATTGCTATCCTTGAGGCAGTGCGCATTTTGGGATGTCAGACAAGAGTTTTCCCCATCTCTTACCTGTGACTCCCACTGACACTAGGTGCTCTTCATTGTGTTGATTGGCTCTCTATTATTCAAAGGTATGAGTCTAGACTGGCTGATTAGAAGACTAGACTGCTTTCTTATGGGGGCAAGTTAATACTGTGCAGATCTATTTTGGATAGTCTACTTGTCTATTTTCTCTCTGTGTTCCGAATCCCGAAGACAGTGGTAAAAAAAATTGAGTCTATTCAAGGGAGATTCTTCTGGCATAGGAGTGGGGGGAGATGTAGAGATTGGCATGACATCAGATGAGAGAGGGTGGTTATTAGTAACGAGCATGAGGGGCAGTGGATCAAGATTGTTGGGGACTTCAATTTGACTCTTTTGTGCAAGTGGCTGTGGAGGCTGGGAGCATGGGATGAAGATCTTGGGGCGCAACATATTAGGCAGAGGTATTATGGCAGGAGGAGAGTTTGGGATATGGACTCACATGTTCGGTCTCAGGCTTCTTCCATTTGGCGAGACATTATGACTTGTAGGGATATTATCTCCTTCGGTGTTCGGGTCCAACTAGGGAAATGCAATAGATGCCTTTTCTGGAAGGACAGATGGTGCGATGACTTCACTTTGGAGGCATCTTTCCCCAGTCTCTTTGCTATCTCTGTTGACCCTCTGGGGTAGGTTGATTGGCCTTTCGACCCCCCAACTTTTTGGGGGCACCTGGGTGCTGACTTTCAGGAGGGACCTCGGGATCGCTAAGATGGAGCTGCTTCAAGACCTCTTACTTCTCCTCGTCTTCGCCCTGCACTCCCATAGGGAGGATGCGTGGTCTTGGAGGTTGGACAGGGAAGGGTCCTTCTTTGTGAAGTCTGCCTACACTTTTATCTCTGATGGAGGGGTGCACCATAGCTTTGCCCCATAGATCTGGAGGCCGAGGAGTCTGCTGAAAGTGAAGCTCTTTACTTGGAAGATTTCTCATGGGAGACTTCCCACTCGAGACAGGCTGCTTCTGTTTGTTCTGGGTATACAGTCGACTTGTTGCTTGTGCGGTTGGAGGACGAGACCCTCGACCACCAATTTGTAGGGTGCTCCTATTCGTGAGAGGTTTGGGATGGAGGGGTTGGCTACGAGAGCCCATTGTGCACTTGGCCGTCAGAGAGAGATGCAGCACTTCATCGGGTCTTGGGGCAGGAGGTGGCCCCTCAGAGGAGACGTGATCGTGTGGTGGTTGATCTTGCATGTCACTCTTTGGTCTTTGTGAGGTGAAAGGAACAATAAGAACTTCAGAAGGGAGGCTAGAGCGGAGGACTCTCTTGTATATTTCATTTGTCATAAAGTGAGAGAATGAGTGGAGTTACTTTGTAATGCTAATTTTCTCAACTCTCCTCTTTTTGTTTTGTTGGGGGAGTAGTGTGGTCCGCATTGGCTTGGTGTGACCTTTTGTGTAGGTATTTTTTGAGAGCTTATTGGCCATACTTGTACATCCTTTTTTTTATTTAATACAATTGTGATACTACCCTCTTTCAAAAAAGGTTGCAATTTTCTTGTAGTAATTTCAAAGCCTCATTTCCTTTTCAATATCTGAGGAAACTACAAAAATGCTTTGATGACGGCGTTTTGCATTTGATAATATTAGCAAACGGGTATATATGACTAATTAGCACAGTTTTATCATTTCAAAAAATCTTATTAATGAAAATGCATAGATCTTTTTCCTGGACTAGATTCGCCAATGCAAAAATTTGACAAGAATTTTATGTTGATGGGTTGCTACAGAAGTGTGAACGCTTGCTGGTTTCGACTAGGAAAGTGGACTTCTATTTAAATGGTCATGGGAAACAAGCATGAAAATTTTAGTAACTTAAGATATCTATCAGGCCAACATTCAATTAATGAAAATTGGTTTCAGATTTTTATGTGAAGACCGTGAAAAAGCAGTTCCAGTACAAACAACGAGTATAATGTTTATATATATATTGAAGAAGATTTAAATCCAAGGGGTACTAAGCAATATAAATTCGTCAATTCACTGTGAGAAGTGCTTTAATTTTTGCAATTGCCTTAAAACAATCCATCTTTCGCATTTTTTTTAATTAAACAAAAAAATCTGGTTACCATTAGTATGTAATCACAAAACTGGATATTTATCAAATTTCAAATAGCAGGAAATTTGTCTATTTTGTTGAATTGTGTTAAAATAAGGAAAGACCTGTCCGTGGTTGAGATTTTTCTTATCCATAAATTTCTTGATGTCTAACAGGCAGCGTGTGATGAAGCAGCTGATAAACATGAAAGGGCATTTATTCTTGCCATTTTGGGATCTATCAGCACCAGTAACAGTAAAGAGGTGGTTAATTTATATTTTTTTAAGCTGTACTCCATTTAGTTTTCCATGAGAGCAACTGATATCATTAGACTTATTGAAGATCATGATCCCATTTTCATGGAGAGTTAAGAATTTGATGCAACATTTTAAAGGGACCTATGTAGTCTGAGGCACGAGGTGGCCAAGGCGACCAAGGGGTCACCTCAGTCTCAAATGCCTAGGCGGTGGCCTAGGCATTTAAGGTGACATTTATTAAAATAATATATAAAATTCATATGTATATATATATATATATATACATCTCACAAAAATACATACTTAAAACCAATATACTTCCTAAATCCATTCCTATGTGTCAAATTATTGTATAACTCACTAAATTTATGAAAAATATAACAAACAAAATTGCAACTATCAAATTCACACTCATACATGGAAATATATAAAACAAGAATAACAAGTGTGAGTGTGTGTGAGTGAGTGACATAGGGAGGGAGAGTGTGTGTGGGGGGGGGGGGAAGAGAGAGAGAGAGAGAGAGAGAGAGAGAGAGAGCCCCTCTCTTTGTGTGTGTGTGTAAGAGAGAGAGATACAGAGAGTGAGTGAGAGTACAGAGGAGTGTCACCGCCGCATCCTCTGGTCGCATGCAGAGGGGAGACAGAGAGGGGGCAGAGAGGAGAGTGGGCAGCTAGGATTGGAAATCGGGGGCCGACCTCCTTTTAGGGCCGAACCGGGCTGCAATCAGGCTTGCGGGCCTGGACCGGGGGTGCACGAGGCGGGCCCCAAAAGTGATCCGGGCGATTGCCTAGGCTAATTTGACTGAAGCGAGGTGGACTTATCACCACCTTGCCTAGGCGACTGCCTCAGTCAGCTTTGATAACACAAAGGGGAACTAGTTCTCGTTGTTTCTGATCTTGTTTTGCTCCTGGCTGAAAAATTGCTGGAACGCTCTGGTGAGGGGAGGGAGGAGAAAAACAAACGAAGGGAGGGGAAGAGAAATGGGGCAATAGCAGCTGCGGTAATAGTTCATGCAGGAAGCAGGGTAGGAGGATGATGAGGCTCAGCATAGTGGTTGCACAACAGACCTCTTCTTTTCTGTATTTTTCTTTCTGGTTTTTAACCCAGCGGTTTGGCACCTTAGTGTCCTAAATCAAGAGAAAAACATTTAGACTTTTCCATAAACAAATATGGTGGTTTTTGATGTTTTAAAATGAAAAATTTTATCATAATGTAGTGCCCATGTTCCAAAATGAACCTCTAAATCAATCTTCTAGTTTCAGAAATAAAAAAGCGTTATGTGATTTTTAATTATTCTTTACCTGTTCTGACAAGAAAATTTACAGAACTGGACTAAGCCATATCTGGATCCATGCATTTTGTGCTGAATGTATTAAAAGTGTTCCATACATCAACGACATGGATCTTCTTTTTTGGTATTTTTTTTTCTTTCTGCTTGTTGTATGTGGTGCTTTCTTTTTTGTTTCCCTTTGTGTTCTCCTGTGGTAGAGTCTTTGTTGACTTCGGGGTTCCTTCTTTCACCGTCTGTGTTGTTTTTTTTTTTTATAATGAATTGTGAGGTGAGACTTTGAGGTCCTTTTTCACCCTGACTGAATTAAAATAGTTCCATACATCAACAGCATGGATGCTCTTTTTTGGCATCTTCTTCTTTCTGCTCTTGTGTATCTGGTGCTTTCTTTTCTATTCCCTTTGTGTTCCTCCTGTGGTAGATCGTATTGACTTGGGGGTTTCTTCTTTCACCCCGACTGTGTTGTATTGTTTTTTCAATGAATTGTGAGGTCAGATTCGTGGTTTCTTCTTTCACCCTTACTGTGCTGTATTTTTTTTGTCAATGAATTGAGACCTGGGGGCACTTACTTCAGACATGGGAGTTGAAAATCTGTTAATATAGATCTACAGTCAATTTAGATCAGGTTGACTTGCCGATCCAAAATCATCAGGTTCCAGGGACGTCCAGGGAGGTCTTGCATCAGGTATATAGGTCAGTACTGATTTGCTGGTCTGTTGTCCAAAAATCAATTCAATGTTGATCATAGCCAGCATATGTATATCTTTTCTCTGGATCATCATTTTTTTTTGCCTTCAAAACTCACTGTTGGCCTTGTCTCGAACACTCTTAAAATTGAGCTCTATCACATGACAGATATCTGTGAAGGGCAAAAATCTGCTTAGAGTATATGCTTGAAAGAAAAAAAGGAAAAGGGGTGGAGAGAGGAATAGAGAAGCTTTTGCCTACACTTTTTGAAAATTCAATGATACATGGTAAAGTTTCATCAGTTCATCAATTGAATTTAACATTACCATTGCCATTGTCATGATCATCATTGTCGTCTCCTCTTTTTATTGTAATAAATGTTTTACGTTAGATGCTATAGCTTTTGAGGGTCTGAGGGTCATGAAAGCACACGATCTCTAACTGCACTGAATCAGAAGTAGCACTTTGAAACTCATCACATGGGCTGGTGGCTGAAAGCTCATAAACATACTCAGCCACTGTGTAACCTGGTTTGATGATGCTCTGTCATCCTATTTATCCACTGGGCATGAATCAGCTATTCTCTTGGTGGCCCACAGTCACAGGGTCCGCTTCGTGACTCAGGATGAGTAACCTGGTTTTGATGAATGCTTATCTCCTGCTACCGATTGCCACTAGTCTTTGATCAGGTACTACACAAGAGCTTCTTCTAGGCAGATGCTTATTTCAGGACGTACAGACTCTTTCAGATGAGGAGATGCTGAGAACATGCGGAAGTTCTAGGAATTCAAATTGATGGAAAGGTTAGACAATTCTGCAAGACTTGGAATTGGATGATAATGGGTCTTAAGCTGTTTTTTCAGCAGTAGATAAGATGTCTATCCTGCAAGAACAAAGTAGAAGTACAGATTTAGAAAGTCTTCTCAAGGATAACCATGGGACATCTGTTCTTCACTGGTTGTAAGGGTTATGGACAGAGCTTCTAGGGTAGAGGTGTTAAGGCTTGGGCCTGACCTTAGAGGTGTGTCTAAGTCTTTGGCTGGGGGTAAGAAGTGTTAATGCTTGGGCCTGAGTTTAGAGGTGTGTCTAAGTCTTTGTTTGGTTGTTTTTTTTTTGTGTCTTCAAATGGATGAAATGATGTCTTGTCTTTTCTGTTGTAAGTCTTTTATTTTGTTTCTTTTTGTTTTTGGTTGTCCTCTGAGACTTTGGATGGTTTTTGGGCTTGAAGATTGGCCTTTTT